>NW_004624812.1:3225313-3311923 GCF_000247695.1 Heterocephalus glaber
GTGCACAGACCTTCCTGTGTGCAGTGGGCCAAGCTGTCTATTCTTTATTGAATTTCTTTTGCACTTTTGTGGAAAATAAGTTGAGCATCTTTGTTCCATTGATCTATGTGGCTGTCTTTCTGCCAGTATCACATAGTCTTGTTCACTGTAGCTGGATAATTAGTCTTAAAATTGGGGAGACTGATTCCTCCCACTTTATTTTTTTCACAATCACTTTATCTCTACTACTTCCTTTGTCTCTTTATATAAATTTTAGAGTAAACTTATCTCTCTCTATAAAAAGAAACCAAATCCTGTGGGAATTTTTTTTTTTTTTTGGTACCAGGGATCGAACTCGGGACCTTGCACTTGTGAGGCTCCTGTGGGATTTTTGGCAGGAACTGTATTGAGTCTGTCTGTGTGTCAGTGTAGAGAGAATCAACATCTTTACTCTATTGCGTCTCCTGATCCATGAACGAAGTATGCTTCTACACTGACTTAGCTATCCTTTGGTGTCTTTCTTCATCATTTTGAACTTGACAGTTCTTTTTGCTCTGCCAGGAAATGACTATTACCTTGGGCATCAACTCATTTCTCAGACCTTCAGCTCACCTTCTGAAAAATGGGACTGATAACATCTACCTTGAATCGGCATGAAAAAGGTCAAATACAGCATCTGGGAAGTGCCAAGCCAGAAGTGTTTAGTGACTCAGGTTCCCTTGACTGGTTGTTCTTTCTTTCCTCTTTCCTGCCTCCATTTGATGCCCACAGTCACCCTCACTTCTCTTTACTTTGCCTTTTCTTTTCATCCTTTGCTTTTTTGTACCTCTTTTCCTCTCAAGCACTTACTCTAAGTTTCCCATTCATTTTGTCTCTTATTCTCACTGGCTTTCCTGCTTCGTTCTGGTCTTCTGTGAAACTTTTCTCACTCATCTCTTATGAGTTTTGGGGCATTCCTTTTTGCTGTTTTCCCTAGCTGTTGAGTGTGACTCTAGAGCCTGCCAGCCTGGGTGAAGTCCAGATCAACAACTTACTAGCTTTGGGGCAATTGGCTCTCTCCTGTGCCTCTGATTCTTCGTGTATAAAATGGGGAAATAATAACCTCATATCTTCCCTGAAGTGATTAAATGAATTAATGCATAGAAAGCATTTAGAATAATGTCTGGTTAAGGGATGCACCCAATAGGTTTCAGCCACAATTATTGGGATTGGACCTACTATGCCCTATTTCCTGGTTCTTTCTCACTCACCTTTTCCTCACTATCCTTTCTTTTTTACATGCATATGAACATATTAAAATTCACATCATCCTACTTTCTTGCTGTTGTCTCCTCTACATTTCTATGTCATATTCTCTAATGATCACTGCTAAATTGGCCCCAGCCCAGGAAATCCCTCCCAGGGACCATGGAGAGGAAACAAGTAGTTTTCATTCTGATTTAATTATTAATCTCCTTTATTCTTTAATGCAGAATACATACATTGTGGGGTGAAGATGAAGAAAATGTATTAGAATGATGCTGGTAGCTTTCCAGGAGAGGCAGATTTTAAAAGGAAACACTCAAAGTGAGCAGATGTAAGGGGCCATGGGGGGCCTCCCAGCTCAGCGGGAATGTATCACCCTAAGGAAGTGGGTCCACACAGACCAGCAACCTCACTCACAAAGTCAGGGGCCTGCTCCACAGATGCTCTGCTCAGTGATTTATTCCCTGAAGGTCTTTGAGTGTAAGCCTTCCAAGCCTCTATTCCACAGCACAAATTCGGCCTAATCTCTGCCAAATATATTTGGACCCACTTCAGTATGCTCAAATGAATCTTCTAAATACTGTCTTTTTATCCTGTATAGTCTCCAAAGAATTGAACTCCAAGCCAAATGCCAGTCCTGTCTTCCTTGAAGAACCTGTAGGTGAAAGGTCATTCAGGCCTTCTCCCTCTGCCTTTCCATCTTTATCATGAACTCTCAGTGTTTTTGTTTCTTTAATGACAAAGCAGCCATGGGATTAATCCACAGCTTTTCTAGCTGGGCACTTGCTTCTTCCCAGAAATAATGCGGGAGGTTTTGTTTCCTCAGAGTTTTGGAGAGCTGGCCAAGGGTGCAATCCTACAGAGCCTCAGCCGTCTCCCCTTGTCTGAACTGCCCCATGCTCTGAAGGCCCCAGACTCTGCTGCCCTTCTGGCACCAACTGGCCCCTTTTCTGTGTGGCTAGAGGCCAGGGTCCCTGTTAGTCTTGTTGTTAAATCTTTTGGTGTTTGTGTCACATAAGACTTCATAATCAGTGTTTTTCTGTCCATAATGCCAGCACCCCAAGAGTGACTGAGCCGGCATTTCTGTGCCCTTTGGCAGCCTAAACTTTCCAGCTGTGAGACAAGAATGCTAGTGCGGGCATCTACTGAGCCAACCCATGAGTTCTGAAAGAGCCCAAGAAAGCTGCAAATCACTGCTATTATTCCATAATAATAATCCTGCATAATAGTCATACTGCTATTATTAATTCCTCATATAACCTTCAGGTTAAGAGGGCCATGTACATTACACTAGAATTTGGTGAGATAGAATTTTCCTGATAAAATGGTGTATCTCTTTTTAACATTATGACTGCCATGAATATTTTCATTTTTTCTGTAGGAGACTCGGGACGGGGACCTATGGAGTAATGTGGGATTTAAGGAGTAGTATTTGGCCAGGAGAACTGGGATTATAATTAAGAACCAAGATCACTGAATTCTGGTGGACAGGAAGTAGAGATTAGGAGAGTGAGCTGTGGAGTCAGGCCAAGGTCAGTTAAAGCAAGGACCACCCCCCACCCCTTCTGAGGCATGTAGTCTCAGGCAAATTTGCTGTCTGCTCTGAACCTCAGTCTCCTTCTCTGTGTAACATATGCATCACAGCAGGGTTGTTGAGATGGTCACGTCAGTTAGCACAGGTGAGGCACCTAGTTCAGAGTAGTATACATACACACATGCACATGTGCCCATTTCTAGAGCTTTTCTACACAGAAAAAAACCAAGAAGTCAGTACAACCTGCTACAAGAGATAGATTGAGCACATGTTCAAAGCAAAAGCAAACAGACATGGGGATGCAGCCTAGACACGACAGCATGTCCTGGTCAGGGTGTCCCTGAATCACCAAGGCACAGCTGAGTGACTCTGGGAGCAGCCTTCATCCTGACTTTGTTCTCTACACTCACCCCACCCAGCCTGAGAGACAGAGCTCCCCTCCCTGCAGGAGAGGCAGCCCAGGCTGCAGGCCAGGGGAACCTGGAGCACTGGACACCTGCGAGACAGGGCTGTGTGAGGGCTGATGTGGCAGGTCCCCTCGGCTACCTGAGGAGCCCTCCACCTCGAGGCAGCCCAGCAATCAGGAACACTGCATTCAGGGACAGCTCCACAGTGATGAAGTGTCCCATCTGACACCACCTATTTCCAGATCCACAGGGTCGCTTGTTCCACATCACACCGAGAGCCCTATGACCTGCTACCCTCTTCCCGGCACACAGCCCATCTCACAGCCACAGGTACCTTGTCAACTCTGGCTACGGAGCACTTAGGAGGAGCCCTTTGTGGGGCCTCTTGCTTGGAGCCGCACTTAAACGATAATGCATTCTCCTCAAACCCTGGGGAGCCCATGACAGTGAGGTGTGACCTGGGCTTTAACACCAGCACCTGTGCTATAATCCAAGCCATGCAGCAGAGCCCCATGGCCCTGTCACACCAAGATTCCCTACCCAGGCTAATCAGGATCCATTACAGCTGTGCTGGGAACCAGCTCGGGGGATCACTCATACTAACCCACTGTCCTGACAGCCCTCCTCCAGAAGGATTACAGCATTTACAGTCAGAAATCTCTTCTACCCTTAGTGAGATGGAGGACCATGGCCATTGCCCGAGATGTTGTTCTCTGTACTTCTCTTTCCAGGCATGCTGGTGAGGACAAGGAGGCAGCAAGGTGAAAGATGCACTTTAGGAACAGGGAAATCTCAGCTGCCATCTACATGACTGGGGGACTAGGGAGGACAGACAGGCTACTGAGGACCATAGGAGCCAGCCGGGGGCGGGGGGGTAGAGCAAGCACCATGCTGACCCCTCCCTTTGCCATGGTGAGCACCCGACGTCTTCCCCATGGCCTCCTGCTTTCCTATTTCTTGGGGGTTGACAGGCTGTGTTCAGAGTAGATCCATGATAGCAAAGAGGGAAGTTCTGAGGAAAATGTATCAGTGCTATTGCAAGCCTTAGTAACACGCTGGGCATAATTCAAAGCACAATCCAGTGTGGGAAAAGGCTATGGGATTGAGCACTCCAGCATCTCACATGTACACCTTCCAGATGATCACAAGGTGCACTTGGGTTGGAGAAGCCTTACTGGGACTGTTAGAAAAATGTCGATGTAGAAAACCGCATACCTAGTGAACCTGAAACTGCCTTTTTAACAAGATCCCCATGAATAGAAAGCATGGAAATGCCAGTGGAGTGAGATTCTACTGCCTTCTACCCCCATAACACACTTGTGGGGAGGGCTCACTGACTGACAGATTGGCTGTCTGAATGAATAAAAGGATGAATGAATGAAGCCATGTGTGGGTTTCTTCTGGGCATTCACACCTACTACTTCATGTGCTATGACCCAGACTGACTTGGGTTCAAAAGCTAAAGCCATAGAATATGCAGGAATTCAAGAATAAACCACCACCTAAGTTGATAGAATAGTTGCAAAATGATGGGAATTTTCAACAAAATACCTCCTGGGTTTTTAAAGATTTATTACTACTGGGCTCTGTGCCATTAAACCTCAGAGTACACTAAAAAGAGTTTTAGGTTGGTCATTTTGAAAAGCTGGGAAACCAGGATTGGTACCCTGGGAGGAGCCAGCCCTTCCCTGCAGTTTGGGCACAGGCGGGGGGGGGGGCTCGGGTTGATTCCCCACCCCCCGGAAGAGGGACCCACTTTACCCAACTCCTCTGGCTCTGCTTTTGCACTCCTGTGATGGCACCTCTGTGTCCCTCTCCACAGGCCCCTCCTAGCCTCTCTCAGCCCAGTTTGTGCACACAGTTGAAGAGGCTCTTCCCATGCCAGCCAATGAGCTTAATGGAGGCCATGGGGCTCCCAGGTGAAATGAGGAGAGAGTTGCATGTCCAGCCCAGTAAGGACTTGGTCGGGCACCTGATATGGAGAAGGGTCCCCAAAAGGCCCCTTGGTCAGGTCAGGTCCCTGCTGCACTCTAGGACTGCCAGCATCTGCCATGCTCAGGAGTTCGCCAACTGCACTCAGGACATGCAGTGCCCAGAGTTTCCTCTTCCCTGTGATATTCAGGGCTCCTCTCCACTTTCCTGATCCAGGAGGGAGCAGGAGCCAGGGAGCACTCTGGGGACCCAGGAAGTGACAACCTGCAAGCAGGGTTGATGGTGACGGGTGCAAAGACAACACCCCAGACCCAGGCACCAGCAAGGCTCTTCCTGGGTGTGAAAGAGGAAAACTCATAGACAGTTACTGGTTAGGGAATGACGACAAGAAAAAAGTCTGCATGCACTCAGTAAAAACATGATCTTTATCCAAATGTTTACACAGGGCTGTCTGTTCACATGCTTGTCATTTCCCCTTCTCTGCAACTTTCCTTCATCAATACTATTATCATCTGCATTTTGCAGATAAAATAACTGAGGCTCAGAGAAGTAACTTTTTCCAGAGCATCTCAGCTCAAGGCAGAAAGGGAACCTGGAGAGTCTGATGCCAGAGTCAGCTTTCCTGGCCATTTGTCATCCACAGTCCCTTTCCATGCTGTGTTTTCTATTTCTATCATAGCTTAATGGCTTAAAACACCTATTTATTAGCCCACACTGATACAGGTCAGAAGCCCTGGCATTACTCGGCCACGTGCTCTGCTCTGTTCTCACAAGGCCAGGGTCAGGGTGTCTGTAGCGCTCATGCACTCATCTGGAACTCAGAGACCCTTTTCAGCTCCTGTGGCTGTCAGAATTCAGTTCTTTTCATCTGTGGGACGGAGGTCCCTACCACCTTCCTGGCTGTCAGCTGAAAGCTGTCTCAGCTCTGAGAGGCAGCCACGTTCCTTGCCATTGGTCCCTTCCATCTTTAAAACCAGCAAAGGAGAAATCTGCCTGTCATCTAATTTCTCTAGCAACTGAATCACCTGCTTCAGGAAGATCTAGTTCCTTGGAAGAACCTCTGTGACTAAGCCGGGCTCACCCCATATGTCCTTCCTTTCAGAGGGTCAGTTGTGCTACATAACATAACTGGGTCATGGGAGTAATGGTCCCATCCCCAGATTTTTCAAGGCATGTGTATCAGGGGACATTTCTGCCTGCTTATGTGTGCCTTCTCTCTATGAGGTAGTCTGCACTCTATGCCACCTTTAATGTTTCTGCTGACCTTGACCTTGTCCTTGAGGGCACTGGGGCAGCCTACTCACCAACCAGTTTGGAGCATTTTCATATTTTAATAACCATACAGTCATATAGATTTGCACACAATATCTCAAAATGAGACACAAATGTGTCCTTCTCCTCGACTCTCCCTCCAGTGTCGTCCTAGGGCCCACATCTCAAGATACAGCATACGTACATAAGACAGGACAGAGAAAATCGATGCAGTTGTTTGAGACTCCTACTTTCACAGATAAAGAAACTGGGTCTGAGACAAGACTCCCAGCCTAGTGCTGTCTGCAGCAAGGCCCACCGAGCCCCAAGTGTGGCTCTGTCAAACTACTGTGCCGGACTCCTGGCTTTCTCCCCTGTGCTGGGTGGTGCTGCACTCCTTGTACAGCAGTCCATTTAGGTGGATGTCAGATTCACTCTCATCATCTAAAATACAGCTTCCTTTGGTCTCTTTTGAGTCTCTCTCCACTCATGTTTAATATCAAAAGGACTAAGCCTCTTTGCTGGACTTGAAGCACTGCTTTTCTGAGAGCTTTCATCTTGTCTCGGCAAGGCTTCCCATCCTTGGGCACAGGCGGTTGGAAGATGAAGAGTAACAGGCTGATGGGGTGTTACAGAATTCGCTCAAGTCACAATTTTGTCTGATGTCCTGCAGGGAGCAGCTGGATGACTCAGTTTACCTCAGCCAGGCCTGCACCTGTCTCCTGCCGCTCCATCCGCACACACTTCTGTACAAACCCTGGGTTCAAAGCTGCCCTGCTGGAGCATAAACACCAGGAGGGCTGAGTCTGCATATATCATCTGTACTGCTTTATGGCCAGCTCACAGGACAAGGGCTGGACGGTAGGGGTTCTCAGTCAATGCTTGCTGAATGAATGTGTAATTAATAGAATGGTTCATGAAAATCTGATTAAAGAAAGCCATCTCCACTGTCTTTGAAAACCTGTTTGGCTTGATGGGCACTGGATGTCTTAGGGTGGGCATGTTGCTAACCCTGCAAAGAAATTTGGATAGTAAAGGCTCTGTTCCAATTAGCTCAGTATATGCCCCGCAAGTTGCCCTGGTGTTAGGTGTTCAATGTAGATGCTCCTTGCCTCTCTTTCTTCATCTTCAAAATAGGGCTAATTGAACATTGCGTTAAGTTTAAATTCAAAGAGAGTTCATAAATATGTTGATCCAATAAATATATATAATCTTCTTTGAACATTGCATTAAGTTTAAATTCAGGGAGAGTTCATAAATAATCTAATAAATATATACTCTAATATATATATGACAAGGATATATTCTGAAAAATGCAAATTAGTTGATTTTGTTGCTATGAAAACATCAAACACAATGGAGCAGCAGTTAAGATGGCTACAGTATCACTAGATGCTGTAATTTTATGGGATCACCATTGTAATGTATTGATTAAAATGTCATTATTTGGCCCATGACTATGTACACTTAGGCTTACATTTATGCATCTAAAAATATATTTTTTCCATGGATCAATGAAGAAACAAAGAATATTATCAGAGATTTATAGAAGAAGAAACGGAAGCCCAGCAAGTTAAAGTTAGTTTTTTGTGGACCACAGAGCAAGTTTGTTGGACCTGAGCGAGAATCTGACTGTTGCCCTGGGCCAAGGGAGGACTCACTTCTGTTCATGATCCCAGTACACAGGGAGAATGTATACCAATCTCAGATCAGAAGTAAATGCCCTTTTCCTGTCTTCCAGACACAAAAAGTTTCCAGACCTGGGTGGAGGTGTCCTAGAAAACATCTTTCTGTTTCTAGTACAGCACATGGGCTTCTCCTACAAGAACATATGAGAGTATGTTTAAAAATACAAAAGGAAACAGTGCAGAAAATCAGCAGAAAGCTGTTCTCTTGCAAGAGCTGAAAGAAGGATAATGCTTTCCCCAATGCCCTGGCCCATGACTCACTCACACACTGCACTGGCGCAACCCAGCCCCGATGGCTGGGAGCCCAGGCAGCCCTATCACAGCCCGGTTTGAGTCCCAGTTGCTGAGGTTCCCAGGTACACACAGGGCCTCAGGCTCAGCAGCATACCCCACATGTCTAAGCATCTCTGATGGGGTTTGCAATGCAAAGACTCCTATCCAGAGGCAGAACAAAATGTCACTTGGGACTCTGCAAAGAAACCTGAGCCTTCCCCTCCTTGTTTCATTTATCTTTGTAATAGCCACATGGGGCCAGAGAGCAGGTGTCTGTGCAGAATGGGAAATGGCTGATGGATGTCTGAGACAAACAGGCCTTCATATGACTCTTCACTATGACACTTTAAAGGTTACCTTGAAATTGCCGCAAGCACCCAGGCATCAAAGGAAAAAGTCTGTCAGGCCTATCTGACCTCCCAGGATGGGTAAAATGGCCTTGGTTTGACAATGAAGGTTGGCTCGGTGAGGTACAGAACATTCACCAGGTTGTTCTATCAGGTGGTCTTTTTGTGGGTGTTCTGCCCAGCTAAACTTACAACTGGAATAGCCCCAAAAGTGGTGGCACAGGAGTTCCCACAAGGGCCTGCCCCCAAACTACCCCAAGAAGGGGCTGGCTGGGGTTACAAAGGAGTATTAATACCAGAATGATCAGTCCAAAGCATTTCTGGGGGAACTTAACATCCAGAAGGATGCAGCAGTCCTTGTAATAAGTGGTGAGGAGAGGCGGATCTACCCAGGCAGGGCCACGGGGAGGGGCAGGGTTGGGATGGCGAGCTACATGGGCTAGGAAACTTGGCTTAAGACCAACGCTAGTTAAGCCCTCAGGCTCAAGTCAGATAAACCTAGTGCCAAACTTTACCACATGTCTGAAAAATGGACACATAATAACTACCTGTGTAATAGCTTTATAGTAGGCATAAATGAGCTAATGATTGTAAATTTCTTAGCGCAATTCCTGACTCTTGAGGCTAAGAAATTCAGTTGTTCTTATTACAGAGATTTTCATGGTTTTATTTAACTCCATCAGAGTTTTAAAGCATTTTAAATGGGTTTGGGTAGAACATCAGACAAAAAGAGTATCTCAGGTGTCTGGGTATCTCTTTGAAGTGTGGCAAGTCCTTAACACATCTGTTTACAGTCCTTTTAAAAGCCTGGAGACATGAACATCCTGATCATTTCAATTTCTTAGGGAATACTGAATCAAAAATATTAAGAGAGGATCTACCCAGCAATTTGTCATTTTGGTAAGTGGCCACAGACTCCCCACTCAGACAGTGAGAGCCACCACTTGGCGAATCAGACATACACTACCTTTCTTTGTGTCTGCTACTAAAAACTCCCAGATGAAAGGAAGGGAGATGAACAGGTATAAAAGAAAAAGCATAAGATTTGCTCCAGGAAAGCAAGAATCTAAATATCATCTCTACCAGTGTTTGTTTGTTCATTTGGTGGCCTGGGTGTCAATTACCATTGCAGGCTCCTACTTCCTTATTCATTCATTCATTTAGTAAGTATTGTGAGTACATAGCACACACCAGGCTATTTTCTAGGTGCTTGGAACATACCAGGGAACAAAACAGGCACAAAGTTATGCCCTTGTGAGACCAAGGCATGGTGCAATGTGCCCCGTACTCTGGGAGGCTGGGCAGGAGTGTCACAAGTTGGAGCCCAAGTTAGCAAGACCCTGTCTCAAAAACAATTTTTAAAGGGGGGAAGGGCTGCTGGCGATGTAGGCCAGTGCAAAGGTGCTGGGTTCAATCTCTATTAATGAAAAAGAAAAGCACTGAGGAGCTTACATTCCCACTGGAGGAGAGAGACTATTAGAAAGCAAAGCAATACATAGGCACACAGTTTATAACAAGGATTACAGTCTTTAACTCCACAGGTTATTGTGATTAAATACTGTACCTAGAATGTAGCAGGCATGTAATATATGGTTATAATGACTATTTTTAAAATTGCTCCCAAATACCTTTAAATACTTCCTATGTGGTTTGCCCAGAAGCACTATTCAATTATTCACTAAACAGGAATCTGTGGGAGGCATCAGGGACACAAAAGAGTCCTAGAAGAGCACAGGGTCCCGGCCTTGTGAACTTCCCAGTCCAGGCCGCTGCTCCCCAAAGCGGAGGCCCTCGAAAGCCTTCAGTCTCGTGTCTCTGTGAGTCCCTGCGGTTCCCCACTCATGATGATGTCTCTTAACCCAATGCATCCCAGCCATGGCTGGCGATTCTAGGAACGCTATGAACCAGGACATGGAGATTGGAGTGACGCCCCGGGACCCCAAGAAGATCCCCAAACAGGCCCGCGACGACACGCCCCTGGCCACGGACCGCACACGCCTGCTGGCCGAGGGCAAGAAGCCGCGCCAGCGCTATATGGAAAAGAGTGGCAAGTGCAACGTGCACCACGGCAACGTGCAGGAAACCTACCGCTACCTGAGCGACCTCTTCACTACACTGGTGGACCTCAAATGGCGCTTCAACCTGCTCGTCTTCACCATGGTCTACACCATCACTTGGCTGTTTTTTGGCTTCATTTGGTGGCTCATTGCTTACATCCGGGGCGATCTGGACCACGTGGGCGACCACGAATGGATCCCTTGTGTGGAAAACCTCAGCGGCTTTGTGTCTGCTTTCCTGTTCTCCATTGAGACCGAAACGACCATCGGGTACGGCTTCAGGGTCATTACGGAGAAGTGTCCGGAGGGCATCGTCCTCCTCCTGGTGCAGGCCATCCTGGGCTCCATCGTCAACGCCTTCATGGTGGGCTGCATGTTTGTCAAGATTAGCCAGCCCAAGAAGAGGGCAGAGACGCTCATGTTCTCCAACCACGCCGTCATCTCCATGCGGGACGAGAAGCTGTGCCTCATGTTCCGGGTGGGAGACCTCCGCAACTCACACATCGTGGAGGCCTCCATCCGTGCCAAGCTCATCAAGTCGCGGCAAACCAAAGAGGGCGAGTTCATCCCCCTGAACCAGACGGACATTAACGTGGGCTTTGACACTGGGGACGACCGTCTCTTCCTGGTGTCCCCGCTCATTATTTCCCACGAGATCAATGAGAAGAGCCCTTTCTGGGAGATGTCTCGGGCCCAGCTGCACCAGGAAGAGTTCGAAGTGGTGGTCATTCTAGAAGGGATGGTGGAAGCCACAGGTAAGACCTTTTATTTACCTCAGCCACAGGATCCCCTTACCCTCCCAGGAGCTTCACCCACAGCACCTCTAAGAGGCGGACTGGGAGAACCTTGAAATGGTACAAGCAGCAGCCCATCCCTGGTTGTGATCCGAGGGTCCTGTTACTCAAGATCAAGGAGTAGCAACAGCTAAACTAGATGAAGCTCCAACTTCCAGGCCTGGCTCTACACTTTAAACATAAGTCCTATCATTTGGTGCCCTCCTGCACCACTGTAAAATAGTGTTCAATAAGAAACAGAGGCACAGACGCAGCAAGTGCTACTGAGTCTAGAGCCAGCATGCCGATGAAGCCCAAATGTGGCATTCGTTTCCAACAGGCCACAGCAGCCCCCATCCCGGGACAGGTGTCAGCTGACTTTGGGAAACCTGGGAGGACACAAAGGTGAGCTGGTTTTGTAGAGCAGGACTTCACCATATCTGTACACACTGTGAATCTCATCACCAGGAAAGGGGCCAGCATTTTCTAAACTCAAGGTGATTCGCACAGTCCTTCTTTAAGGGACACCTATGGCCCACACTGGCAGAGGGGTTCTTCCCGTGCATTCCTGTCTGAAGCAGCCAGCCTCTCACTCAGCTTCCCTCCTGATGGTTGGCTCAGGAAACCAAGGTGTGCAAGGCCTTTTCCTTACAGGAAACAGCACATCCAAGTTGACCCAAGCACATCCACATACGCCCAGGAAGATGCCCACTTTGTGGCCAGCCTGGCCTCCTGCTGCTCGGCTACCAACTCTCACAGGCAGCGGAAGCCGGGAGCCTCCATTCCTCAGCCACACGCCCCGGGTAGATCTCTCTCCAAGGAGCTCAGGGCCCAAGGGTGCCTGAACTCTCCTGCAAGCACAGACCCAGCCCTTCATCATGTCATGGGGCCCACTTCCTAGGCAAGGGGACCCACCAGCAAACTGTTGCACCCTGCTTCTTATTGCCTTTCTTCCTTTCCCTTTTTCTCATCCAGCAGACTGAGCAGCAGGCCAGACCTTACCAATGGCTTATCAGAAACCCACCCATGCTCAGAATGTGGCACATTCTTTTTTTCTAATTTTTGCAGACAACATCAGTCTGGCTTCAGTCCTGTACTATAGATATGGGGGCTGAGCCTCAAAAGAATCCTTCAGATCCTGACTGTTCACACTCAGGCCCTTCACTTACAAATCTAGGGCTTTTTCTGGCATAACACACTGGCCCCCAAAATGTCAAGTGCCTGTTACAAAGGTGGCCAACCACACTACCTAGACTTTGAAGCTGGTTCCTGGGTGGGGGACTCAGCCTCTCCACGCACGTTCCCTTTTCAGAGCTACTGGAGCTGGCCAGGGGAGTGCCATGGGGCTCTAGAGACTGTGCGAGAGGGGGCTGCTTGGCCATCTGCTGGGGGCTGGAGCCTGACCAGGCAGCATATGGTGGCAGCTGCAGGGGCCCCTGGGGCTGAGGACAGTCAGGATGCAGGAAGCTGCCTCCTGCTGAGCGGAGGGCTTGTGGGTCACCTTGCCCTTGGTGAGAATCAGAATCAGAGTACAGGCTGTTTCTGGGGAAGAGTTCCTCTCCAGTCACAAAGGAGGGATCAGGTCAGAGACATGAAGGCAAAGAAGAAAGCCATGCCTTACCTTTCTCCAGACATGCAGCAGACTCAGACCCATGGCCCTGCTGGCTCCTCCCCTCACATTTCCCTCAAGGCGCACACTAAGCTGTCTGAACTGCTTGACCTCCCCTCCCACAAGCTGGGCCTCCTTGTTTTGCTTAGTGTAGGGACAGCCATGGAGATCAGGGACAGAGACCTCCTGCCTAGATCTGTTCTGACCCCAATCACTTGAATTGTCTGGTTGTCAAGCTCTCAGACCCAAGCTTAGGTGTGAATTCAGGGCTAGTTTTGAACAGCACCGCTCTGCCACAGCCTGTACCTGAGTAATTTGGGCAGGTGGATTGAGTTGTTGGCAAAATGAGGCAAATCAACCTCATGGGGTCGTTGGGAGGATTAAATGACTAAATAAGGCAATACAGGTAAAGCACAGGGCCAGACACAACACAAGGAGAGTCCTTGCAAATGTATTGACAGTGACAGAATCTCAAGCAACCAGGGACACAGAACTCTAGTGACAGCAAAGCCTGTGTTGTGTCACTAGAGGACGGACAGGAAGAAGAGAAGGAAGAGGCCAAGAGGGCTGCCCCAAAGGCCCCTGTGGAGGTTCTGCCAACTGCAGGGCTGGGAACCTGCAGCCATCTAACCTTGGGCCAGGTGGTCAGTGCCTAGTTTGTGTCCCTGCACCTCTGCTGAGGCAGGATGTGGCAGGGATGGGTGAGAGACTGGGCCTACCGAGGCATCCCTTGAGAGAGGAGAACAGGCCACAAGCTGCCTGTATCTGGGGCTCTGGGGTATGCAGTCCCTGGGCCACAGATGGGTGGGACACAGCCTTTGGCCTGGGTTTGGTTTGTGTGACACCCTTCCCAGAGAAGGCCCAAGGTGGACAGGTGGAGAAAACTTCTCCTTCAGTGTCCAATCAGTACCTTCCTTGGACAGACTAAATAGGAAGCTGCTTTCCTGTGAACCTAAGCACAAAGGTTGCCTCATACATAAACAAAGCTGCCTTCCCTCTCAGAAGAGAAAGCAACACCTAAAAATAACACAAGCATAGCATGGGCTATGTGGGGCAGGAATATAGGCATTGGAATGTCCCAGATCAAAAAAGCCAAGCTCTGTGTGTGTGTGAGTGTGTGTGTGTGTGTGTGTGTGTGTGTATTTTCCCTCTCCAGTGTGTGTGGTTGTGTGTATGCATGGGTGTGGGTGTGTGTATTAGTGAATGTATGGGTGGGCTTGTGTGTCTTTGTATGTTCCTGAATGTACAGGCTTTTGTCCATATCTGTCTACCTGAAAAAATCCTGATATGTTCTAAATGCCTATCAGCTCCTCTTTGTTCCCTTGCTCATTAATTTATCTTTAAGTTTTCTTCCTACCTCTTCCTGTCCCAGTCTTCTAGATCTGAATGCTGTTCTCAGGAACCATGTTATTGCCTCTAATGCTGTTTGCTCAGGTTTGTAAGAATGTACTCCAGAGTCTTGCGTGCATTTCTAATTTTATGCCCTCACCATATCTGAGCTCCTTCACATCAAAAATGATGTCTTATTCAGATTTACTCCTGAGATGTTTAGCACAAAGTAGATGTTCAAGAAATACTGGGTATATAGATGGATGAATGGATGGATGGTTGCACCTTAATGCATGTGGTTTGTTTCCCCAGGCATGACTTGCCAAGCACGAAGCTCTTACATGGACACAGAGGTTCTCTGGGGCCACCGATTTACTCCAGTCCTCACCCTGGAAAAGGGTTTCTATGAAGTGGACTACAACACCTTCCATGACACCTATGAGACCAACACACCCAGCTGCTGTGCCAAGGAGCTGGCAGAAATGAAGCGGGAAGGCCGGCTCCTCCAGTACCTGCCCAGCCCTCCCTTGCCCGGGGGTTGTGCTGAGACAGGGCAGGATGTGGAAGTTGAGCAGGATGAAGAGGATGAGCCTGATGGACTGAATGGGTCCTGGAAGACCAGGGGCTCAGTCTGAGGACTGTATGCTCTCCACAGCCTCCTTCACTAGCTTCCCTGAACACAGGTACTGCAGAGCCCAGAAAGGGTAGGGGAATTAGCTGCAGTTGTATTTGGAGGCATGGGAGCTGTCAAGGACTTGTGGGATGGAACCACATATCTAGCCCTCACAGCTTACAGCTTATGGCTTCCTCAAGCAAGTGGCCTCCCATCTGGTCCCTGGGCAGTGCTACCTCATCTCCCAGCACTGGCTCAGGGACAGACCAGGATGGAGTTCCCACAGTGAAAATCACAGGGTGGCATCTCTCTTCGTTCTGCCTGCTGGCCTCAGGTCACTTCCCTCCCTGGGTTTCACAGTCCTTTCCAGGGCTGACACCTAGAGAGGGCTGTCGGCCCGTCCCCCGCTCCTCCTATCCTGAGGGCACTGTGAGTTCAGTGGAGAGTGGCTGATGGGTGTTCAGACACACCTCTGGTGTGAGGACAAGCTCATAGCACCCTGGTGGGTTAGGTGTCTGAGTCATGGAGGCACTCCATCCCTTTTAAATAGGGGGCCAAGAGCCCTGTTCCTCTCTTATTATCTGCCAAGTTTGTGTGTTTCTCCTCTACTGTGTTCTGTGTGTGCACTGTGACCTACTGGGTAACTGGCCTCATTCGCATGAACCTGGACCACTGACCACCTCTTGAGGACATTCGTGGTGGCCATAACAACCACTCCCACTCACACTGTGCCCTTCACCTTCCTCCAAGGAAGAACCTCAGCAGCTGGGTTCTTGTATGCCTTTTTTGGCCCAAGAACCTCAAAGTGCTTCTAATCATCACTGTAGTTTCTTTCACAATCTCAGACAGTCTGTGATATGATCCTGGGATGAAGCTGGGTTTCAGAGATCCAGAAGAGCCAGCTGGTACTGAGAGAGGCAGAGAGGAAAGGGAAGCAGAGAGAAAGAAAAGCAACAAAAAGTGTAAAATAAGCATCTACCCAACTTGTTACCCAGACACTCTGTGAACTCGAGGCCTGATATACCTTGGCCTTCAAGGGAAGAAATAGGATGTGAAGCGGAAGTGACAGGTGGCTGTAAAGGCAGCCTCCTCATCAAGCCCCGAACTTTCAAACGGGTGCAGAGACTCTGGCAGCCAGGGCCAGGGAGGATAGGGACAGGGCTGCCTCTCCACACTCAGGAAACAGAAAGCTGAGGAAGCAGCGGGGAGCACTGCAGAAGGGAGTGAATGTTATGAGAAAAGGAGTAGAGAGGAGCCTTACCATGAACAGCTTCAGAGACTTTTCCATTCTGGAAGATGGGTAGTGCAGACTGTCAGGTCAGTGAAGCATGTGTTGAGAAAGGCAGGTTTGTGCTCAGTTTGCCCAGGCTTGGCAACAGGGTCCACTTGTTCCCAGGTGCAGAATTTTACAGGACCCCAGCACAGTGTCTCTGGCTCCCAACCGGCCTGTGAACGTGGAGCACTTTCCCTGGGAACCACGCTGAAATGGATAAAGGCAGAAGAAGGGAAGAACTTGCAGAGCTCAGGCCCAGTCCCCCTCAGTCCGGCTTTCTAAGTTCTAGGGCTAGTGAGAAGAAAGTGGCGTAGATTAGGAACCCCACCTTGTGGGCTGCTCACACTGTGGCACTGGGGGTGGGGGTGGGGTTCCTCATTCTTGGCACCTTTGCTGGCTTTTGAGAGGTGGGCTAGGACAGTGGTGGGCAGGCAAGCATCTTCCTGTCAAGGGCAGGGTGCTGGGTGGTGGTTGCTGGAACCTGTATTTGGTGGAGCAGGTCTTGCAGTAAATGCAGAATGGGCTGCAGTTCCCACCAAAAGAAACAGAAACAGCCAGCTGACTCCACCCCTGTGGGTGAGCTGCATGCAGAGTCTAGGGGAGGGGCCTATCACTGAGCCTGGATGCCTGTTGAGGGGAGAGGCTGCCACTGAACTCCCCAGTGGAACTGGCACTCCCCCGGCTCTCCAGATCCCAGCCCTATACATAGGACTCTTCCCACATCCCCGAGTCAGATGCCTGTTGGATGTGAAGATTCTTATGCAGGACTGGTTAGTGCCCTCAGGACCCAGCCCACATAGCCAGACAAGGGTGGGCAGCCACAGAGGAAGCTGGTTTGTGGCTGGACAGTGACCTGGCTCCTGTTTCATATCTGCCTCCATTTACAGTTCTGACATACCCCCCAATTGGCCAAATGAGTTTCTCTCTAGTTCTCTACTTCTTTGTCAGGGCCTCTATAAGCCAGGGCCAAGTCTCACCTCTCCACCGGCTGTAGAAGCTGTCAAAGACAAGGGGATCAATATGACCCTATCCTAAATCTCCCCAATAGGCCAGAGCTATGTTCACTGGAATTGGTGAAATACTAATCCCAATGTGCTCCTTCTGGTTTCCATCATGGCAACCTAAATGTAAGAGGACTGTCTTTCATATCCCAAGGAACTAAAGTTTGAAATTTTCTTCAAATCATTTTCTGGACATTATTAAATAAACATAGACTTATTAAATACAAAGTCTGATGATGGCCAGGATTTCAGTGGATCACTTCCAAATTACTGCTCCTCATGCAAGCCACTTGTAGTTCATGGCCTTTCTTACCTGGCTCTGAGCCCACATCGCCACTGATAGGAGATAGAGAACTGAACCAGGCCTTAAGGTAGTGTCACTGGTGACTCCCTCAGCCCTCAGCATCTGCAGAATCCCAAAGTGATAGCTCACCTGTTAGACCCTGACCATCTAAAGAGAGGAATTCCTCCCTTAATCCCCATGTTCTTCCTCTCTGGAGACATCTATAAGGGACAAGTCCAAGGCAACTCAGAAGCAGATAAGCTCCCACTGGTACTGTCTTCTCTTTCACCATGTTGACACCACTATCCACAGGATCCCACTCCCAAGCCAGGGCAGAAAAGGCTTCGCCCACCCTTTGTCCTTCAGATGCTGCTGCCACTTGCCTCCTACACAAATAGGGAAGCGTATGAAGCCCTGGCTCCATCCAGCATTTGACCTTGATGGAGGAGAAGAAGCCCTGTCTGTCTGTGCAGCACCTTCCCTGCTGGGCCCCCTCACTCACAGTCCTTACCCATGGCCTGCCTTTCAACTTGCCTCAACCTTACATCTTGTGTGAGGTCTCACCCACAGATACTTAAATCGCTTCTATTAAAGTTGCCAAAAAATCTGAAGTTGCCCTTTGTCTTCTATGTTCCAGAAACGTCTCTGTATGTGTACCATTGACTGAGGAGGACACTGGCCGAGGCTTACAGTTGGCTCTCAGAATGCTGCAGAGGACCTCAGTAACCCTTGTTACTAATAAGTCTGTAGGGGTTCAGAGAGGTTCCCTGGTTTGCTTAAGGCAGCAGATAAGAGGCAGGGCCTTGATGCCAACCACCTCCCAAGCAAACACGGTGGGGCCATCCTGCAGACACACTCCCTGGGGTCAGGCCATGGGGATAAAGAGAGTCGATCTCTCTCTGTGGCAGCCACAGATGTGTGTGCAGTGCTGTGCAGCTACAGGCCCCCACCCTCACCCAGCACTGTTCTCCCATGGCAGGACAATCGGGAAACACATTTTACTTCCTTCTTTTTTAAATTTTTATTTTTATTAGTACGTGTTTGCAGTACATTACAGGAAACACCTTTTCCTGATTCCCAGAGAACTGATGAGCTGTGAAAAGAGATTAGACAAGGAAGAATTGCTTTCCAGAAGAAGCCACTTACTCTTCGGGGCTTGATTTCTGCTAACAACATCTTCTTAAACTGCTGTGTCAAATCTTTCTCCTTGTGCAGGATTTGTCAATCCTTTTTTTTTGGTACCTGGGGATTGAACTCGGGTCCTTATGCTAGCAAGGTAGGCTGTATAACCACTGAGCTAAATCCCCGGCCCCATGTCAATCTTCTTATATATAAAAAAAAACAAAACACCATTACACTGCCAAAAATTCACCCAATAAAGTGGACCTGACTCTAGGGAACTCTCTCTTATTTAAAATAAACCACAAGTTTCCCCTTCAGATGCATTGCCAGTCTGAGCAAACTTGCCCTCCTCACTTTTGTTAATCTAAAAATGCTGGGCCGAGGATTTAGCTCAGTGGTTCTGCCGTCTGCCTCGCAAGCGCAAGGACCCGAGTTCGATCCCCGGTACCAAAAAAATAAAATAAAAATGCGATATCAACATCTAGTCTGACAATGAGGTGGGCATGTGGGCACGGGAGGGAAGGACAGACCCGGAGAGAGGCCGCTGCCGCAGGTGTTAGGGCTCAGCCTCCACAGCAAAAGCACAGTTCAAGATAGGAGCAAAGGCAGAGAATGCAAGCAGCCCATGTGGTTTGGCACACTGGACCATTCATTCTACCCCAAGCAACTTTCATCTGTTCTTTTTTTTTTTTTTTTTTAGTTCTTTTATTGGTATAGGTATATTTTAGGTATACAATTCATTTACATTTATCACTGGGTGCTTGTACCTGTACATGCTATATCTTGGTTCTTATTTTTTTTCCCCGTTACCTGTGCGCCCTTCACCCCCTCCACCCTTCCCTATTTACACAGACATCATTTCAATTTTTTTTCTTTTCTCATAGTTTTTCCTTTCCCTCTTTTCCTTTCTCCTTCCCCTCCCTTCACTCCTTTGTCTTTGGACCTTTTTTCCTATTCAAATTATCAATTATTCATTTTAATCATTTTAACCCTTGTTTACACTTTCAGTTTCTCACACTAGAGAAACTATTCGGTATTTACACATGTGTGTCCTATTTATTTCACTTAAGAATATGGCCTCGATATGCATCCATTTAGTTATAAATGACTCTATTTTTTCATTCTTTAAGGCTGAGTAGTACTCCATTTTATTAAAAAACCACATTTTCTTTATCCAATTTCCAGTTGATGGGCACTTGGGCTGCTTCCAAGCTTTAGTTATTGCAAACTGTGCCGCTATGAACTTTCATCTGTTCTTTAATGTTAAATACTCAGAATCCACACCCCTTAAGTAATAAATCATTTAGAAATATCCACTTGTTTTGGGAAACTTTGAAAATATCCTCTATAGGGAGCTCTAATGTAACAGTCTATATTCATGGCACAAATTTAGAAAACGATACCACAACCAAACCAAGGGGAAAGAGTATGGGAAGCTGTGACAGCTAATATTGGCAAAGATTTCAGGACTCCTCAGGTGAGGACAGAGGCTTCTGTTGAAAATGTCCGTGTTAGTAGAGGACTGACCGTGGAAAGCACTTCTCCTGGGGCCACCTGCTGGCAGTATCTTGGAGTTCAGATACAAGTCTGTCAACTGGAGATCCCTCACTTACAGCACCTGGAATGAGAAAGCAACTCTCCAGGGCTTTGATTCAGCATGAGAAACAACATTGTAAGTTGGGGGTGGCAGTGTGGCCCTGCAGGGTGTGTGGGCTTTTCCCATGTCTGGTGCAGCAAAAGCATGCACCACCATGCTAACCACACTTGATCTTAGCCAAAAGGCTGAGAAGCAATCCTACCATGCTAATCAGACAGAAGCAAATCAGCACATGTCACCAGGGCCAAGTGCAGGCTCGGAGCTTCAGCCTCAGCAGTGGACAAGAGTGCCTGGTCACACTGAGTCTTCCGGTGGAGACCAAAGACAAGCAAGTTGTCCAGGAAGTTCTGGGAATAGCTGTAGGCTTCCCTGTGAGGACATCCCTTGCCTAGGGTTCAGGGTCAGAATGCTAGCATGGAGACACAGAAGGTCAGGTGGTCACATTTGCCAGTCACACCTAGATTGCAGTCTGAAGAAGGAGGACTATACACATCTATCTAATAACAAGCAAAACTTGAATGGGTACCCTTAGAAAACTCACCCTGGCCCAGACCTGCTCTGATTGTGCCAGTCAGAAGACCAACATTGATGTGCACATAAAATATGTCTCTTCGGACTCTATTAGACTCTAGCAGTAAGGCATATTGGCACATGTATGAAAAATAAATGTCTAGGAAGGCGCTTTGCAAATAGAAATGTTACTGATTTTCTCTAAGGACTATTTACTTTCACTCAGAAGCTGCTATTCAAATAACCTTGGCTCCTGTGCTGGAGACACACATCTTAAATCCCAGGGGAGAATTAATTGGGAATTCAGGTGCCTTCAAGTGCACTTCAAGCCTGTTCTTCTATGGAGTGGCAAAAGTATAAGCAGAGAGCCAGGGCTGAGTGAGATGCAGTTGCTGGTAAGAAATACTTGATATGCACATGCATTTAGGATCCTTCTGTGTACACACACCAGATATTACTCACATTCCAAATCGCCTCTTAAATAAGCACACCCATGCAAGAGGCTGCAGCCAGCCCTGTGTGACCCGAACATTCAAGGCAGTGATGTTTTCTCGCCTAACTGTGCCATTACTTGAGGAAGAGAGCAAGTTGGGCTGTTCAGGAATTTGATCACCATCTGTTCCTTTCCTGATGGAAATCTGCTGGCTCAGGTCCATGAGACAGCTGGGAAAGAAGGATAAGTGTTTGCTGAGCTGACTGCACCCTGACAGATGGAAGCTGCTGTTTCGGTTGCCAGGGTCATACCCACTTGGCCACTGCACTGGCAGAGCCCCCCACACCACCCCTTCAGCACCAGACTAGAATTCTCCACACCAATATGCCCCATCTCCAGGAATCCTCACAGCCTGGACATCACTCCAGTATCCAACTATCCCAACCACTCTCTCTGGGCTCTGCGGAGCTTTGCTAGGTATTCTGACAACCATTTCACTGTGGTACTTTGAAAACTATGCATCAGAAAACAGGCCTGGGCTGGGGCTAGAGCTCATAAGGCTCTGAGTTCCATCTCCATCACCAAAAAAGAAAACAAGAAAGAAGAAAGAAAAGAAACAGAAATGACTCCATATAATGCCCAAAGGTTCTCAGACTTTTTGTTGCTATAGTTTCCCTGTACATACCACCATTTCATAAATGTTTATTACGCATCTTCTGTGTTCCGGAAGCAGGAATAGGCACTGTGGATTCAGCAGTAATCAAGACAATCGTAGTCCAATGTGGCTGCTCTGACAAAATACTTCAAACCAGGTAATGCATAAACAATGGAAAGTTATTGCCTGTGGTTCTGAGTTCAAGGTCAAAACACCAACAGATTCAGTGTCTAGTAAGGGCTGGTTCCTCATAGATGGTAACTTCTACACATTCTCATGGGTAAGAAAGGGCAGACAGCCTCCCCCCGGCCCTTTTATGAGGGTACCAGTTCTATCCACAAGGCTTTCCCCTGGGTGACCTATTCACCTCCCCAAATTATCACCTCCTAATACCATCACCTCAGAGATTAGGTTTCCGCAGATGAATCTGGGGGACCCTAACATTCAAGCCCTAGCAAAGATGATATAATCTGTTGCCTTCATGGAATTTACTGTCTAGTGGAGGGCAGGGAGAGACAGAGGCAGAAAAAGCACACAAATAAAGGAAATACAGTTTGCAGGAGAATACAAAGGGGACAAACAGGACTGAGCTCAAGGACCACAGGACAGAGGGCAGGGACTGACTCTCTGTGGGACTTGTCCCTGTGGCAGAAACTTCAAATAAGGCACAGTGGCCAAGGTGTGTAATCCTGAGCAAGAGGAAGAGTGTGTGTAGAAAAGACCAGGGCTGCTGTGGCCCTGAGGAGAAAAGGAAGGAAGGGTAAACTCACCCATGCCTGCCCAGAACCTCAGTGCAGGGTTTGGGTTTCATCCTCAGACAGGGGACAATGACGGAAGGGCAGAGTGGTCCAATGTGATTCCTCTCTTAGGTGGAATGCATGACACTTCCCTTCTCTAGGGGACCCAGATGATCAGCCATAGAGGGCATTTCTAAGCTGCTCAGGCTGGTTGTATCCAACCCTGTCCTTCAAAGTCTAAATCCACAGATAAGCCTAGATACTTCTTCATCTTTGTCTCCAAGTGGTAAACTCAAGGACATTTCTAAGCCACACTGCACACATTCATCCTAGGTATTTGTTATTATTTGGCTCCCAAATGTCCTCCCAAAGGCTTATGTGTTTGGAAGGTGGCTGTACTAATCCATAGCTTCATCCACCTGCTAATTTCAGGGGCTGAGTATGCTACTGGGATCTGTGGCCTGGTCAGAAGAGGCCAGTCACTGAGAGTGGAACCTGAAAGCCTATATCTCCCTCTCCAGCTCCTCCCTTCACTCTCTGCCTCCTGAGTGCCCAAACTGAGCAGCATTTTGTCCACAATGCCCTCTGCCATGCCATTTCTGCTTTAGGAGCCTGTCAACCATGGACTACAAACATGAGCCAAAATAAACCTCTCCTCCTTTAAGTTGTAGGAGTCTGTTATTGTGTCTCAGTGATAAAAAAATAAAAAAAGTGACTAAGACAGTGTGATGGCTCATCCTTTATGCATTAGGTGTGATCAGATTGTGGGAGGATCTTTCCAAGTGCCATGGACCATGGCTTGTGCCTACCCACACTACTTCCTACCTGTGCCCGGGGATCAGGCTCACAGAGCCAGCCCCTGGGTGACCAGCTGCACTGGGGGTACTTAAGAACATGGAGAAAATGTTCTAGCTTCACGGGCCTGACCTTGACAGCTCATTCCACATCCATTTCAAATAGGTAGCTTCTGAAAAAGAAAGCTGGTCTCTTCTTAAAGTGCTCTCTTTAAAAGGGAAATTTCATTCTGCAATGCTGTGCTAATTGGTATGACATAGATACAGCATCTGCAAAACCGGGAGGGCTCTATGGGACCGTGAAATCCAGCTCTCTTCCTGCAGCCCACCTCTTCTTTCCCTTCATTGACCTCTCCTCCCAGTGTCAGTCGGGGCTCACTGTAAGGCTAAGCTCTGCCGTCCGTCCGCCCCACCTGCCTTCCCCCACAGGCTCACTCAATTTTCCCTGTACTGACTCAGAAACACCTGCCCCAGACCAGGTTAAACCCTGCTCCTCTGCTTACAAAAGTGGAAGTGTTTCTTTAAAAAGAAAAAAAAAACAAAACAAAGAACCAAAAAAACCCTTTTCCAGGTAGAAGGCCTGGGGGGATGGTTCTTTACAGGTGGAATTAGGTTATTCCTGAAACTTTCCTGACATCCTTCTGGCCAGAGTTAAAATGATTCACTGGAGTATTCAGAAAATATTCACTGAGCACCTCTGTAGGATCCTGCCAGGACCTGGGAAAGCAAAACTGAAAAGATACCAGTCTCACCCTTTGAAAGCCCACAGCCAAGCCCCTGTCTGTGTGGAGGGGTCCATGCAGTGCGCTGATGCATTCTATTGACTCCTTTTTGTTTTGCTTGTTTGTTTTTAATCCTTGTTGTATAGATAAAGATTTTCCTGTGCTCCTCCCAGCTGAAGCAGAGGCACAGACTGCATTTAGGTGTCCCTCTGTCTTATGTTACAACTCTGAACAATTCCCAGGATACTTTCATGCTCCAAGTTAACAACAACAACAAATCACAATCACTGAGCATCAGACTTGGAGAGACGAGAGACTGGCTGTATGGAGCCCCCTTTTCCAGGCTGCGCTCTGCCCTCTCAGCCATTGGCTGCAGAGTCCGGCAAGAGGCTGGACTTCCCTCTTTCTTCCTGCAAGTCACAGCAACTGGCGTGTCCTGACTTTTTCCTAATTAGTTCTTTTTACATGGTAGCTTTGCAATTTCTTTTGACTTTCCCTGCCCATTTAAATGCCTTATTTTCATTTTTGAAGCATCCCTTTAAACTCCCTGTCACCTCCTTGGTTTCTATTGTGATGTCTGACATGTAACTAGTTTTAAAAAGTAAATTTCCATATTCTCAGAGATTTGCATTTCCATTTCCACTGGAGAAACGACAGCTGATACCTGGGGAAAAGCTGGAGGTAGAAAGGTATATTGAATGCAGCCACTGGCTCCATTTGCAGTATGAGATCTTGGGGAGAAAAATTTAAGAAATTAAACATGGCCAGAGAGCTTTGATGATGAACAGTATATAAAATTTGATTCTTACATCACTGCCTCCAACTCTACCTCATCCTCCTTAATTTATACTCACAATGCCTAGAGCTTATTCTGGAAGATAATCCAGAAACAGCTTTGGTTGTAGTTTCATTGAAATATCCCAAGTAGCTCCACTTTATTCATTTCATTCACTAAAGTGTTGCAGAATTCCAAGAGATGGGAGAGACTAATGGGAATCAGGAGAATTTATTTCAGGTTTTAGGTGAACACTGGCTCAACAGACTCCTGTCCAAAGGAAGAGCATTGAACAAAGAAGTTTCAGCTTTTATACATTTGATCGAAACGGGGTGGTCTTTCTTGTGACATAGCAAGTGAGTTTACCAGAATAGGACAAGGGCAGACGGTTTTGTAATTTAGCCTTGTAAGAAAAGAGTGTCTTATGAATCCTACGAGAGCAGGGTGTCATAAACTTTGTTTACAGCACATAGTTGTCAATTTTATCTGTACCAGAACAAAGAGTTATAGCTGCAAGGGAGAGGGAGATGACCCGAGGTGGGAGGACTGCCCTAGGTTGGGAAGAACTTGTTTTTCTTTAAGTCCTGCTTCAAAACACCATCTTGGTTTGTCCTGGGTCAGTGCCCTTCATTTCTAGGATCCCATCACTGGTAATGCTGCCCTCCTCAGGAAAACAGGACAGCTCCACTCAAACTTTCTGTAGCAAAAAATTCAGGCAGGCTTCACAGAAGGACCGAACAAATGGTCATATTGTCACTCTCACATTTACACACAGTCACCAAGACACATACCCTCCTCCAAGTTTCATAGCGATCATTAATGAGACTGCAGTTTGAGAAATGCTGTTATATTATTATCTTTCAGGAGTGCTATATTTTTTTTTTAAGAGTAGGAAAAATTTATTGAGAGAAAGATAGCTTCTGTCTAAGAGACAGAAGGAGGACAGGAAAATGGGTTGCCCACTCACCCAATTTCTCAAAGGTGTTTTTATGGATAAAGCCATAAAGTGAGGCGGGTTCAAGGCGGGACAAAACTATAGTCAACTAGTAAGATTACAAGTACTGTCACTTAGGTAGTATTTGATCCAACAAGAAATCACAAGGTGGACAAAACTATGAACAACCAATAGGATTTCGACAAGTATAGTTGCTTAGGTAATACTGATTAAATGGGGGAGCCAATGGGGAAACAAATCAAGTAGCAAGGGTACAAGGAATGACCAAGGATTTTTGGTGGAAAAGGGTAGGTCAGGGATCTTTCTTGGAAGATCTTTGTCCTCCACCCAGGTGACTGATACCTATTTAGAATATCAGTCACTGCTATTCATCCTTAGGGGAAGCACGTGGGTGTGGTAGTTTCTCTTCTTTTACAATGCTGGCTTTCAGTGAATGTGTCTTGATTGTCCTCCATGTTGGTTGCTCTACTGTCTTCCATGTTGGCTCCTCATGCACTGGCCATGTCTAACTACCTACAAGATATCTAATTAACTTATCTATCTACAGTATTCCCCCCTCTAAAGAAGTACCCCTAACTGCTGTGAGGGGGCAAAGGGCAAAGACTGTTCTGGCTACTGGGAGTGCTTTGTTTTTAAAAGATGCCCTAGGGTGCAACCTAAGGCTAGTGGTCAGGAATCATCACAGGAAGCCAGCCGTGCTCAGAGCTTCACCTTGTTTGCTCGGCTGCAACCAGGTGGGGCACCATCTACCATGTAGAAGAGGCAACCTACCTGATTACCATCTGCACCTGATATGGCTGCAGAAATGAAAACTTAGCTCTGCCCCAAAAGAGGATGTGAAGGAACAACACACTTAGCCTGGCTCTGGGAGCACAGTGCCATCTTTGAGTTAGGGGAGATGGTGTGGGGCTCCAACAGCACTGGGGGCCTGGGATCTTGGAATAGATCATGGCTATTGATGTGAGCCAAAGGAACTGAGAATGAGCACCTTGAGGTCACAGATTCCTGCATTTCTCCTGGTGCTGATGCCTACAGGCTGCCCACTGTAGATGTGCTATAGAACCGTCATTTTCTGTAGTTCACTTCCCATCAGGAGTCAATAGGGATTTTTCTGGCTGTTGGTCCTGTCTCAGGTACAGCTAAGACTTCAAATAAACCCTAATTTCTACTGTTGACAAGAGCATGTTTGACAGCAGCACCACTTGTCCAAGAGTGCATAGGTCAGTCAGTAACTAAGCATGCATGTCCTGGAGCCAGGTAACCTGGAATCAAGCCCTGGCTCTGTAGCTTGCTCAGTGACCTACGCCACTTAGCTAACCTCTTTTGAAAAATGGAGATGATGATCTATCTTCATGACACAATTAGTTCTGGGGAATGAAGTTAGTCAACAGCTTCTAGCTGTGGGTGCCCATATGCTTCATAGGGAGTGGGACCTTGCATTCAGTGTCTGTTAGCCTTACCCTTGATGATCAAATGTTGACCTCATTTTCAGCACACCACGTCCTCTGGCAGTAAATGAGAGTACCTTTGAGTATTGCCATGGAGATCGGCAGGTTCAAGTCATTCCCTGAGTTGATAGTTGTTAAGCTTGAGCCCAGTATTCTCCATTGTCAAAGTTCTCCATTGTTGAAGTGAATAAACCCAGCCAAGTCCTCAGTCACTGTCATCCCTCTGCCTCCATGTTTTTAATGTGCTTGAGCTGTTGCCTGAGTTGCTGTGTCCCTCTGTGCCTGTACCTTATCTCAAGCCAGCACAGGCTTAATATGTCTTAGCACCTAACACTACCCTGTATATCACCTATGAAGGGTGTGCCCACTTGCTATAGTTTGGATCTTGAATGTTTTCCCCAAGGCTTATGTGTTGAAGCCTCAGGCCCCAGCCTGTGGTGCTACTAGGAGTGGTGGAAACGTTAGGAAGTAAGGCTTAGTAAAGGAAGTTAAGTCACTGGGAGCATGCCCTTAAAGGGAGGTTGGGACCCTGGGCCCCTCTCTCCATCTCTCCCTCCCCCTCTAATTTGAGTTTCCCCAAAATCAGAGGTTGAGACAAGGCCTTAGATGCACATAGGTAGTTTATTTAAAGGGTAATCCCAGAACACCCAAGGGAGGAAATGGACATAAGAAAGAGACAGGGAAGAGAGAAACCCCAATATAGGCTGTATTGTTGAATGTAAACTATTGAGGTCAGTCCTGATGGGGATACTTCTAAGCATGATGTAGACTACGGTTCAGACTTAGCCAATCCCAGGGAAGCTCAGGTACTTTAGCTCCAGCTTTTTTCCACCATTGGAAGGTTGCCCTAGGGACATTAAATTTCCAGCATTCTAAAGTAAAGCAGTCCTGTACAGTCTAAATAAGCTCTTCCTGCACTGGAAAAAGAGAAGCCCTTAGCCAGACAAGTAGAGCAAGGAAAGGGCTCTGGTCACCAGGAATGGAGACTGCCCATCCCTACTAGGTGAAAACTAGAGCTAGACCCAGGCCATCAACAGTAACTTCTCCACTTGACATCACATCTGAACATCTCGACTTAGCTATTTACATCCCTTGGTGTGCATGGTGGGCATGACAGTATGCTAGGGCCTGGTAGAGGCTGTGAGGCAATGCTACAAGCATCAGCTTTCCTTGCAGAGTTTTGTAGGCAAACACATTTTTACTTTTTAAGCTCACGAATATTAGAGACTAGAATGTAAACATTCCGTGAATTTTTAAAACAGAATGTGAAATTTCAGAGAAACCTCATGCTTGACCCCATCAGCTTGGTATGACCCCTTTGGGGCCTGCTTCATCCAAGTGGAAAAGATTGACATGAGAAGCAGTAAATCATTGAAGTTTAAGTGTGAAATAGCAATGACCATATTTGTGGTTCTCAGAGAGACACTAACAGCAGGGAGAGGTTGGGGCCTTTGGGGGATTCACCAAGGGTCCAGAGAGTACAGTACACATTCTAGGACACAGCAGTGACAGCAGGTGGACTGATAGTCTCATTCTGGAGATTGGAGGAAGCATCTAAAAGTCATTCTGCAATTATCACTAAGTTAGCATTTTTAGATCCACTCTGAACAGAGTGCTAAGGGGGAAATGTATCAGGAGAACAAGAACTAACCAGTCCTTGACCAATTCTTCAAAGAAACAGCATTGGATTTGAGCTCTGAAGGATGAGCAGGAATGAATTAGGTAGAGGTATGGAAGAAAATGTCCTAGATGTAGGAGACTGCTTGTGCAAAAAACCAGAAGATAAAAGGAGCTTGGGATGTTGGAGGAAGGGACAGGCACAAGCATGGCCAGAATGCCAGGTATAAGAGCAAAGAGCATGCCAGATGGAGTTGGAAGTATTAAAATTGGGAGGAAATTTTGCAATGAGATGTACAGCTTTGGACAAGACCATGTTGGCTGCATAATGGAGAATGACAAGGGAAAAGGCAAGAGCAGATGAGGGAAGTTGGGAAGTAGAGCTTTAGTCCAGGGAGGAGGTGTAGCTTGAACCAGGGGAGACGTCACCAGCAGATGTAGAAAGAAGCAGAGAACTTCAGGTGATATTTAAGAGGTAAAATTGACAAGGGTAAGTGAGGAAAGAAAGATGAGGATTGAGTAATGCGAGAGATGTCAAGACTGACTCCCTCACTTAAGCCTGAACAACCAGAAGGATGATGTATTATAGTCAGTTTTCTGGCCCTATAATAAATACCAGAGATAAATCAACTTATAAAGAGAAAGGTTTATTATTTTGGCTCACAGTTTCAGAGGTTTCAGCCTATGACCAGTTGGTCCCATTGTGTTGGGCCTATGGAGAGGCAGCACATCATGGTGGGAGCACGTGGCAAAGCAAAATTGCTTACCTCATGGCCAAGGAGTAGAAAAATGGAACCGGAAGGATCAGGGGTCTCACTACACTTTCAAGGGTGCGTTCCCAATGCCTTAACTTCCTCCCTCTTGGACCCACCTCTTAAAGTTTCCACCACCTCCCAATACACCATAGTGAAGACCAAATATTTGCACATGAGCCTTTGAGGAACACTTAAGATCCAAAAGATAACAAATGCTAAGAACATTTAATAAAACTGAAAATTCTGGGAAAAGATCAGTCTTGGAAAACTCATTTTTCCTATGCTGGATGCAAAGTACCTGGATTTATTTAAGGAAGGACGCTGAATTGGAAGAAACCTGAGTAGGACAGCCACAAAGGAAAGGGACAAGGTGACAGAACCTGATGTTTGGGTCACTGGAGGTCAAGGTGGTGGCACATCAAGGGTGTCAGCAGTAGTGTCATGTGCTACTAAGTAGCTGAGTACATGGGACAGTACTGAGAAATGTTCCTGAGCAGGGCTGCTGCAAAAAGTACAGGCAGGCAGGCCAGCTCAGAGAGTGAGGGTGTGTGAGCTGAGAAAATTGAGAGGAAGGCAGTATCACACCTTCTGGGAGACTGGTGAGACCCAGGCAATGGGCCCCAGGGGGAAAATGGGGTAATGAAGATGATTTTAGTTTATGATTTCATGCTATGATTTTATGATATGAAAGACTGCAGCATGTTTAACTGCTGATAGGAATACAGCCAGGAGCCCCTTAATGACATTTCTGTCAACAGCAGGCCATATGTATAACAACAACGGTCCCTTGAGATTATATTGCCTAGTCCTGCTGTAGCCATCTTAGCTTGAGTTAGTACTCTCTGTGATGTTTGAAAGATGATGAAATGCCCTAAGGACACATTTCTCAAAATGTGTCCGCATCACTAACGGACATATGACACAAGCTAGGGAGGAGGAAGTGGAAGGGATGATCAGGATGTGAAGCCCAGAGAAGGAGGAGGAGCTAACCAGTAGCCCAACAGTGGGAAACTCCTCTCTATGGGATGCTTTGCATTTCCCTTGTTTTCCTGGTTTCCTATCCTTTTCCTGTCTCCCTGCTTCTAACAGTCAAGGTTATCCTCCATTTTCCCGATAAAGTCACCATCCCCTTTGTCCTCTTACTTCCCTGCCCCCACTGTATGCTCTTTCCAAATAATGGTTCATGCCCTTTAATGTATTGAATATTTCATCCACCAACTGGCCTGGCCGTAAGGGTAGCACTTCATTCTTGTTTTGTGACTTCCTCAATAGCCAGCTCTGTCCTGACATTAAAGACAAAAGGGCTTTGCTTGAAACAATCTGTCTTTATGAGAGTCAGGCTGAGCAGGAAGACTTTCCAGCTTCCACAGACACCAGGACTTGCCCCTTGAATGAACCCTTAGAGACAGACATCCTGCTAGTGAGAGCCCCATTTCTCACACTTGGTGGTCAAGGTCAGAAAGGCTAAACCTGAGCCACTGGCAATTAAGCAAGGCACAAGGAGAGAGCACAGAATTGGGCCTGGGCAAACTGGGGTGTTGATGGTGTCCCTCGTTCCCATCGCCATCCTCCTCTGCTCATCAAACATAGGCCAAACTGAGACAGGCACTAATCTCAGAAGTCATTAGATGGCCTAAGAGCAGAAGAGGTGTGAGTACTGCTGAGCAGCATGTCTGCCCTGAGTCAGCCTTCATTAGCTGCTCAGCAAAACCAGCAGGGAAGAAGACTGGTAGGTGGGAGAGAGATAACCAGCTGCAGGGGCTTGGCGCCCCCCTGAAGGCCTGTGCCCAGGCAAGGTCAACTGCAGACCTCTCACACCTTCAAATCATTTGTTTATGACATCTGCCTTCAGTTTTCCAGGGAGGGCATGGTTAGGATGACAAATTCATTAAGGCAATTTACAGTGTCTAGAACCTACCAAGCCTACCTGTTAAATATAATAATAAAGCAATACCAACAACAGTAATTATTATTCTCCTTCAAAAGCATGAGTTAAAGGCAGAATAAAGCTAGGTTTAAATAGCACATCAGATAGTTTCCCAGTGTTATCTACTAAATAAATCACTTAAACTCTGTTTTTTGTTTCTTCATCTAAAAACTAAAGACACAAGGTTGTTGTGGGGGTAATAGAAGATACTATTTTAAAGTTTAGCTAGCCACCCCCCAGGACTTCACAGGGAGAGGGGGAGTGGTCTCCCCACATAAGATTGTTCTTCAACAAATCCAACACCTTTCTGCAGGTGATGCCTTATTTTATACATGAACTAGGCTTAGTCACGGTGCCCACATATGTGGACAAACATTATTGTGGATTTTACTGTGAAAATGTTTTTCAAATGAGATTAACACTGAAGTCAGTGGACTTTGAGTAAAGTATCTTGTCCTCCCTAATGCAAGTGGGCCTCTTTCAACCAGTCAAAGGTTTGAACAGGACGAAAGTCCAACCTTGCCCAAGCAAGAGGGAATTCCACAGTGATCTTCAAACCTGACGCTGAACATTAGCTCCAGCCTTACTGAACCCACCCAGCAGATTTTGGACTTGTCAGCTTCCAATAAATCTGTCTGTCTATTCATTTCCTGTTAGCTCTGTTTGTCTGGAGAATCCTGATCGATACAGACACCAAGCTTCTGATTGCCAGAGTGATGCAGTAGGGGCAATCTACCTACCAGCCGGCCTGATCGCTAAGAAAACAAGATGATCACTCATCTGACATCAGGTCCATGTGCTAGATTGTGCTTCCAGTCTGAACATCACCAAGCTCACACTGATGATGAGGACGGCACGGAACTGAAGGAATGAAAGTCCTAGAGAGACCTGGACCAGACCTCACCTGGGAGGGTGGGAATTTATCCTTTCCAAAATGCATGCCGTCTTTGTTATTTACCAGACATTGTGCTAGAAAGTGGGGATACAGCAATAACAAAAATAATAAATTTCAGTGGATCAAATATACAGTCTATTGTAGGAAACAGTATAATTCTATCAAGAAGAGAGCAAAAAGAAAACTTAAATTTCAGACATATTCAAATGGGAAAAATGTAGAGTAGAAAGAATATGGTAATGGTAGTAAACAAATATTTAGGCCTTCCTCTGTGTGGACATTATTTTAGTGCTTGAAGTATATTGCTCCATTTTATGCTTACAGTGAACCTATGAGACAGAATCTGTTACCATCTTGCTTAAAGATGAGGACACTGAGACTCAGATAGGCCAGGCTAGGACTTGCACCCAGTCTCTGCAGTCTGGCTCCATGATCTCAATAGCTCTCTAGGAACTAAAATTAGGAGACTGCTCATTCCAAGTCTGTCCATAGTCTACCATCCTACTAGGCAGTCCATGTCCCGTTCTAGAAAGTTCAGTGGCTGTCAATCAGCTAGGCTTAATTGCACCATTTTCTTCTTTCTTTTCTTTTCTGTTTTCTTTCTTTTTTTGAGAAATTCAAACAAAATATATCTAAAGCTGTTCAGGACTCTGCCATGTTGTCACTTTGTCAGGTGGCAAATTCAGGGAGAGGCCAGAATTCAGCTCTCTGAATTCTGTTACCTGGGTTATGGGAAGGACATCCAATTACTTATTTTTATCACAGCCCAGCCCTTGCTCATGAATTTACTCCATAAATGACTGCCACCTACCAGCATAAGACAGTTGCTAAATAGCAAGGATTCAGAGGATGTGTGAGAGAACTGTTACTGCCTGCAGCCTAAATTAACCTGGGGACCCAACACTGAACACTTGAAGCTTCCAAGAAGAAGGAAGCAGGCTATGTGGTAGGTCCTGCAGGGCAATCTCAAGGAAGGCATTCTCTTCTCCAGTAGCTTTTCCCGTAGGTATTCATGGCATCCTGGGGCATGTCACCGCAGCAAAGTAATGATGCTGCCTCTTTGGTTTCCATGGAAACCAAACTGGGACAGGAAGAACAAGAGGTTCCTCAAGGTCATCAGTACCAAGGACCACAGAGACAAACACAGATTCCTCCCCTCCTCCTCAGCTTAACAGTGGCTTCTCTAGTCAAGCAGGCCTGGGCCCCCCAGACCTTTGCTCTGTGTGAGTGCTCTAGGGGAGAGAAGTACCTGTCTTGGAGTGACTGGGCTCCTGGCTTCTCACTGCCTCCCACCTGGCCTGGTGTCTGGTTCCCTTGACATGCCAAATGTAAGAATGAATGAACAGCCCCACATCCTCCCCCTCCTTCCCATGGCCCCCAAGCCTCTAAGTGCGTCATCTTCAATACTGGCTTCAGCGAATGACTTCCTGGAGCCAGAGATTGCTGCCTGGAGGGCCATCTGAACACCAGAAGGAAGCCGGCTCTGGTCAGATGCAGAACAGGTGGCAGTGACCTGCAGCCAAGCACTATGGCACACTTCCAACCCCACTGCTTTCCCTGGGTGCCCACCCACAGTGTCTCTCTTCAGCTCCTCTTTCCTGCTACTCCCCCTGCCTTCCCAAGGCCCTCACCTGTTTCTAAGAAAAGACCCTTTGCCTTCTAGAAACCAGGATTCAGAGGAAGAGAGCTGGCCATTCCATTGGAGCTGTTTTTCCGTGGTGTGGATTTGCGTCAGGGTCTGGTCTGCAGAGCTGGGAGCAGTCGCTAATGGACTTCCAGCAGTCAGGCCCTGTCACCTGGTCATGGCAAGTCTGGGATGCTGGGTACAGAACCCAGAAGCTATCCGGCTGAGTCCCCTGGTAACCAGCAAAAGACAAGTCTTTTCCTTCCCTCCTTGGCTTCAGCTGGGATCTGAGCTATGCCTCACTTTCTCCATCCTGGTATCCATGGAATTGCACAAGACTCTAGTCCTCTCCCTAGCTCTACTTCATGGGTTTTCACATCTGCAGCTTCAGCAGATCTGAGGCACAGCCCCAGGGAGACCCTATCCGCAGGAGACTGGAGAACTGGCTTCTTCTTTTGTTTTTAGGACTATGGCTTCAGACATTTTAAAACAACAACACAGGAAACAAGTGGTGGGAGCAACCGTGGGGTAATAATGATTATTTTTATTATTAGGATCCAAGTATGTCTGTTTCAGTTCCTAGGAGCAGCCCATCTACCTTGTGTGAAATTATAGAGCTGGGTACAATCACATACCTTAGAAGATGCTTTGAAAAACTCAAAGTCATTTGCATTGAATCAGAGAAAGGGAGTGGGGTGGTGGGGTGGGGTCAGGTGGACCCCATGACTTCATTAGCCATGGGCCCTTAGGGAGAGCAGCAAACTCTCTTCATCCTCTCTGTGTATGATGTGGGCTGCTCTGAGCCCTTAAGGCTGTTCCAGCTGCATGAGGGATTAACACTCACTCCCCAGGGCCCAGGCTAAGGGGACTCCTATCTGCACTGTGGCTCGCTTCATCTCATTTGTTGGTGACAGGAGGGAGAGGAGGAACCAAAGCCACAGGTCAAGTTCACTGAGCCAGGTCTTTGCCAGCATTAGGCACCTGCCATCCATTTAACCCACATAACAAACCACAAGGCAGGTGCCATTACTGTCTCCATCTTACAGGTGAGGAAAGTAAGGCTTTCAAAGGCAAGAGAGGTGTACGGAGTCAGCTAGAGAGCATGGGGACACAACTGTGATCCAGACACTCTGCTAAGGTCCAAACTCACAAGGAGGAGTTGACCTAAGATGTCTCTGAGAATCCTGGAGAAAGCTCATCATGTTATTGTCATGGTCCTAGCTGGAAAAAGCATCCTCAAATAGGGTGAGGGGAGACTGAATAAAAGGGCTATTTGGAAATGTGTGGGCTGGGTTTAGTGGAAGCCATGGGGATGGTGCAGCCTCAGGAACTGAGGGCCTGGGTGAAGAAAGGTTTTCATAGAGATCACCTCACCCCCACCCTGGGACCTGGAGCCTCTAAGTCCACCTAGGACCCCACAGGGCAAAGGTCCCGCCATCTCGTTCTCCTGACCTCCCCAGTCTCATGCAGTTGCTTGCCTTGATGCTGGTCATAAGGCCAGTGGGGTGGGGAGCAGAGCTTGGAGAAGAGTGAGGCAAGGCAGAGGCATGGAATGTAGGAGTACCCTTCCACAGGAGTACCAGGCTTCCCCCCGAAGGGATCCACTCTCCAGGGTCACAGGACAGGGAGCCTCCCCACTCTGCCCATCTCTCCAATGCCCCCTTGGAGTGGGCTGGGGTAGTGGAGGGGCAGTAGTAGGCATCTCTTCCTTTGGGAACTTGATGAATGCCAACAGAAAGGGACATCCCTACATAAAGTTAGATGGAGCCCTGGGCAACAAGAAGGGAGCCCACCTCCAAACCATTGAAATCATGTCTTCCAAGAAAGTACCCCTAACAGTGCCCTGTACTTGGCTCCAGCACTCAAAGTCCTGAGAAATGGAGGAGCCCCCCCATCTCTGGAGGATGACTGACCTCCACCCCCAGGGCCCAGATCCTATTGCTAAGCTCTCAGGTTCAAGGAAAGAAGCCCATCTCAGGTGAGAGCTCTACATCTATCTTGGGCTGAATGAATCAGAGGAAGACAAACATGGAGCCAGTCTCCTCCATCCCCTCTCCTGCTCCTCAGCTCAGAGGCTCTCCGGCATCACCACATGCAGATTCCCCCTCCCCTTCCCTGTCCTCCTAGGTACCATGGGTCATAGTCTGGGGAAGCTGCCATTCTGTTGTGCAGGCTCCTACAGACCCTTCCCAGTCCTGGTCCTGTTCGCTCTCCAGGAGAGCCAATGCCCACATTTCTTCCCAGAAGGAACAGTGGACAGAGGCAGAGGCCTCACTTCTGACAGCTTGTGACTCAGTGTCTACAACCACCAGAGCTCCCTGGGTCATCCACAAGGTAATAGAAGGATGCTTCTTCCCTGCAAAGGCACTGAAAGAGCCACCGACATACCTCAGGAGTGGACAGAAGCAGCAGGGAACACACCTCACTAACTGGAAGCCCATGCTCATAGAATCATGCATATCAGGTAAAGAAGACTGTAGAGATCGTTATTTCCAGCCTTTCCCATTTCTAGTCCAAAAACGGTGTCACTTCAGATAATTTGGTGAACATTAGCATCGCCTGTGACCTTTCTCAGTACTGTACATTTCTCAGTTTTGCAATTCTCCCTGCAGTCTTATGGAGTTCTTTTCCAGTTAAACAAGAAGTTTTCCCAATACCACACATCAGGAGAATGGGCGGCGGGGCAGGGAGGGTGTTCAATGCTAAGATTGAATCCAAGTTAATGTATTCTCATGCCGCTCTGCCTTAAATCACTTTCCAAGCCACTGAGACACAATACTGAACACCCAAAACCTAAAGGAGAAGTTTACTTTGGCTCAGTTTCTGAAGTTTCAGTCCACAGTTGGCCAGCTCCTAGGCAGAAATGGCATGGTGGAGGAGCGCCGAGGAGGGAAGCTTCTTTTTACATCATGGTGGCCAGGAAGCAGAAGATGAAGAGAGGAGCCAGGGGGATGGATACACACTCCCAGGTCTCGTGCCCAGTGAGCCACCTCTTGTAACCAGGTCCGTTTCCTAACGCGAGTCAGCTCTATTGCCTGCATCTATTGCCCAATCACCTTCCAAGGCCCTGCCTAAGAGCACATGAGACCAAAACCATAGCAGGCACCTTCTCCCTCCTGTTTCTAGGAGGCCTCTGCAGTCCCTGGCAGGATACCCCCACCACCAGGCTCCCAGTGCTCTGCCACCAAGCAAATCTCTGAAGAGCCATCCCAGGACAAGGGCAGTTAGCCCACTGCTCACTTTCTGCAGAGGTCAATGAAGCTGCCCTGCTGCTGGATTGAGGCCCCAATGCAGCATCCTATGGCCCTTAGTACAGAAGGCGGGGACTAGAGGTGCCTCCATTTCCCTCTTCCAGCCACTGAAAACCAAACTTGTCAGGGTTCAGGTCTGCACTGCTGGTTGCGGTACCTTCTCAGGAAAGACTCATTGATGTACTTCCTCAGCACCCCCACTGAATAGAGGGGATTCACTTTTCTTGCTACAATTTATCTCAATCCTAGAGGGACTATGGATCAACAACCCTCAGTGGCCTTTCCAGAAACATCATGCTTTGGTGCATGAAAAGACAGCTGTGCTTTTGAAGAGTTGGGCCCTTCCACCTATGGTTGGCTACAGTGGGAGGTCCTTCTGACTCACTCTAGCTTAAAATTATAGTTTTCATGTAGAAATAAACTTTGTTCTCATTCTACTTCCTGTTTGAAAAATGAAGTTACTACCTGTAGGAGGGGTCCTGGTTGAGTTCAAGATGGGACTCAAGACTGTGCATGGATCCTGGCAAGGAGCTATCCAAGACAAATTCTGAGGAGCTGCTTCCATTTATCATGCAAATCTATCATGCCAGCCCTGACCCCAAACATCTGGTGGCCAAGTCAGAGATGAAACTCACAGCCATTCCACTCACTCCTTAGAGAACAGAAGGGACCAAGTTTTGTTTAAGACACTGAGCTAGTGTGGGGAGAAGTGACAGGTATCCTCTGTCCCTCATCCCAGAGGAATGCTGTGCTAGCTGCTTATGGCCCCATCTCTGAAGCAGACATGAGAGCACTTTCCTCAGTCAGAAGCAACCTTGGACAGCACTTTGGTGCAAATGTGTCCTCTCCAAAACACAGGAGCTGCTGGTGTGAGAGTATTGGGAGGTGAGACCTTTCAGAGGTGATTAGGCTGTGCAGGTTCCTCCCTTGTGAATGGAATTAGATGCTCTATGTAGGTGCTTGGTGGAGGGAATTTGTTCTCCTCTTACCCTTGTGTCTTCCTTCATATGAAGACACAGAGTTCCTCTCCACTGCATTCAAGGCATCATTGTGGAAGCAGAGAGGAAGCACTTGCCAGACACCGAACCATCTGGCACCCTGCTCTTCAGCTCCCAGCTTCCAGCACTGTGTGAAAGTAAATTTCTTTTCCTTATAGATTTCTCAGTCTTGGTATACATTACAGCAGCCCAAATGGACCGAGACAGAGTGAGTGTCAGTGGCCATCAGCAACCTACACATACCCTCTGGGGCACAGAGGCCGCACTGCGTCATCAGCAACAGGTAGCGTGGGCACAGCTATCCATGGATGTTCCCTGGGGTAGTCTGGGCACTGGCAGCATTAGAGGGTTTGTCACAATAGGCCAAAGCATGAAAAGAGGGAAGGGGAGTTAAGAATCACCCCGAATTAAGCACATCCAGAGATTCCCAAAGGACTGGGAAAAAATTGAAGTGCCTAGGACTCCTGAGTGTGAGAGGGCAGAGTGAGAAAGGAGTAGGAGCAAGGTGGGAAGGAAGACGACCACCAGAGAGGGAGGAAGCAGACTGCGGTTGGCATCTATTTGGCCCACAGGTGGTGCTGCACACTGAAATAGGACCTATGCCTGTGAAGATGGAAAACTCAGTACCTACAGTTCTCACTCCTGGGAAATGGTGACCATCTTTATCGTCCAGCTGGTATCACATGCAGCTTTGTGGGTGAGGACACAAAGGGGAAACTACAAGAGGATGGGACCTCTGTCCCGGTCTCTGTTTCTGCTTGCCTGTGGCTACCAGCCAGTGATGTGCTGAACACCTGCTGCCACTCAGCCTCCAGCTAGTGTCACTGTCAGTCCCACTTGGGTTCCTGGCCTGCTGGACCCCAGGAGGGCTTGCTAGTCCTGGCCCACAGCTCCCATGCTTGCTCTTCTGATACTCTGGGGAAAGCTTACAGCTTGCCAGCCCCTACCTGCTTCTCCCTACCTGCCAGCCACACCCCACCAGCCTCTCCCAGGCAGCTTCTCCACTTCCCAGGTGGGGCTTTGCCCCTAGGAGGCTCTCATGAGTCATGCTCCAGCAAACAGGGAGCAGCAAGTGTTGGGGAGGGAACCTCTGCCCCCTCCCCAGGCTTCCAGCCTTTTCCCAATACTCCCTTCCAAGACCCTTCTCCAAAGAGAGAAAGGAGAAATAGCCACATTATCCTGGAGAGTGGTTACTGCAGCTTCAAGATGCTACTTCCTCGAAGCAGTGTGCTCCATGCAGTAAGCACCTCCATGGAGGGCCTTGCCTCAGCTGGACTTGGCCCTCTTTTCTACATTTTAATCTTGCCTTGGACAGGGGCAAGACCGAGTCTTGGAGATAGGCCAGCCAGCCTCACCAGTTGGGCAAATGAATTCAAGGCAGGCTTTGTAGACGTGGCCCATCCTGGCTGTCAATCCAGGGCATGTGTTTCACTTCCTGACCATCATCCTCTGCTAAGACACATCCAGTATTTCAGTTTTTATAAGAATCATGAACTTGGAGGTATTGGGCATAGTCTGAGCTCTTACTAATGTGGTATGTTTCTTATATTTTCCTATCATAACTTGGAAATTACAGTTTCTCCAATTAGGTCCTCTAAGTGAAAAAATAAATGAGTAGTCAGTCAAACTCCAGGCATTCCCAGGCCATTCTAGTCCTTGACCTTGAATGCTGGGCAGAATAGACATAGATGAGGTTAGAGAAGTAGATACATGCTAGAAATTGTAATGACGAGGCCCATGCCACTGCAAGGGGACTGAAATATACTGTAGAGTTGTGCCTCTTAGAATGTGGTCCATGGATCAGTGCAGTGTGACATGTATTAAAAATTCTGGATCTACTTATTCAGTCTTTGTGGATGGGGCTCAGGAATCCACATACTCCAGAAGAAGATGCTTGTATCTGAAAACACTGGCATCACTGATTGAGAGGTCAACTGAAGGATACGAGCAAAGAGATAACATACGTCATAGTTTGGTCACTTTGGGTGCATTTTATGGGATGATTTTTTAAACTGGAAAACAGACAACTCAGTATTGTAAGACTCAGGATCTGAACTAAACCACCAACAGTGGAGACAGAGCAATATGAGGAGGTCAACTCAAGAGTTTCTGGCTTGAGTGACTGAATAAAGGATAATTAGGAAATTCAGAAAAAGTTTAGGAGGAAAAGTATTAATTGCTCTAGGCATTTTGAGTTGAGGGGCCTGTGGGCTTTGTAGATAGAAGCTGTTTGTGGGGAAGGTGAAGGGAGGGATGTGGAGCTCAGGATACAGTTCTAAGTTAAAGATCCAAGTAGGTGAGAAAGAAATTGTTTAGGATGGGAGCAATTTCCCAGGAGAAATGTAACAGCAAAGAAAGAGACGCGAGGAATATCAACATTAAAGGGAAAAATGGAAGAAAAGTTGTCCAATGAATGGGGCTTATTATTTAGGAAAGTATTTTTGGTGTCTATTTAGATAAATTTATATTTGAAGAGGACAGAATGTGTTGGTGAAGTAATGGAAGATATGGCTCTATATAAGCAGTATTCCACCCAGGCTATTTAATAAATGCACTCAATAATCACAATGAGACTTATGCTTTAGCCTGTCAAATGCCTTAGGGAAAGAAGGAGAGAAGATTGAGTTGGGTGGAAGAACACCTCCATTATCACTGCTATTTAGGGATGTAGATATAACTGAAACCTGTTCAAAGGCTCAGGTCCCTTCATGTTGAGGAAGTAAATATTCTTTCAGTAAAATTCCCTTCAGTAAGCAATGCCACTAGCTGACCTTTTCAGGTGTGAATATAAGAAAAATCAAAATGATACTTTAAAAGTACAAAGTGGAAACTGCTTTTCTGTACCTCACATTGGAGTAGGGGCAGAAGGGATATTTGTTTTAAATGTCTCTTGGCTGGGAATAAAATGGATTTTGCCCCTTTCCCTCTTTGTGTGCATGTTGTTGGTAATAATTTACAAAGCATTTTTCTATTTATTCAATACTTCCATTCCCCCAGTAAATATTTAACCATGGTTGTACCTTAAGAAAAGTAAGAAAATTTACACTGAGTGCTTTCCTTTGTACCAAATTTTACTTAGTGTGTTATGTGTATAAACCCATTTGCTCTGTACAGTCACAGAAAAAGTGCTGTTCCTTTATCTTCTAGAAAAGTAAACAGAGAGTGGAAAGGTCAAATGACTTAACCAAGGTCACCAAGTAAGAAGGAGCTACTGGCAGGATTCACACCAGCCAGCCTGGCTTCTGTCCTTATTCTTTTGCCCATTAGATTTTACCTCTTTCTGTTCAGAGGACCTACTGGTTATTAACAAGAGGAGCTGTTTAGATCATTCAAGTACTTTTGAATTTCTCAGAGGAATCCAAATGTAGTCAACAACTATGGACTGACACTAGGGTTTATGATAAATAAACAATCAGTGAAGCAGAATAATTCATAAATGTTCTTCCATGCTATCAGGTGATGTGAGTTTATAATATATGTACATTTCATTACACAGTTTTATGCATATTTATCACTTTAGATGGCTTTCACTTGTCTAGTTTTAACTAGATAATATATTCTCTGAAGTTAGGAAGTGCACATTCCCAATATTCTCTATATAGGAAAGCAGTGAAAGATCAGTGATGCATTTTTAATGAATGAGTCAAGTAATGAAGGGGAGCGCAGATGAGCCTCTTTCAGCTCACAAAAATATTTCCAGTTATTTTCCAAACTGTCTGAATTGGGAAATCTCAATCTAAAATATGTGTTAGGGCTTGGTTTATTTATCTTTTAGCATAGATTTAAATACATTTTTATAACTTCCACAGAAGTGTGGCCATATGGACATGATTCTTTTTGAAAGGATCCCATAGGCTCCATAGTATTATGAGGCACTTTTTTTTAATACATAAAAAACAAATTTTGCCTGAGCTGATCTTTGAACCTAAGGTCTGCAATTGGAGGTTGGCTGTGGTTCAAAGTTACTCCCAAACTCCCCTGCCAACACACCGAATGCTTCCCTCGCCCTATCCTTCTCTTTTTCTCCCTTCCACCTCTCTCCTTTTAGGATCTTCTCTAGGTACAAGGCCTGTCTACTAGAAAACGTCTGTTATTAAGTATCAAAGAATGTGGTTGTCAAAGCCTTTCTGCTGAACATCCTAAGAGGACTTCTGCTCCTGGCTATGGAGAATTTAGCAATTTAGCATGATCTAGATGAGGATAAAAAATTTTTTTGAAATGGCTCTTGAAGATATTGTTAATTCTTGTGAGTTAATAAAATTTGGGAAATTATTAGAAAAAATCCAGAAGCAGTCCGAGGCCCAGAGAGGGGATTTCAGGGTCTGGAGTCACTTTCTACCTGGGGGTAAGAGTTGATTCTATTTACATCTCCTTCTCAAATGAGAATATAATCATTATTTACTGCAAACATGTACTAATAAAGATAAGCATTTCAAAGGAGGAGTTGATTCTAGAAGAGGTTTGGTGCTCACCATGTCGGGGGACCCAGCACTGATGAACCCCCTTTCTTCTGGGTTGGGGCCACTTGCAAGACTGCAGAGCAAAGTACACAGAAATGGATTCCCCTCGATGAGACAGCAGTTCAGCTGCAAGCTCCTAGTTTCTGAAATTGGACTGAGATAGGTCCGAGTGTTGGCATCCCTACATGCAAAGGAGAAGCAAGAATGAGGACTCTCTGGAGGAAAATGATATTATCCTAGTCCTCAAGTTATTTTACCAAACAGTCTTTCAGAAATAATGTTCAGCACACAATGAGGAATAAGAGGCGTACAAGGAGCAAAGAAAAGAGGTGAAGAGAAAAAACTAAGCAATAAAAAACAGGTACTCAAATGGAAAATACTAGATGTGAACTTTAAAATATCTATGCATGTATGTTTTAGATGATAAAAGATCATATTTTTAAAATGGAATATTCTAGAACTGAAAATTACAAAAGTTACTTTTAAATTGCCATGGGTATATTTAATAACAGACTAATTAATCCTGAAAGGAGAATTATTGAACTTACAGACTGGTGAAAAAATACCCAGCATGACTCAGAGAAACAAAACAATGAGAATAAACAGAGTAAGAGTAAACAAAGATAATATAGTTGGGGGGGGGGGAAGAAGGGGGAGGGGCCAGGGAGGAAGGGAGGAAAGGAAAGGTGGAAAATGGGTATTAGGCAGTTCACAGAGCCAGGTGTTCAGTTTGGAATAAACCTTACTTGGTGATTTGCCAGTATGTTACATTTCACAACACAAAAGATTTTATTAAAAAAAATAAGCAGGTGGGTGAAACTGGGAAATATGGTACATGTCAGATTAGGGAGTTGGGCTCTTAGAAAATACAGAGAATATCAATTGTTTTGCTAATGTTCTTTTAAAAATTGAGTAATAACTTCATCATATTTAGTTACTTACCATGCTTTATATTTTTAAGATGTACATAAATTACCCATAGTTATTTGGCTTTTTAAATTTATAAATGAATTTTAAAAAGATAAAAGTGTGTGTGTGTGTGTGTGCTTATATATGTATGCACATGAGAAATTCATTCACATTTGAACTGGAAGCCATTGATGGCCAGATGTGTGAGGAACCTTTCTATTATATGTAACAAAAACATAAAATAAACAGATAAAAGGAAATTAAGGGGAAAGGAATGAAAGGAACATAATAATAATACCCTCTAATATCTCAAATATAGGTCCTGTTTTGATCTATTAAACAAAGAAAAAGATATAGAAAACAAAAAAAATTCAATGAACAGTAAATAATTATTAGAAATTTAAAATACAGAATTTCTTTCTTTCTTTTTTTTTTTGGTACCAGAGATCGAACTTGGGACCTTGTGGTTGCGAGGCAGGTGCCAGAACCACTGAGCTAAATCCCTGGCCCTCAAATACAGTAAAAATTCAGTATAGGGATTATTTTGAAATGAGTAAATATCTCAGAAAATAAAAACAAAATGTCAGAGATGAGTGATAGGAGAGCAAATGTAACATAAATTGAAGATCAATCCAAAAGTTCCAAAATCCAAATAATAGGTGTTTGGAAAGGTTTCTTTGAGAAGAAAATTTAAAAAAATAAGAATGCTTTAAATCCCTGAAATGGACCATATATTTGCAGACTGAAAGGGCCATGTGGGACCAGGTTGGATACACCTGTAATCCCAGCTGCTTGGGATGCTGAAGCAGGATTAAGAGTTCAACACCTGCCTGGGGAATTTAGCTAGACCCTCTGTCTAAATTTAAAAACAAAGTGAAAAAGGGACTGGAGATGCAGCTGAGTGATAGAGCACTTGCCCTGTATGTGCAAGGCCCTAGATTCAATCACCAGAACTGCAGGAAAACAAAGGGTGGGAGCAGGGAGTGCCCAGCTCAATGAGTGCGTAAAGACTCACACCAAGTGGGGCAGCAGTAGCATTCTGAACACCGTGAAGAATGAGAAGACTGAAAATTTCCAAAGTGGAAAATGGATCATGTGTAAGGATCAATAAACAGAATGGCATCAGACTTCTCAACAGCTAGATTTGCCTTAGGAAAAAAAAAGCAATACTATCAAAATTATGAGGGGAGTTGATTTTCACTTAGAATTCTATGTTAAGCCAAGCCTTGGAGTGTAAAAAATACTCCTCTTTAAGAGTAAAAAAAGAAAAAAGGGATACCTTTTGATGTTCAAAGTTAGTAAAACTATTTTCCTTCCAACTTTTTACTTTTTTTATGTTTAATTTTTATTTTTTATTTTTGGTACCAGGGATTGAATTTAGGACCTTGTGCTTGAGAGGCAGGTGGCGGCACCACTGAGCTAAATCCCCGGCCCTCCTTCCATCTTTTTAGATAAGACAGTGGAAGGTGGGTCTGGGAAACAAGGGACTGTCCCCAAGCCAGGGTTGAGGGGTCTTCCATGCTCACAGCAGTGACACAGGCCCAGAGGACTCCTGTGGACTCAGCCAAGAGGACCCACCATCCAGAGCTTGGGGACAGCCCTCCATGACCTGCTCCAGAAAGAAAAGCACAAGAAATGGAGACTGGGTGACATGGAGAGGAAACGCACAGTTCCACAGCAGAGCCTAAGGATGAGTAGGTGCCTGGAAAATATGGAACACTGATCACTAGGCCATGGGACACACAGAGAAAAGTGTGATGGAAATGTGTCATGTGTGTGTGCATGTGTGCTTCAGTCTGGATCTGCAGTGCCTCTCACAAGCTCCTGTGCTGAGGACTTGTTCCCCACCTCCACACTATTGGGAAGTGGTTGAAAATTTTCGAAGGCAGGGCCTCCTGGGAGGTTTCATGTCACTGAGTGAATGCCCTTCAAGGGAGGGTGGGACACTGGTCTTCTAATTTTCTCTTTCACTCCCTGGCCATGAGGTAAGCAGCTGTCTCCTCTGGGCTCCTACCAGGACGTACTGCCTCCCCACAAGCCCAAAGTAACAGAGCCAGTCAGTCCCAGGGAAGCTCTGAAACTGTGGCCACAATAAAGCGGTCCTCATTATAAGTTGTTTATTCTAGGTATCTGTTAGAGTAGCATAAAGCTAACAGTGTATGTGTGTGCCTGTGCTTTTAGGGCAGTGACCTGGCCCAGCACTATGAAGACAGTGTTATCCTCATAGCCGTTAGGTCAGCACAATATAATATTTAAAATGGAAAAATAAAGAACTAAAATAAATAAAATTTATTATTTAGAAAATGGGCCAGTAAATATCATAAGCATCACCAAAAAGAAAAGGTTGACTCTGGGCAGAAATTAAGCAATGAATGGGAACTGCTGTTTTATTTTAAATAGAGCCTTGTGACTCTATTTGACTTTAAAAACTATTTGGATCATTTTCATTATGAAAATAAAAACTGTTACAAATGGCAGTTGCCAGGAGCTATTAGACTAATTCTCACATCTCACTGAGCATACCATTGCCTTTCACTTATATGATTGCTATGGCTTGCCCCTCACAAAATAAAGAATATTTGTTTAATAATTTAAATACATGAAATGCCCCTTGAAAATTATTGAGTCCCATAATGAAAGCAAATTTGAGTTCTTCAGATTTTCTTTTTAACTTTTTCTGAGTTTTTATTTCAACTATATGAAAAGTCTTTAAATATGTGCAAGTATAAGGAAAAATTATTGTACTGCATATGATACATGAATGTATTCTTTAACAGTACATACACAAGTGCAGAGCAAAAACCCTCTCTGGCAAACTGAGGGCCCATTTATACACCGCAGCTGAGTTCTTCTTCTTCCAACAAGGAACATGGCAGGAAGCTTGAGCAGCTTTCTATCCATAAGAACTAAAGTGGGAGAATGCAGGACTGGCAGAAAGACAAGGGTCATGAGTTCTTCAGATTTTTATCTGTTCATCTTACTCATCTTTTTTCATGGCTGGTTCCTAGAAAAGTGCTTATTAGCAGTCACTAATCAGCTCCCAGTGTTTTCTGCCAGAACATTGCTCTTAAAACTGCTTTTATAAAAGTGGGGTGGGAAGAGATGAGAAAGCATCACAGGAAAGCTGAGTGAAGCTTCCCCATCACAGGACACTTCTGGATAAAAACTCTGACAACATCACCCTCTAGTGGCCTCTTAAAAATACTAATTCTACGCAGTAGGCACATCTAGCCTGGATCTATCTGAAGCTTCTGGTGATAACAGACATTTCTATACTATTGGGCTGAGCTTAGGAAAACTAACAAAGTTTGTTAAAGTTACTGCTTCTAGTGGCCCCCTTTTTACTAGCTTACAAACTAGTGAAGAAATAGAGAATTGATAATTTCTAAGAAGTGCTAGTGTATTACGAGAATGACATGAACAAATGGCTAGCTCATACTGTATTAGGTCATTGGTGGTGCTCTCATACTGTATTAGGTCATTGGTGGGGCTCTCTGATGATGAGATCTCAGGCAAGAGGTGGCCTTCCATGAGAGCTCTCCGGGCTATGGTGAACTCCAAAGGCAGATGTACAGGTCAGACTGAACAGTCTGGAGTTATGTGCCCATGGAAGTCTGGAAGGAATAGGCTCCAAGAAGGGAGAGAGGGAAGACGGGGATACAGTTCATCACTCAGCAGTGGGCAGCAGGCAACTGGCTTCTCAATGCATGGGATATTAGTTCTCAGGATCCCACAAACATAACACAAACTCAGGTTAGGAGGGACTTCAAAGGTTCGCCTCAATCCCTCACTGATCTTTCAGTCCCTCCTACAATACCCTTGCTTGCTGCTCATGCATTTCTGATTGCTTCCATCATCAGTATCCATCAGAACTAGTTCAAATCCTGTTCTGAGAACTCTGTACACACTTAGGCTGGCTCTTGTGCTTGTCCTGCCCCTCTCACATCTCCTGTCTTTCACTGTAGTGTGGGCTATAGCATAGTGAAAGTGTTGGTGAGGAACCCAGCAGGTGCCAGTGTAGGTGATCAGGTGCCTTCCCTATGGCTCAGAGGGCCCTGGAGGATGGTTCTTTCCAATGCTTGTCAACTTGAATTAATTTAGATTTTGGATCAGTGACTGAATCATGGGGGCACTATACTCATAATAGATTAACCCTCTGATTTTCATAGCTGAATGTGCTGTGAGGATGGGGGCCCATTAGAGGAGGTGGGTCACTCGGCAAAAGCCTTGGAGAGTATTGCTTGCTGGCTCTCTTTTCTTGTGCTCTGCTTCCTGGACACCACGAAGTGAGCAGTTTTGGTCCACTATGCCTTTCCACTGTGATGCTCCTGCCTTGCAGCCAGCCAACCCTGGAATGCAACCTGGAAACCATGAACCAAAATAAACCTTTAAATTGTGGGTGTCAGGGATTTTGTCTCAGCAATGGGAAAGCTGACTAAAGCACACTGGGGGCAGGAATGCCTTGCTTTGCTTCTGACTTGCATTTTAATCACTCAGACTATAACCTCCAGTGCTCCACTCCCTTGCCACAACACCTGGAGGTTCCACATACAGGACCTTACCCATGAGTCTCCTGGGTCCACAGCAGGAAACAGTTTGTGTGTTAAGGTAGATTTTGGTGGTGTTACTACAGCCCAAACTAGCCTATCAGTCAGGAAGGAGGGGCTGCACTCTGCAGCTCAGTGCCTCAACCCCACCCCCACCCCCCACCCCCACACTGGGCACTCCTAGGTCAGGATTCCTGGTCTTTGAAACCCTGTGAACCAGCAGTGTAACAGAGATGCAGACTGCAAGCTCTGCAGTCAGAGCCTGGGTTGGACTCACATTTCACTTCAGAGGTAAGGACTGAGGCACATTACTTATATTTTCTAGGCCTGAGCTTCTTAATTTGTAAAGGAGCAATAAAATAAGAATGGTACCTCACACAACTTGTTAGAAAGATAACATGTTAGCATTAATGTATGCAAACCACTTAGGGTAGCCTATAGCTGGTAAATTAGTAACTTGTTAGAGCTACTAGCTACTATCAGTATAATCACTATAATGTCTTCTCTGGAAAAGTATGTTGACTCAAGGCCAGCTTGAACTACATAGTGAAACAGTCTCAAAAAACCAACAAAATGAAATGTAAAACTCAAATGATGTTGAATCAGGAAAAATTAGTGTTTAATAATGAAAAATTTTTTATTACTTATTTAGTTTTACCATCCAAAAATGGACAGTCAAAGCCATCTCTCCTGCAACTGTTTTATAAAAAATACCAGACCTGTTTCCCTCTACTATTCTTTGGAGTAATTCATAATCCTGCTTCCATTCCTGCCACTGTGTGGAATGATTGAGCAGCTGGGGCAGTACAACAGAGTGGACGCATGTAGAAAGCAACACCGCTGCAAGGAAGGCACAGTACAGAGATCCCCAAGATCACTTCCCTAAACTTCGAAGTTCTCAGATCCAATGGGTAACAGAGGTCAAATACAGAATGCAGACACTGTTCAGCAGTCATAATCAGCGCTGGATAAAGGTTCTCACTGAATAACTGAAATATTTTTACTGAGACCTCAGGGTAAGCAGAGGTTTTCTCCATGTTGTATTCCAAGGTTCACTGTGAAGTCTCATCTTGACTGCCTCAGTATGTCTTGCCTCTCTACTTAAAAAGACATTCTTGCAAGATACAGCAACCATGTTTAACCTTTCAATTTATTTCCTTCAGAAAGGTTGACTCAAGAGCTAGTGATGTAGCTCAGGGGCACAGCGCCTGCCTGGCAAGCGCGAGGTCCTGAGTTTGATCCCTGGTACAAAAAAAAAAGGTTCACTCTGAATAAATTTTTTTAAAAAAATTTTTTGGGTACCGGAGCTCAAACTCAACCTTGTGCTTGTGAAGCAGGTGCTGGAACCACTGAGCTAAATCCCTGGCCCATGAATAAATTCTTAATGATAGCCAGGCTTAGTGGTGCATGCCTGTAGTCCCAGCACTCGGGAGGCAGAGGCAGTCGGATTACTGTGAGTTTGAAGCCAGCCTGAATTTTGTAGTGAGACCCTGTCTCAAAAAAAAAAAAATTCTTAATGATACAATTGAGTGCTGGTTCTGAGCCTCAGCCTTACACCCATTACTATCTGTGTGACAGTGAGCAAAGTATTCAACCTTTGTGTATCGTGGTTTCATCCATGAATTGATGGGTTACAAGGAATATAATAGTTAACAGATATAAAGTGCTTGCTACCGCGCCTGACAACATCCACGGTAAACAGAGTCAGTTCTTCTTAGCTGTTAAAAACAGCTATGTCATTGCCCATAGTTGATAAAATACATAAAATTCAAAAGTAAAGTAAGCTAGTAGTTATCATAAGAAAACAAAGGAAAGCACATCCTTGGTCCCCAAAACTCTGCTGTCTGTGAACACAGTATATGAAACACTTCACTGCCTAAATAAGTAGCAAATATGTACTAACTGTACATGGTAACCCACCAGAATGGTTCATACCTTCAAGACTTCATTGGAGAGAGAGGAGATGGAGGGGAGGAAAACAGGAATTAAGATGTGTTATGTACATATACCAACTCCACACAAGGGATGTAAACATGTACTGCAAACATGTACTAATAAAAAAAATATGGCAACTCTGGGAATCACTGTTACATGAGTATATGATAGCAGGCAGTGGTGTAGACAACAGTGCTTTGGTGTTGTTTTAACCATTTCTTTAGAGAGTGGCAAGTTATTCTCTATGCTGTCTGTTTAGCTCAATCAGTTATAATTTTTGTAAGTGAATCTGGGATTAAAATTTATTTAAACCCAGAGGACAGAGAAACTTATGCAACAGTTCTGTTAGCTTCCCACCTCTGTGACAAAATACCTGAGGTAATCAACTTATGAGGAGGAAAGGCTCATGGCTTCAGAGGTTCTAGTCCATGGTTGATTAGCCCTGTTGCTTCTGGGCCTGTGGTGGCACAGTGCATCATCGGAGTATGGGGCAGAGTCCTGTTCACCTCAGCAACCAGGAAACAAAGAGGAAAGGGCCAGGTCCCCAGTCTCTCATTCAAAGGCAACCGTCAGTGATATAACTTCTATTTACTAGGCTTCACCTTCAAAACCTTCCATCACCTCCCATAGTGCCAGTGACCAGGCCTTTTAACAGATGGGCCTTTGGGAGACATTCAAGATTCAAACCATGGCAGCCAGTATTACTGAAGTAACAGGAAACCAAGGTGTGAATAGGAAGAAGTGATAAAGCTAAATGATCCAGACACGGGTTACTGTTCAGAAAGAAGACCATTATACTGGCTAGATCAGTACTTCTTAACCATCTGAATCCAGATCATTGAGTGCTCACTGACAGTGTAGATTCCTAAGTGCAATTCTAGACCTAGTGGGTTAGACTGGTGTGTGCTTAAGGAATATTATTTAACTAGCTCTCCAAATGTTTTACATGGACTCCAGAATTGGAGAACTACTTGCTGAATTTAAAATATCAACTAATGACTGAGAAATTTCAGAATGCTTTCAAGGAAGTTTGGGGAATTAAAAAATGACTGAGTTGATGCAGTAGCTCTGCATAATACTCATGTTTTAAAATTATGGATGCCCAAATCCTCTATGGACTAGCATTTTGTTTATGGGGCTAAGTCTTTTATAAAGGAGGAAATGCCAGTGTCTAGTCATACAACATTTTCATAGAATGTCAAAAGCAGGGTGAATTTTTAGTCTTTCATTGTTAGGAGCCAAAAAAAAAAAAAGCCTTTGAGTATCAATAACTAGATGAACAAAGTCCATACCATTCAAGATGAACTTTCAGGACCCCAGTTCAGAGCATGTTGCTTACTATTTTGACAAGTTTAATTATGTGATTTCCGAGGTTAGAATCACGAAGACAAAAAAAATTTATAGATAAGTTTATAGACAGTAACAAGAAATGATAGCACAAAGCAAAGGGTACAGAAAACTTATTTAAAAGGAAGAAGAACCTTAAAAGGGTACTGATGTTAAAACCATTTGCAATAGAAGTACTCCTTTATCTCAGTGTGTCCTTAAGGGTCTCACTAAATTACAGATCAGTAATTTGTTAGTATAAATGGTAAATCTTGAAATATACTGGGAGCAAAGTTTGTGATTTGCAATATCCTCTAGAAATATTTTAATTTTTTAAAGTAAAAATTAAACTTCATAGTTTTCAAGAAGTATGTTCTCAGCTATATGGAAAACATGGATGATTAAAATGTTTTATTTTTGGTGTTTCCAGATGCCCAAGGTTTTACTGCAGTGGGGAATCAATTTTCCTTCAAAATGTGCCTTTTCCTACAGCAACACAAATGACTGAAATTTCAGTAATGAGTGTTTTTTTTGTCACCAAGTCTTCAGTGACAAATACACATATCTAGAGGTAGAGACTATATATATATTTACCAGAATGAAGGAAATTTGGTGATAAGAGCCACAGAAAACTAGAAGACACATTGAAAATGTCATACATGCCTTTTCATCTCATGTGAACAGTTTCCATGGGAACACATGCTCAGGTCTAGGAGCATATGCTGAGCCAAATGTTGTATGGCTGCTTAAGATTGGAGCATGGCACGGAGGTAGGTAAGGTGTCCGGACTAAAAGGGCAACTTTCCTGTTACTGCAAAAGGGGACAGTCTCCTAATTCTTTCAAATGAATGATTTGTGATTTGACTCCCAATAAGAAAACCCATTAAGAGCTAAATATTGATGGTTGTCCCTCCACCCTCTTAAGTCCTGATACTGGAATTTTTTTTTTTTTTTTGAGAATGTGGCACAGGAAAAAGCTTTGGACAGCCTGTTGGGCAGCTGGGTGACTCGAGACACTTGGCTCAGATCTACAGCAACTTGTCTTACCTCTCTACCCAGATGTGATGTGAGCCAGCTCACCACAGGCAGCTGAGTCTAGGGGATGATTTACTTTACCCTTTAGAGAAAATAGGACATCCGTGCTGCTTTGTAAAAAAATTTGAAAATGTTTTTATTCAGATTCCCCATCTGTAAGATTCTGAGAGAAGAAGCCAATTCAGCTTCCTGGGAACTGCATGCTGGGTGCCAGGCACTGGAACAGAGGGCAGATAGGGCATTATGTCTGCCCAGAATTTCCAGAACAGATCAAGGAGGCTTGGCGGCTCTTAAGAGATGTGCGTTTGGGCTAGGTATTTAGCTCAGGGGCATGAAAGTGCAAGAGTGCAAGGTCCTGAGTTTGATCCCTAATACCAAAAAAGAGGGGAGAGGGGGAGAGGGGGAGGGGGGAGGGGGGAGAGAGAGAGAGGGTGGTTTGAGCTGGAGGGAACTTGGCCAGGCAGCACACTGTGGCAGAGGTGAAGTGAGATGTTTAAACCCCTTCCTTAAATAACAGTCTGTCATACAAACACTTGTCTTCTAGTCTGAATATCCCAAATCAGTGACCCCCCCCCCCATAAATTTCATTAGAATTCATTGTAGGTCAAAAAGGAAACACATACACAAAATATGTTTTAACCTGAAATAATTCTGTTGATATTTGAGTTGCTTTCAGTGGGACATTTGCATTAAACCACAAGATATCTCCATCTTCAAGTACAAAATCCCTTTTCCCCACCCACCCCCCAGCCAAACAAACAAGGAAACCCAAAACCCACAACTCAGCTTCAAATAAGTTTGGAAGAAATGAAGCTCTAAATATTTACATAAGGGGCAAGAAATGAATCACAAAACTATTTACAAAAATACACAAGCTTATATGCATTAACAATTTACACAAGTTCACAAAAATATTAAAACATTAAAAAACACTATATAAATTAAAGAACTCAGAAGTATGATCTAGGACTTTCTAGGATGCTTCTCTCATGCAGGTCATGGTTGAAAAATCAGGTTTTGCTATCTCAGAATCTAAACTGTAAAACAACCATTTTTATTCTTGGACATTAACAGTACTAATCAGATAAGGAAAAAAAGACCCTCTGTGCACACCAACATATCATCTTGCACACATTAAAATGTATCATTCCCAACATTTCTGTAACACACAATACTGACAATCACATGCCTCTAACCATTTGAAAGTAACTTCCTGACATACTTAGCTTTCATTATTCCCTTGCACCCTCTGCTCAGGCGATACTCTGTCAACATTCTGAGTGGGTGATCAATAGGACTGGAACAGAGAAATGGACTTTACATGCTCCTTCTTGAACTAAAGGAGCAAATCTTAAATTTATGTCATATACATTACTAATTCAAATATGACAACCCACTCTTCTACCCCCACTCACATTCACAGTCCCTCCTCTTTACAGAATTAGTCCTAGAATTTTTCAACCTGACCTTAAATTTTAAAAAATGCTTTGCCATTGTAAGAAATGTGTGGGCCCTACCCTTGGGACCATCCCAGGGACTTCTTCAAACTAAGCATTTAAAACATGTGAATGGATATTTAAAAGGAAATCGAATACACTAAGAAATAAGGCTCAGAATAAATTTATTAATAAGATAATGGTACCCCTGGGGCTTTTAGCAAAGTTCTTAGCTAGAAATCCAGGAAATATTTATTTCCATCAAACCAAACTGTGGAATCAGAATTTTGCCAAAAAGATGAAACCTGGAGACAAGGCTGTGAAAGTATCAATAGAATTGAATTATGGGTTAATGCGTAAGGCAGCTCCATTTCCTTGATCACGATGCTCCATGTCAACATCTGAAAGTAACAACATTCAATTCTGCATTTGTGAAGCCACACACAGGGTGGCCAATGCTGAGGTAACCTGGCTCACAGTGATCTAGCATCCAATTTCTACCCCCACAGTATTAGAAAGGGAAAGATGGGGACAAAGTCTTTTAAATAGCTGAATCCAAAGTTAAGGCTGTTGCTACATATGTTAACTCTAGACTTTATCTAAAGTCTGTTTCACACTTACACCAGTAATTTGAATCATCATTCTATACTCAAAATATTTACCTACTTCCAAGCCCATAGGACATTAATAAAGAAATTGTTCTGAGGAATCAACTTTAGCATTTATAAAACAGACTTAGTTCCAGGAGTAAACAATGTGTGACACCAAATCCACCAATATTAAAACTGGCCTGGACTTCTTTTGTTGCTTTGTTCTGGGTCCTCAGTTACTGAAGCCATGTCATGCCAGCCCCTCTTCCTAACCTCTGCTGCTGGTAACAATTTCAGGGCTGGTATGGTCCCCAAGGGGCAATGGGTTGCCTACTTGATAAAAAGATGATTAAGGTTTTTTTTTTTTTTTTTTAAAAAGTAGTGCTGCATATTCACTAGAGCTCAATTTCTATACGTAGCACCCCCAGTGTGTGTGTGAGTGTGTGTGTGTGTGTGTGTGTGTGTGTGTGTGTGTGCTGGATGAAGTAACCTATTGGGTTCCTCAAGTTTTGACCTCATCAGTTTAGTCTGCACTTTTAACACTGAGGCCTAAACTTCCAGACTTTTCCATAAATTGGTGTTTTAAGATTTCTACTCTGGTCTTTGTTGCATTCCTCTGATCAATTCTTGGGAACAAAAGAAAATCTTATATAGAGTATTTTCATATATAAATTTGTCTTTAAAACTTTTTCTAAATATAAATCCTTAAAAAGCAATCACATGACTTTTTTAAATTAAAAAAATGACTGGCATGGATCCTATTCTTTATACAAATTCACAGCAATAATAGCAGCATTTTAGCCTCTTAAAAGATAATTCCAAGTTCTAAAAAGCCAGAGCAGCAACCATTCAGTAAATGGAATGAACTGTTTTCTACAACTGAGCATTTAAAATATGTAAATGTATAAAACTCAAGTATTATTACAAGTTATGGAATGAAACGACAATCTCACTTTGTAAATACAGGACTGCCTTTCTAGTCTGGTGTTTCTGTGGTGGGATGAGCTGAGGAAACATAATAGAGTTGGGTTAGAGAGATGTCCTGTTCCTACTCTTCTAAGGAATGCAACTTTCAAAAGAAAGTCCTGGGTATTAAACATGTTTAACATGTCTACAGAGTTATAAAGAGCTATACCTGAATGCTGGTGTCAGTGACAATTACACTAAGACTGTGATCACAATAGTATGGAGGAAGCAAACACTGCACGACTCCTTAGGACGTAAATAGTAGCTGTACAGAACTCCAACTGGAGAGATGGGGCTGTGTACACTAAATCACAACTACTTTAATAATTTCAGGGAACCTGTACTCTAGTTTAGAAACAAATTAACATGTAAATCTGTATTCATGAGAAATTGTTTATCCAGTCAAATCAGGCAAGGCTTTTAATGAGAAAATGTTGCTAATTTAGGAAAATAGACTGTGTTTTACTGGAAGTACAATTTACTAAGTATTATTAGTGGGAAAAATCTGCAGACAGGCAACACATTAACAGCATTTATACTGTTTTCTGGAGTTAACCAGGTTTGCTGACAATAGAATTTCACTTTCACTTACCTAATAAATTTCCTTAAACTTTAACTAAGAAAACAAAACAAAAAATCCCAAAAAACCCTCTGCAGTGCTATGAGTTCACTTACCTGTGAAGACCAAGTATAGAAATAATGTAGAGTATGGTTTGGCCTGAGTCTAAATGGTCTGATATTTCATAACTCTGTATTTATTAGGAAATGCTTAAAATCTTAGTTCTTTTACTTTTTAATTACAATGCTGCTAATTATCCGAGTGACTTATTTGAAGAATCAGGGAGTTTTTCTCCACCCTAACTTAATCTGCAAGTCCCTTATTGGACAATGAAGTGATGTTCTCAGTCTCCAACTGGGCAAGCTGTACACCCACTGGTAGGGAAGCAGGGACACAAACGCAAAAAAAAGCCCACCAGGAAAGACATGTAAACTGCTCTGAACTAGGTAGCACGTGCTAAGAAAAGACAAAGTTAAATTCAAATTCAGTTAAAGGCAGTCCTCAGGCTCTTACAGATCAGCTCTATATGGCAAGTACAGTCTGTGACAAGTTTCTTTACTAGGTTTCCAACACAGTGCTTTACAACCATTCAGATCTCTCTTAAAGACAAAAATGACAGCCTATAGATGGAAGGATGGTAATGAAGCAGGGAAGGGGAAAAGATGGTGATTTGCTTACTTTTATTACATTTGTTTCTTAAATGTGGTTGGAGATTTTGTACCTTTTTTTTCTTTTTAATCTTTTTTGTTACTGAAAAAAATAGAACAGTCCACTGTCCAGCAGAGGCTGCTTCAACTCTATTGCTCCCGGGGCTCATTCTGCATGGATCTGTGTGTCAGGGTGCTGCAAAGACAACTCTGTGGGCAGAAAGGCCCCCTGACCCAGTGCTGTGGCATATGTCCTGCTCTGTGGGTGGGCAAAGCCAGAGGGCATATATGTCCCCATGCCTGCCCCTCCGAAGCCGCCTCGCTGGTGCTGGGGCAGGGAGTGGTAATCCTCCAGGTTATCATACTGGGACACAACAGTCATATTGCTGTGGCGCTTGCCATGTGTTTGGTACTGGTATAGCACGCTTGGATCCCTGTCCAGGTTCTGGGTATGGTGCAGCTTTAGGCTATGACTCCTCTCTGGCTTAGGGGGTGGGACTGCTGACTGGGTGAAGTGCTCCTCCTCCTTGTAGCAGTTTCTGGAGTGTTTGTCAGGGGCAGGTAGCTGTCTGGCTCGAGGGTGCTCCAGCTCTTTGGAGAGCCTTACCTCTCTGTGATTTAGTCTTAAAGACTCCTGCCCTGATGGGGCATATTTTCCTCCAGAGTTATGGTAGCTGCCTGGCTCAGGAGTGTCTGGAATCCCTTTGGGCCCATAATCTAACTGGCCAGCTGCTTGGGCATAAGGTGGCCCATTTTTTGATTCACACAACTGCCTATGGCTTGCTTCCTGATGTGCCCTGTGCTCTGGGAGACTACAACCCATGTCATGGAGCTTCCTGTTCCTAAGGCTGCTCTGCTTCTGAGGGAGGGATGGCTTCTCTGCCTGTGCACTGCTGTAGCCTCCATGGTGGAGGACTCTATCAAATTCCTGCTCTGTGTGCTTCCTATAGAAGCGGTCATCTCCCTCAGGACTGACAGCCTTGGTTGAGTGTCGCCCCTCCTTTCCCTCTGCCACTGAGAGAAGTCCAGTTTTCCCAGGATCAGATTTGCTGCGTAGATGGATGACATAGATCCCCCCCAAGTCATCCTGCATGGCTGGAGTCATGTTATCATACTGAGACATGACAGGGTCCTTCACCTTCTGCCGTGCACGGCTTTCTCTCCGGATGGACTGCATGTGGTATTTCTCCATGTCCTCGAAGTCCCAAGAGGTGCCGGTGTGCTTTACATCAGCAGGTGGAGGCATGTTGACTACACTATGGTCATTACCAGAGAAATAGCCAGTGCCACTGGCACGGGGACGCGGAGGCAAACCAGGGTAACTGTACAAGTTCTTGCCTTGCAGCCTAGGATTATAGAGAGCAAAATCTCGACTTGGCAGGCGGTGAAAGGGCCTCAACTGCACTGTGCTATAGGCATCCACATCACACAGGGCTCCATTAGGACTGTAATAGGAACTGGAGGAACTGGAATAAGGGCTGTAGCGGTAATGTACCCGTCCATTCTCAAAGTAAGGCTGAAGCTGAGTTACATGGTAATCTGAGCGGGCCTGGGAGGACTGATATGGCTTATACTGGTACAGGGGTCTTGGGCAGTAGGTTGCTTCATCATCGGGGGGAACTTCTGTCCGAGAAATGGGGACAGAGCGGATCATGGATGATGGGGGTGCATGAAGGGACTGCACCCTCCGGATGGTAGGGTATGGTGGAACATCCTCGGGGTAACAAGCACTCCTAACAGAGGAGGTCAGAGAAGAAACATACTCAATCCGGCTGCATGGCTTGGAGTGATGTCCAGATGTATTTCTTCCTGGAGCCACATAGGTGTTATAACGGGGACCCATGGAGGCTGGTGGCTCTGATCGGGCACCATACACTTGGTGTTGCTCCAACTTATTATGATGTGGAGGTACACTCTGGGGACGGAACTGGCAGTTTGGAGTCATACTGAAATGCAAACAATTTTCTGGGCCAAAGGGCTCAGTGGCAACCTCGGACCTGACAAAAGAGGAGTAAGCTATTCTCTGAGAAGCATGCTTGGGTTGAGGGACAGAAAGTGGTAAAGGCAACACATCATCCACTGAGGCTGATGAAGCAGCAACACAGGAGTGGTAGTTGGAACTGCTGGTGGCATCTGCACTGCTGGAGTGTAAGGCAGCAGCGATCTTACTCTCCATGGCCCTGGTAGGGGGCACTGGTGCCCCGAAACCACAGGAGTGCCCAGGGAAAGACTCAGCACGCAGGTGAAGTAGCGGGGCCCTGGTGCCTTCTTGAACCTTCTCAGGTAGGCCTGGCTGGAGAGCAGCAGCAGCCATGGGACACTGGGCAGTTGCACTGCCATCACTGACAAAGATGGGCACAGGGTCATCCATGGCTCGAGGCTCAGGTGGCCTCTCTGGAGCTGGAACTGATCCTTGAACCTATTGAAAAAAGACAATGTTATGAGTCCATTTTTCATGACCCTCCAAGGAATCAAATGCTATTACATTTTTAACTTGCAGCTGAGGCTATTTGGGTGGCAGTTTGAAATCTCCACTGCCGCTGCCAGGAAAGGATGGCCTATGCTATTTGGCATATCACATCTCGAGAACTCTTCAGAGTTTCTAATTCATTATATATTTGAAATGTGACACAAGATTGCCTATGGCATTGTCTTTTATGTGCAGGCTCAAATAAAAGTTTAGTCAAGTAACACTGTAAAGCTTAAAAACAAATGCCCAGCTTATCAATCTAGCTTAGCCTCAATACCAAGAACATTTTATTTAAAGAAAACAGTTGACTCTGTCATCTGGAGGATTTTTATGTGACTTACAATTGTATACAGTGAGCAGTTTTAAACACCCCAATACAAGGAAGGGCAATAAGGTGACACTCAATTCAGAGGTTATCGTCTTCCACCACTTTTTTTAACTCCATTCCGTCTGTGGATTTACAGGCCAAATATAATTCTCACAGCAAGACTACAAAGATGCCATCCCTGAGAAGTAACTGCTAGAAATAGCATCTTCCAAGAAGAACTAGAAATTTAAGTCCTTTTAGTTTAAGGTGATCACAAAAAAACCTGTGGCATTTTTTTAAAAATCAGAAAACTAGGAAAAAAACCTTAGGTCTGTATAAAAAATTCTCTCATCAAAACAAGGACTTGGCTATGGAACAATCGGCTGGTTAGTTAAAAAATAACACAAATCCTATTGCACTGTAATGTCTTACACTTTTACGAAGCCTGTAAGGCAGACTCTTACAAATGTCTTAACGATGAGGTTTTTTCATTGTGCAGATATGAATAATTGTCAGAGGGTGGTAAAACGACTTGCCCAAAGTCACAGTTAGTCAGTGATGGAAGTGGAAAAGAAAAGAAACAGAAGGAAGAGAAGAGAAGGGAAGGGAAAGGAAGAGACAAACAACCCTTATACCTGACAGCTAAAGCCCAGCTGGTCTCATGCAATCAAGATCTCTGCATTACATTACTCTGAAGAAAAGACCTAAATCAGTGATGGTGAACCTTTTAGAGACCGAGTGTCCAAACTGCAACCCCAAACCTACTTATCAAAAGGTGCCAACACTGCAATTAAACCTGAATACTGAGGTTTTAGTTTAGAAAAACAGCTCATACATTAACATCTTTTGTCTTAAAAGAAAAACAAATAACACATGTTCCATAGGTTCGCCACCATTGACCTAGATGCTTACAGAAGAAGAAACTCATTGTCAATTAACTGCTTCTTCTTCTTCAGAGAAAAACTAGCAGCCAGGCAGACTCCAACCTCAAATGGGAACTATTTAATGGAAACCTGCCACAGGATTTAAAAAATAATGTTGCATCTGACTCACAGATAAGAACACACCCTGCTGAAAAATGACATACCTTTGAAAAAAGCATATTTCACCTTATTGAGTTCCTTTCCTTCTTACCTTGTGGGAATTATTTACTCCTATACTGGTTGGTGCTTGTACCTGCCCCATGACTGGTGGCTGCTCTGCTGGCCTCTGGGAAGGAGGTGCAGGGAGGGGACGATTTCTGTGGGGGCGCTGGAGGGTGGCAGCAGCAAAGTCAGTAGCAACATAGTCAGCAGCAGCAGACTGTTCAGCCATCACCCAGCTGGTGTCCTTGGCTCTTGTTTCGGCTGCCGCAGTTGCTATCATGTAAGCCATGGTAGCTGTGCTGGCATTCTCTTCAGGGGACCCAGAAGGCAGGTAGACTTTGTCCCTTGGCAAACTCGCAGGCATGGGAGATTCGCCTGGGAGTTCTGAAGGGTGATGGGGCTTATCCACACTTGAACCAAGGTAGGAGGGAAGCTGATGCTCACTGTAGAAGTGGAGCACAGACTGGTCCTGCTCTGCAAAGGAAACACTCAACACACTGGGCTTCCCAGCCTGGTCTTCAGGGAAACATCCATGATCATCAGACTTCTCTGAGTCAGTTAAGGGAGCTGACGCAATTCTAGCCTTTTCTGGGTCCCCAGGTAAACAGTTTGGAAGTGACTGATTCCCTGGTAAATCTACTTGATGGAGGTGCTCCCCAGATTCTGTGTGGGAATGGGGGGGATCCCCAATAGCTGCTGTCTCTGCGAGAGGCTGGTCACTGTTCCCAGGTGTGCTATTCTGGAGGTGGAACTGCTCTGCTGGTCGATCCGTCTGGAAATAGGCCTTATCTATTGCAACACTAGAGTAGGGACTGGGCAGTTTATCTTCAGCGGTGGCCACTATGTCTCCATAATTTGTATACCCAGCCTGGGAAGCCCCTGGTTTCTTCAATGTCTGGGTTGAGGCTTGCTGTGCAGACTCAGCTAACGCTAGTGCCAACATTCGAGCGACATTTTTCGGAGGCGGAGGTGGTGGGATAAGAGAGACTGAACTGACAGGAACGGGATCCTGAGGGGGGTCATGGGTAACTGCTCCTAGTGGGAAATTGGGAAAAAGAATGAGAATGAAAAGGTAGCTTACATTATCCTATACGGAAAGTCAAACACTCCCCATCTGATCATTAAAAAATAGATGCCTTCCATATTTCAAAATGGCAATCCATGATCTTCTATCCCACATGCAAATGCTGTTGAAAATACATATCTGGTTCAGAAGGAAAACTAAAATAGTGGTTTGGTTGCAAGCTCCTCTTGAATTGATACAGAAGGAGCAGGGGAGCAGGTTCCTCACCTGACTCAAAAAAGACTGCTTAGAACACAAGCTTTGAGTGCTTGCAAACTGTTATTAAGTATAGTTTTTACATAGGATGGTGTAGGCTGGCTTGTTAACTTGTAAGGCTAGCATAACGGTATTTATTAGAAGAGAAAACAGAATCAAGAGCTATGAAGTTGTGTACAAGTTATCCACAAATTCTGACTGTCCAAAGTGGTAAGGGGACTTTTGTGAAGGTCTGAAGTAGGACCATGGGCCCTTTGGGGAGTTTTGTTTGATTGATTTTAATTTAGGGCTTTGAGCCATCAGCAGTACTCAAGAAAGCATTCTCTTTGATTAAAGACTAGCTGTGGTGCAAATTTCTCTGTTAGAAGGCACAGATGGCACATAGGATTGAAGATCCCTCTTAACTTAAAGAAAGAAGGGAGGAAAACAAACGGTACCTGTCTGAGTCTGTCCAGAAGCTACAGCCTTACTCTGACTGCTTGGGACAGACCGATCCTCTTTCCCTGGCAATTCTACTTCTTCAGCAGCCACCTGGTCCAGGGGCTGGATTTCAGGTTCACATCCTTCTTGGGCCTCTCTCTCATTTGCTTTCATCTTTACTATCTGGGTGGGGGTTCTATTTGTGACATCACTGTCTTCCATGCTTTTGTCCCAAGTTGGAGACGATGCATTCTGAGCTGCAGTATTTGAGATGGTACCAATGACTTCTGACACCCGAGGTGGAAGGGTCACTGAAATTGGCTCTGATATGTTCATGGAAGGTGATTTAGTTAACTTCCGTCCAATCTTTGGAGAGAGAGCATAGACGACCTTTTCAGTAAATGAGGATGGCTTAGATGATTTCTCTTCAGGTGGGCTCAAGTCCAGGGTAAAGAATGGACTCAGTTTCTCCTGAACTGGAGAAACTGGTTCAGAGCTTGTAGTGCTTCCTGGAGTCTGCGACTGACTACCACCTGTTTCTATATCCTTTGTATTGGCACATGGTTTATCCTTTGAGTATCCTAATGAATCTAAAAAGGAAACACCACTCTCCAGACATTCTGACTCAGCCTTAGGAGGACTACATTGAAAGGACATTGGATCAAAATCCAGGCTGGCCACTCCAATGTCTGGTGGGCTCAAATCAACGTCCTCAGCGGAAGGAGGAGACATTAGAGCTGGAATGTGCAGAAGCCCTACTTCCTCCTCACTCTCATTGTCATGGGGCAAATTATCATAGGAATTACAGCGGTTCCCCAGCATTTCTCCATTAAAAGAGGCAGACAGGGCATCACTGCTAGACCGGGGTCTTCTAGGCCGGAAGAGCTTGGAATCACCTAGTAAAAATGGACAGCAATGTCAAAGAATGAATGTCACCAAATATACAATGCTGTGATAAGTCACCTACTTAGTACAGCAGTAACTTTCCATTTAGGATAGGAAAGCAGAACTGTTCATTCTCTTTTTGTCAACTGCCTCTGGGTGCAGAGGGATCCTTTGCACTTACAGTAACAGAACCCCTGAGTCAACTGCTATATGATAATCAGAGGGAGAATGCACCCTTTCAAGATCTAAATAAGAAAAAAAACTTCAGGACTCTTGAGATTCTATTACTGGTCCAACACTGACTTCTGGTGTGACTTTGGGTAAGTTTTTTCATTTCTTTGGGTCGTATTATATTAGTGGCCTCACATATGATTTGTGAAGCAGAACTAATCAATCACTTCAAATAGCACCTTGGATATTCAACAACAAAAAAGATTGTTTATTGCAGGTAAATATTCTTATAGTACCCACATTTCTTAAAAAAGAATTTCTCAATTAAAAATATTTGCATATATGTAGTAAAGGATTGCACTTATTTCTTTAATAAGAGGAGCCTTTCAGTTTCTTAAACAGAGCCCTAAAGAGTGATAGACAGTATTACACGATTTTATGTCCAAATGATAAAAAACAAAACAAAACACCTCTATTCTATGAGAATTACTATAACTGCCACAGTGAAAACATACTTGGCTCACTATACTGTTTCGGTAGATTATCTTAACTGTAGTTTAAATGAAAATCTCTTGGAAAACTCCTAAACTGTCAGGAAGTCAAACAGAACTGCTCTGTATCACAAGCAAAACCACTGGTCAATGGGAATCTGCAGTTTGAAGAACTAATAATAAACAAAGATGAGAAAATTGACCAGAATCACGACACCTCAGTATACTTCAAAAGAGCATGATTAGATTTAAAAATCCAATGGATTTAAAAAAGCCTTTGGGGAAAAAAATTTGGTGTAGCTCTTGAACACTTTTGCAAAAAGAGCCTTCTTTATAATCTGCTGCCCAAACGAAACACCAAATGATGGACGGGTGCTCTATTGTGTTCTTACATGGTTTTGTCCAAAAAAATTATACCTTCTCCCAAATCAACATGGAAGCAATTATTTATTCTAAGAATTACTACATAGGTAGTTGCAACTGTAATTTACTTTTACTAAACAGAACAAACATCTATTTTCGTATTTTAGTTTTGTTTTCCAACTTATGTTGCAACCAAACCTTTTCCACTATTTACCATGAGACTTTGGTCCCAATTTTAAGCAGATTCACTTTAAGTTGCCTTCTCCAGGTGCTAATTATTCTTGGATAATGAAGACCACCTGTAATCAGTCTGACCTATGAAATTTAAGGTCAGGTTAAACCATTTTGCAAGAGAACAGACAGTCATGAAAGCTGTTTACTTTTATACTTTGAAACAAATATCCTTTCATTGTGAAATCTAATGAAGGGGACAGTTTTACTAGGCATTAACAAATATAAGTGGTTGATTTAAAACATTTTGGCCATTTTTATGTAAATAAATAGGAATCATGCCAAAATACTGCTACCACATTAAAACTTCACTGAATTTTACTCTGAACAATTAAATACATATTTGTATTCTTAGAAATGCTGATGAATAGCTTATTATTTAAGCATATTATTTATTAAGTACATTTAGTTACTGTGTTCATATCCTTTATGCCTCCATCATGGAATAAAACAATTTATGCTTTCAGTCTCACCATCAACTGCATGGAGAGAAGTAAGAGACTCCTCACTTTTAGCTGAGCGTAGGGTTCCTTCTGCCCTGCCACCTGAAGAACCAAGAACAAGAGTGTAGAGTTTTATTATTGCTGCATTAGTATACAGTTAAAGGGATCAATGCTTTTCCTAACACATGCTTAAACTCCCAAGAGTAATTAGCTGCATATTTTGACATTTTCAATTTACCACCCTATTATGTAAAGCTGTTGCACTGTCCTCAAATAGTTTCTCATTTGAAAAATCTCTTTTCTAAAGGATCATGAACTTGAACAGAGATGAACTAGAAGACTTTTTTCTTGTTTATTTCCAAAAGACTAATATGTATCCTTTGTGTGTGTGTGTGACAGGGTCTCACTATGTAGTTCAGGCTGGCCTTGGGATTCACTATGTAGCACAAGCTGGCCTCCAACTGGTAACAACCCTCCTCCCTCAGCCTCATGAATGCTGGGATTATACATGTGTACCACCATGCCCAGCCTGCACATGTACCCTGAGATGATATCACACTGCATTTACAGTGGGCCCATCATCCATGATTGGTATCTATAAAAGAAGAAAAGACACAGAGACACACAGAGAAGGACTCATGAAATGGAAGCAGAGCGTGGGTGATATTGCCTCAAGTGAAGAAAAGCCAGGAGCTGCCAGGGGTGGGACAGACAAGGAAGGCTCATTCCCTGGGGCACAGCTCTGTTCACAGCTGCCAGAATTAATGTGAACCTCCAGAGCTGTGAGGGAATACGTTCCTATTGTTTTAAGCCACTTGATTTGCTGGAATCTGTTACTGCAGCCTTAGAAAACCCACACAGTCACTTTAATTAGATACGTGGACTCTTACTGCTGAGCATCTTTCTCACTGGACACTGCCCAAACTTCCTCTGCTGGGGACAGTACTCATTTCTTCTCGTCTTTGTCTACTGTCCTAATTATCTCTTCTCACTCTACTTTCTGACAAGTCTTCTTTTAAAGTATTGCTTTTCCACAGGATTCAGTCCCCCAACTTGCTTCTCTTCCCATCCTGTCCCCATCTCCTACCATTCTTAGTCTCTTGTTGATTAGGTCAATCCTTGCTTATCCTTCAACACCTACGTCAAAGGTTATTCTTCCTGACCACCAGCCTCTTCCCGGTAAGAGCTGACTTTATACAAAATTGTTTCAACAGCTATCATTCTGCAGCGAAATTTATTTTCACACACACACACACACACACACACGCACACGCACACACACACAACTTCCCATTCAGACTCTGAAAGCAAAAGCACTACCTTAATTTTCTTTCTCTCTGCAAGGCCCGCGGTCAAAATATTTAACACATGCTTGTAATACTGAATGAGTTAGATGAATGGAACATCACACTAATATTATCTAAGAAGAAAAGTACTATTATCCTTTCTAGATTCAAAAGCTGTTACTACCAAAACATGGGTTTTAAACTATTTTTGAAAGAGTAGTTCTTTTTAATAGTAGTAGATCTACTTGATCAAATAAGATACTCTTATCAAAGTGTCAACTTGGACTGGCTTTGGGATTTTTTCCCAGGAACTTTTGGGGCGCATTTTTGAATTTGCTGAAGTAGATTGTATAGGTGTGGCCTTAGAGGTTTGTAAGTGGTCCCTTGTCCTTTTCTCTCTGGCACTATTACTCTGCTCTGCTTCTCAGCTGCCATGAACTAACAGCTTTACTCTGTCACACTCTTCTGCAATACTATTTCTGTCTTGGAGTCAGCCAACCACGGACTAAATCCCCCCAAACCATGAGCCAAATTAAACCTCTCCTCCTTTAAACTGTTGGGTGATGGGTATTGTATTAAGCAACAGGAAAACAAACTCATAGAAAACTGGTATCTAGAGTAAGGTAATTGTTGTGACTATACCTGACCTGAATGTACATAACTAATATGTTCACAATAGGTCTGTAATTCCTATGTCTAATTGCCAGGCTACTCTGAAACACCAGTAGTACATGCATACCTGTCCCATTGGGGCAACATGGGATAATCCCATTGTGTGATATAAGCTTGCCTGATGGGACAGTCATGCATGTACCACATACATACATACATGTTCAAACTGTTGGAAACATGTAAAGGTTTGGAGATGAGCAGTATAGAAGCCTTAGAATGCAATAAGCAGGGCTTGATGCACGATTACACTTGGAGCCCAGAAGAGCAGAATGCTGGTAGAAATGTAGACAGTAAAAGCTAGGCTCAGGAGGTTTCAGATGGGAACCACGACTCCACTGGCATTTGGACTAGAGGTCATGTGTGTCGCACTCTGGCAAAAAATTTGTCTACATACATTTTGCTCATAACCTGAGACTTTGTAGGAGACCGAGAATAAGAGTGGTAGACTAATCTGGTGGAGGAAATTACAACACAGCTCAAAATTCAGGCTGTGGCATATGTACTGATGGCTGTTTTTAGCCAGATTTATAGTAAAAAGTGGAAGCAAAAGGGAGAGCAAAAAAATTTGAAAAACTTAGATTTTGGCCTAGAAGAAGCCATGTAAAAAGCTGGGGCCAAAAGAGGTAGGACTGCTAAAGAGATTAGTGTTATTAAAAGGAAACCAAATACAGCATTAGCTTGGTTCATGTATGCCTCTGTTTGCAAACAACTTGGCTCACAAACGAAACCATTCGCCAAAATTTCACTTCCATTCGTCAACTCTACATTTCGGCACTGGGTGACAAACACGACCACAGCCATCTCCCCCACACAAACACAAATGCAACCATCTTCCCCAAAATCAGAAACAAATTAAAGTTTGCAAATTGAGGTACCACTATATTTTGTACAAGAGCAAACATGCTTTGAGGGCATCTAAAGAATCAGCAAGACTACAACCCCTGCAGACTCAAGGATGCAAAAATATTACCTTTCACTGAGGAGACAGTCCCTGGCTCCCCTACTTGAGAAGAGCCTCCTACGGTATTAAGTACTGGTTCCCCCAGGATTCATTTCACTGTGCTGAGCCACTCAAAACACTCAGAAGCCACTGCAGCCATGCCCACAGGAGCCTGGCTACTGCTTCTGCTGACACAGACCTAGGTGTTGTCCACATAACGCTAGCTTTACTGGCATGAATAATATGAGTTGTAGGGTCAGAGAGGCTTCCTGGCAAGAAGCCCCTGAATGGACAGAACATGAAACTGTGGGGATGAAACCAAAGGTGTATGGAGACCCCAGAAAGTTGGAGACACCAGGAAAGTCTGCTGAGAAAAGCTGCAGGCCATGAATGGAGCCAACCAAAGAGAGAGGCCACGGGGATACAAGTAATGAGGCCACCTGAACCCTTTGGAACTCACATTTTACCCTCAAATGCCCTGGATCTGGATAACAGACATGGAGTTGTAAGACAATGTTTGCCCTGCTGGATTTCAGTTTTGTTTCAGTTTCTTTTCTAACCTAATTTTCCTCCTTTTCAGAATGGGAAGGATTACCCTCTACAACTATACCTTGGGATTATGCAGTTTTTTTGAGTTTTACAAAGGTTTTTCAGTTTTACAAAGGTAGGTAAATCAGAGTTTGCCTTGAGTTTCAAAATAGACTTGGACTTGGACTTTTAAAAAATACTGGAACCATTGAGACTTTGGAGAAAGGACTGTAGCATTTCTAGTTTTATTAATGTTAGGCAAAATTATAAAATTATAGCTATTATCTTTATTTGGAGATTAAATATGATTTAAAGAGATGCGTTTGAGTTACAAGGTGACAAGGAGTGGGATGTGGTGCTTAGGGTGTGTGTCCATTTGAACTGGCTTTAAGACTGCCTTGGAGATTGGTGGGGCTCAGTTCTGAGTATATCTGAGTGGGCTGCATGGATGTGGTTTTGGGGGTCTATGTCTGGTCCTTTGCCCCTTCCTCTCTGACACTGTTTCTATTCTTTGCTTCCATGAACTAAGCAGCTTTGTTCCACCATACCTTTGGGCTATACCATTTTCTGCCTAGAGCCAGATGACTACGGATTGAATCCTCCAAAACCATGAGCCAAATTAAACCTTTCTTACTTTAAGTTGTGGGTGTTAAATACTGTGTCCAGCAACAGAGAAGCTATTTATTATAAACAATGTACAAGCTATGTTACAAATAAGTTTTAGATTTTTAATCACATTCTGTAATCTTTACAGTTTCATTAAGAAATTGAGTTCTACATATTTATATAAAATTTTTTATCACTTTTCAAGTTGGAAATAAGGAATTGTTCATGCAGACAATCCACTCGTGCTATGTCACTGTGCACATATTGTAATGAGGTCTATGATGACAATACATGGGGTGATAGTGGCAGACATGGGACCTGTCACGCAGACTGCTCTGCAGCAGCAAGAAGGGAGTATATGGCACTTACCTTTCAAAGCCATGGCCTTCATCTCTGAAGGCTCACTCTCATTGCGCTGCAACTTCCGCTTAGAGACAGATGATGACTTCCCCAAGTTGAAAAAGGAACGCCAGCTGCCCACAGGGGACTTTTTCATCTTATTTTGAGGCCTCTTTCTATGAGAGAAAAAATAGACAATATTAAGACAGCCAAGAGTCTATCTTTTCTTATAGAAAAAAATGAATAAATGGTAGAACCAAACAGCTAGTGAGGCCCAGGTGAAATAGTGAACAAACCACCACCTTCCTTATAGCACATTCTATATAGTTTGGCCAGAGCATGAAATGGAAATGCAATATGCAAATTTTAACACTGATAACTAGTTTCACAAAGATCATTTTATACATGTTATATTTAGATTCTACCTCACAATCTGCAAAATAAGTAGAGTAAGACATAACTGGGAATAGGAACTTAGTATTAATTAAACTTCCAAAAATAAAACAGAATTAAAGAAACTGATTTTAGATGTGAGTAAACTGATAAGGAAAATAAAGAAGTATTAATAATAACTAACACATATCAAATGTCACATCTGTGCTAAGTACCTTACCTTATATGTAGTGTCTCTTTTAAGGCAGAAATAACCATATGTGGCCAGTACTATTATTCTCATTTTATGGCTGAAGGAATAAGTTCAGAAAATTTCCTTGAAGTTATAGAACTAGTAAGTGATGGAGTCAGGTTTGAAACCCAAGTCTACATACATCCTTTCATCTACTCTTTAAATCACTATTCTATAAAAAAGCTTTTGAATAAATTATGGAGTTACAATATAAAGCCAAAATGCTCAGAATATGTTCTAACTTTTTATTTGTTTTAGCTATGGGAGGTGAAAGGAGATTAGAGGATTATACTAAAATATGGGAAAAAAACATTCTAAAGTTTCGTTAATAAAATTGAATCCAGAGATGATCCTTACATTCATGTGCAATACTCAAAGTAGCAGCAGAGACATTAAAAAATAACTTTTACATACATTAGTCTTCTTATGGTGAACTAGTAAAGAAGACACAGAAATGACATTCTTGTCATTTCTTTAGGGAAATAGAGACGTCAGAGCTGACAGGGACCTTGAGAGGTCACACTATCATTTCTGCACCCCTGAAAAGCTTGATGAAAGATTGGCTGCTGGGCCCATCACAAAGGTTCTGATTTAGGAGGTGTGGGGTGGGCTGAAGGATCTGCCTACTAACAACTACCAGGTAATGTGATGCTGCAGATCAGGAATAAAGAAAAAAGAACTAATGTCAAGTAAGTCAGTGTCCATTCATTACTTTCTGAATATGGCTATTTCAATACTGCTTATTTCTAAGAAAATTTCTAAATAACATATCTCAGAAAAGCTATCTCATATCATGAAAGTGTATCATTTTTCTCCGTACAATGATGGGCTTTCCTATTTTATTTTTACAAAACTAGGTGACATTGTAATGCTTTGCAAATATCATTTTTATTATTCCCTATGAAGTGTTAAACATCATCTTTATTCAAGTAAGTTTTTCTTGTATTGGTTCAGAATTTAATATATAAATACTAAAATATAAATTTAAAAGCAAAGTAGGGATGGGGAGAGCTCAGGTCACAGAGCATTTGCCTAGCACACATGAGGCCCTGGGTCTACTTCCCAGCAAGGGGGTAAGAACAGAAACTAAAAGAAACTAAAATAAAATAAAACTAAAAGAAAACAACACATGGTTATAGAAGTCCTATTTTTACTCAGGATTTAATGAATTTTACCTTTCCAGTGGGAACTCAATTATGGTATGAAATTTCCCCTGAAGTGCAGCAGGTCCTTCTCCTACTTCAATATATTTATTTTCAGTCACAATTGGAGAATTGACCTGAGCTTGTGTTCTTGCCTGGGCTTCCTCCAAAGTCAGAAGCTTGGTGGATGGAGAAGATACCAGCAGAGACTTGGGCCTAGATAAAGATGCTTCAAAAAGAAAGGGACAGAAACAAACAGAGTCAATGATGAATGGGTGGTGTAGCATTCTTTTTGTGTGTCTATCTATCAATCTATCAGTGTTGTTTCGAATTGCCTCAGGTTTTTTTAAGTGGCAAAAATCACAGTATGTACACCATGTAATAAAAAGTTACATCATAATTTAAAATAAGTACTTTCTGAATAAGCTGTTCCAACCAGTTTATTTCTAAACAAATTTCTAAATAACATGTCTCAGTGAGAAAATGAAAGTACGAAAGTATGTAATTTTTCCCTGTGTAATTATGTGTGAGTTTAATTCATTCATAACTATTTTCCTATCTTAAAACATACTAGGAAAGATGATAATTCGGATATTTTTAGTTTTCAAAGGAACTTTCTTCTCTTCCACATTATACTTTTATATACATCAAGACTTTTTGTGATTTTTTTTCAATTTGTCATGAACTCTGGTAATAAATTTTTTATGTAGGATCCACTATGTAAACACAAAATAAATGTCAATTTGAAAGACAAGACATAAATTGTCTATCTTCTACCGATGACATTTTTTTAAAAAATTGAGATGAGAAATGCGAAGTTTTCCATTCCTTTACAAGTACAGAGACATGTTGGTGGTAGCAAATAAAATCTGCCTGAGTCGTACCTGCCCCTTCCTGCATGACTGCACTGATTTTGCCACTGAAGAGCACATCTACATGATTGAGGATGAACTCCACAACCACAGACTGAATTCTCACTTCCATGAAAGCTGCTGTTCCACTGAAGCAGGCGGATTCTATCTGTTTTGATCTGTGAGGTAAACAACATTTAAACAGTTTCAAAGGGCATTTAAAAAGAAGTGTAAATCACATGCAAATAAGCAAGAAATCATACTTTTACAGTCTCTTAAGTTAAGCCCCACTTGCCTATTTTAGGGAGACGCTAATTAAGAGAACAACTAAGGAACAGTAATTAAATAATTTTAGATCTAACAACAGAACTAAAATAATTAATTCCAGTGAAGGTCATATGTGAAATGCAAACTACCTGAGCAGGTTTGGAGCCCAGATGATTGCTAAGTTTTTTGCATGCATATTTGTGATGGAGCAATAGTCTGCTAGAAGAGACAAGTGCCTCATCAGGAACTCCAGTGTTCTGGAAAATAAAACACAACATATTAGCAGAAAAATACATTCTGCAGCAGTATAGAACATAAAGGCCAGTAACTGACTTGTAAGTTTTCAACGGTAAAACAGAAAAAAGAGACCATACTAACCTATACATATTTTTTGCTGCTTAAGTTAAAATATCAGAAGTGAGTCCTCCATAAAAACTTGTTTCTAGACCAAACAGTATTTGGAATTTATGCTATTCTACTTGCAGCAGACAACTAAGAAGAAAGAATTTAATACTTCTATAAAAGAAAAAACAATATTTCACAAGCCTAAAAAAATGGTTAAAAGGGAAATTTCACTATGCATTTGAGCAACCAATGTACTTTTGGAATAAAGAGCCTATTTCAAATTGTAGTAAATTTACCTTGTCCATTTAAAATAAGTTTATAGAAACAATTCTACATATATTAAGATTAAATAACTGAGCAGTGTTTTTGAATATAAAACACCATCATCTTATATGTAAGTTAAACCAGTCACAAGTACACGCACATAATCTATCCACTGCATGTCTCAACATCCTACCTAAATGTTCAGGGCCTAAAATTGTTAAAGACAATAAATAAGAGGCAAATAAAATAGTAATCAATGTTAAACTGTGGTCTTCGTATGAGTCACAATGATTCAGATGGACCTAATATGAACTTGAGAGGAAAACGAAGACAGCAGCCAGGCTAAGCACTGTACTTTTTTTTTTTTTTTTGGTACTGGGGATCAAACTCCGGTCCTTGCGCTTGCTCAGCAGGTGGCGAAACCACTGAGCTAAATCCCCGGCCCTAAGCACTGTACTTTTAAGGGGAGCCTCATTTAATTCCCACAGTAGATGAACTACACACAGTATTATCAGCCTTGACAGGAAAGAAAAGTCAAGGCTTGCCAGTGGTTCCAGAGACAAGCAGTGGTAGGCAGGCTGGGACTTAAATCAAGCCTTTGGAGGCTCAGAATGCCTCCAAAGAGCCTACTCCTACAGTGGCATCTACTGTGGCTGGTGAAAATGGTATTGTCTGCCCTTCTTGTACACAGTTAAATAAGGAAAAACAGACAGCCAGGCACACATGAGGCTGGCCTGGGTACTATGTGGGAGGTGGGAAGCCTGAGAAACCTGTTCAGAAGACAGTAAAATTTTATTATAGATAGGAGGGATGTTAAAGAACTTCAGAAATGTATTTTACAAGAAATGCAAACTAAAACAACCAAAGGTATCTATTTTGCTTGCCTAATTATAAAAATTTCTTGAAGTCGGCATAGAATTTAGTCAGGCTTCCATGAAGTGAGCACTTCATATTCGGCAGGTGAGCATGCAATTGCATAACCCTTCTGGGAGCACACTCTGGGTAATCTTCTACACTGAGAATAAAAATGTCAGTATCTTTTGATTTCCAGAATTCAACTCCCAGGTCTTTATCCTAAAGAAAGTCTAGATTCTGTGTAGAAGGACAATCAGCATATACGTAGATTAAAAATGCAAATTAGGGGAACATGAGAGAACACCATTAAAAATTACATTTGCAAGAAGATTTAAGGAATTAAAAAAAGTAAATGTTAAAATCTTAGATAAACAGTGTATAAAATATATAAACATATGCAATATACTACTGAACATCTACTAAGTACAAGGCTGTATTCTGAAAATATAGCAATAAGACAGAATAATGTCAAGGAGCTTACATTTTAAAGAGGCTGCATATTGAATGGGTAATACAGTGTAAATAAAAATGTACAGTCATATATATGTTCAATATATATAAATATATAGAGGAAAGATACATAATATTCAGTAGGAAAGACTACACAGAAAGGGAGCTCGCTCTACACATAATTAATGAAGGAAATAATTCTTATGTGAGAAAAATATATATATATAATTTCCAGGAAACTTCAGTTGAATGTTTTGCTAAGTCAATATAAAAGTGAATTGCCCCCAAAAAGGGGTAGATGGCCCTAATGGTGCATGCCTGTAATCCCAGCCTTCTGGGAGACTGAGACATGAGGACCCTAAATTCAAGCCTGGGCTGGGCAATTCAGGGAGATCCTGCTTCAAAATTTTTAAAATGTCTGGGGATGCAGTTCAGTGAGAAAGCCATGGGTTCAGTCCCCAGCACTACAAAAGAGAGGGAGAGGGAAAAGGAGAGGGGTGCAAAGAACAATGTGAAGTAAAACAAAATGTATAAATACTAATAATGTTCTCCCAGTGAAGAGACTCTATCTGCAGGATGGACAAGAATTAGATGTTATAAAGTGGGAAAAGGAAAGGGAAGGAAGCGTCTGCTCTTGGAAATCATTAAAAAAAAATCAATAGAGGGTCAGGAAAAAAATCCATGGGGTAGAAAATGACAAAGAGAACATGAGAAAATAAAAGAGTTCAATAGTTAAAATAATAATAGGAAGAGAGTAAAGAGTGGGGTTTAAATTCCAATGAGACCATCAAAGAAACAGCACAAGATACATTTCCAGAAATGAACACCATGAGTTTCCAGATGAAAAAAGCCCATCAAGTGCCCAAAGTGAAGAATAAAAAGAACCTGCACCAAGGTATGAGACTATGAAAACGGATCACAAGGTATGTTTTAAATTTAAAAGCACCAGAATGATAAGGACAAAACAAAACAAAATATACCCAAAGATGTCACAGAAAGACTGGTATCAGATTGTGGTACGCCATTTCTTGGTAGAAAACAATGGTGTAATACTATTACAATTATAAGGAAAATTATTTGCATACTAAATTATATAATTACCAGTCAAATGCATGAATAGAATAGGAATATTCTTAGATATCAAAGTCTCAAAAAATTTAGCTCCCATATCTTTCTCAGCAAGAATATTAATGGTGTGTGTTACAAAAGCAGGGAATAAAAACAGGGAAGATGACAAGAGATCCAGAAAAGGAGATTCTAACTCACAGAGGAGTTGACAGGAATTTCCAAGGTGTGAGTACAGGGGTGGCACTGACTTCTTCATTGTAGATCAAGCGAGGGGAGGCAAAAGACCTTTTAAAAGATACTTTTCAGGAAGAAAAAATGAAAATGTTGCCTGGTATGTCAGAACACAGTGCAAGAACAGTGAATAGGCTTGTTAAAGAACCTGGAGGATAAAATGAAAACAAACAGAAACTCAGTGACAAACAAAAGCCAAGTACTCCACAGAAAACACAAAAAGTTATCCCGGGGGCCGGGGATGTAGCTCAGCGGTACAACGCCTCCCTGGCAAGCATGAGGCCCTGTGTTTGATTCCTGGTACCAAGAAAAAAAAAAGAAAAAGAAAAAAAGTTGTCCCTGAAAGAATATATTCCTTTAGGTAGAACTGTGAATAACAGTTACTACAATGTAGACCCTAAATACTTACCTAACTCTAAATGATCATGTAACTGGACTAGGAAGAGGAAAGAAGAGGAAGTATGTGTTTGTGGGCTCTGGGGAAGAGTATGAGAGATCCTCATTTGCCACAAGAAGAAAGCAACAGCACCAAAAAAAAAAAAGAAAAATTGAGAAACAGCAATGCCAAGGTGCTATTAGAAATGGGTGGGGTATCAATCCCTAATAAAAGAGTTAAGTGTACTGACTTCTGACAGAAATGGGAAATGGAGTGACTCAATATTTATTATGCATGCCACTTGACTTTATAAACTGTGTTTATTTGTTACATGGATCATTTTTTAATGTAGAAAAAAGGGACATATTTATATGATACTTCATGTAAAAATCACCAAGCCAAGGCTGCAGGTGTAGCTTGGTGGTAGAGTTTACCTAGCATGCTCAAAGTCCTGGCTTTGATACCTACCAAAATGAATGAATGAATGAAATTACCAAGGTCATTGTTAAATCCTCTGTCTTGCTATGTTTTATTCAAAAAGTGAGGACTAGGCTCATCCCCTCATTTTATCATTAAAAAATCCTCTTCAGAAAGTATTATCAGTATTCTGTTCTCAGATATAGAGACTGAAGCTTAGAGACTGCAGTACTCTGTGACAGACTTGGAAATTCAAAGCCAGTTGTATCTGTCAAAGTTCTATCTGTCTTTAGATTGTACTAGGTTTCTTTCACTGATGAGTTAATAATGTCCTCTTCTCCTCAAAGATATACCTTGAGTAACTGTTACTGATCATATTTATCTTGACAGCCTTCTTTTTCAGGGCTATATTCCTTAATTTCTTTGACCTTATGCCCCAAAACCTTTTTAATTTTCCTTTGAGTTTTTCTTTTTCACTCTTTGCTGGATCCTTAGACTCCTTTAAATTCATCAAGTTCCTCCTAAGAGCAGCTACATTAATGGGACAGTGACCTGATGTTACCTTTTAGTTCAAGACCATCATGCATTTATATCTAGAGTGCTGATTAAAAAGGTGCTTATTTTAGTGTTGATTAAAAATATTAGTTGATTTAGTGTTGAATATAGTGCTGATTTAAAAATATATATAAGCAATGTCATTTTCAAAACATCAGCATTACATTACGGTTGAATTTAATTTCTTGTTAATAATTTTAAAAATGTCTCTTGGCTTTTTGTATATTATAATCCATGCTTTCTAATGTTTTCTTTCTCTCACTAAATAGCAAAGTCACCCTCTTGTATTCTGGTCTTTTCAAACATAAACAAAAATATTTCTGAGAGTCCAAACTAGCATACAAATCATGTATTTTAAAAAGTAGCAACAAGGGGAGGAAGGTCGGGGCAGAGTGCTTGCTTAACATGCATGAGGCCTGGGCTCAATCCCCTATACCACCAAAACACAAAACAAAAGCAGTAACAACAAAACCAATAAACAACAAATCCTAAAACACAACAAAACCCCAGGTTTAGTCAGCCATTCATTTGTTCATTCATTCATACATTCACTCAACATTTACCTACTGGACATTAAGCATTGTGCCAGGGCCTGGGGATATAAAGACAAACAAATACAAATATATGTATGAATAAAATTCAGTCTGGAAAAGATGGAACTTTAATTAGCTAGAACTTCAAAGAAGTTTAAGTAGCTAGAAACCCAAAGGAAAAACACCTTTACATGGGGGCCCACTTCTGCCTCTGGCTGGTGTTCACCAACGTGTGATTTACCTGTAGTGCGGTGGGGGGAGCTGCTGGATGACATCATGAATTTTTATCAGCCTTTCTTCATCTGTTGCTGCTGAAACAGCATCCTGTAACAATCATAACATAAAATAAATCAGCACACTTTGGGTAAAAATGAATTTCTCACTTAAAATTCAGTTTTCACTCAAGATTGATCCATTTTTTTCTCTAATGCTAAATGAAGAGAAAATACAACACAGCATATCCATGATGTGCACTTTGTTCCCACAAGATGTGAACACTGAATCTCCTCAATGTTCATTGTAACAAACTTGATTATAAGCCTAACACAGCAAAGCAACACAGGAGATCTTGAGCTGAAAGTAAATGGTACTCACAGAGAACTTCTCATACAGCTGGTAGGTGAGCAGAGGGTTGGGGAGCTCTCGGAAGTACAGCTTGCAGAGGGAGCCCACAGAATGGATGTCTTGTACATATGGTTCTTTTGTCAGGTCGGGGACATGCTCAGAGTCAAATTCATGCCTATTCCAGACAGAAGAGGACAACACAAAATTATTTTACTGAAGGAAGGCAAACACATGACTGGAACGCAATATCCAAAAGTGATGACCTTGGCCTCAGTGAGTTATTCTTTTCTTCAAATTATATTTCATGTAAATTTTATCTGGAGTTCAGCAGTAATTGATATATTATCACCAGCCAGGTAACTACAGGGAATATTAAAAGGGAAACAACTTCTAGCCCAGAGGACTAACTTTATCTCGGTTAGCTGTGACTTTCTTCAAACTATATTTCATATCAATCATATTTGGATTTCGGTGGCAACTGGAGTCTTATCATGAGGCAAGCATCTTTCTACATGAAAATTAAGGACACAGATTTAAATGGACAATAAACCATGAAATGTGTGTGAATAAGCAGCTCTTACAGCATATCAGCCTGAAAACAGTATACCTAATTTCTAAGGGTTTAAATATCTAATACTCTGGCAACTGCAGGAACCAGGGGTGAGCAGCAATTATACACAGAAATTCCTCAGATACAACTTGTACAGTTCAGCAATGTTATACTGAAGCAGAATAAGAATGCCTGAAACAATATAAAGCAATTTCTAGCTAAGGCTGAATTTTAATAGAAAGATCTGTAGCATTAGAATATATGAAACACAAGTCCCTAGAATGCTAAAGCAGATTAGGCTCACTCTCTAGGAGGTTAATTAATATTAATCTGCAGTCACGAGGTCACTTATCATCTTCCTAGAAGATTAATGTGTGGATGATCTGAACATTTGCTTTAGTGAATTTGAAACTGTCTTTAGTACAGGAACCAGTTTAAGCTATGGGCTATACCTTATTGTTAGAGCACTTTCCTATCATGCTCAAGATCCTGGGTTAAAAAAACTGAGTATTTTCTAAACATGTATTTCTGAAAAGGAAGCTGAGCTTTGTGGTCAATTAAAATATTAAAATTCTTGTAGAACAAAGGCAGTTACAGTGAAAAAAGAAGTGAGAATAGCATATTGGAATAGAATCCAAGATTAAGCAAAAATATTGCTTAATTTTATTGCTGGTAAAGAGAATACCACCTTTTTATTTGTCGCAGAGAAGCCATATAAGTGGAAGTGTAATAGATAACACACATACTTAGGTATACAATACAGAATTAGAGTCAAAGGAGGCTTTAGAAAAGGTTTCACACCTATTGATTTTTGTTAATAACCAAAGGGTAATTCTATTACAATGTAAATTTCATTTCTCTTGCTTGTCAAAAGTTCAGACTCAATTTTCCACAATCTTCAAACATTTTAAAGAGATAGAAGTATTTAAGAGGTTAAGGTGCATGGTTCTCTATTACTGTGTAAGTACAAATGTCATTTAGAAAATATACAGAAGAAACAATATGAATATTATCTCCTATTTCATCTCAACTATCTCACTGAAATTTATGGTCATCAAAGTAAGTTACTCAATTTTGAAATAATTTCATTTTAATGAGTTACATAGGAATAAAACAGAAAACGCCACAGATTTTTACCTACCGTAGTCTCTGGATATTGGAGGCAACTCCAGAGAGACGATATATTCCATCCACAATCCCATACCTCTCAATGAATGTTGTGCAGCTCTGAAGAACCTGGGGCACTAAAGAGAAATTTTAAGGATGTCAATTCAGTTGGTAACATTCAGTAGAATCACCGTTAGATAAAATGTGTAAATTAAAAAGGGATGAGTATCCGCTCACTAAAAATACTGATGTAGGCATGTTTACTTAATTTCACATTGAAACTACATAATTAGCACCTGAATAATCGGATTGGTTCGATTCTCACTTCATTAGGATAGACTTACATCTTGCAGTCTTCTGTCGTGAAGGCACTGACATCATTTTACCCAGTAAGCCCTAACACCATGACTGGTTAAAATATAGCTCAGTTTCACACACAGCAAATGATTCTGTAAAGTTAAATGTTTACCCCAACAATAGTTACTGGTAAGTGCTGCAATGTTTTACTTCTAAAAGACTTTTTCTCTCTCACAGTTAATGCTAATTCTAACTTATTTATTAAAACACCAACATAATGCAAAGGTCAAAGCAATTTCAAATTGATGAATCTTTTAATTTTCTGCTCATCTTCACACTAAATTTACTGACATTTTAACTTGATTTTATCTCTTCATTATAATGGAGACAACCTAAGAATAAATGGGAAATAAAAAAGTACTTTCAGTTAGCTCAGTGAACATATACAAAGAGCAATTATTCTGGGGCCTAGAACAGAATTTTCAAAGTATCTGATAGAAATTGTTATAAACATTCAAAATTTTATAATAGCTGAGATAAGAACATTCTTTATTTTGTAATCCGTATTGGTCAGTTTACTACGGTCATTCGACTGTTAGTTAAAATCCCTGAAAAAAAAGGATTGGAAGGACATTTGCTCTATGAAGAGCTACTGTGCTAGGTGTGAAACATTCAGAGGGCCAAATGAAAGACTGAAGATATTTTTGTAAGACAATTTTAACGAATTTCACTTACAGTACATTACTATGCCAGAACTTTATTATTGTTGCAAGTCTTTTCCTTGGTTCTCCTTCCTATTACTCCTACAGTCTTCTATAGTCTGTTAGATTCTATAACATATTTAAAATTGATCTCTTTATTTTTCATTTAAAAACAAAACACAGCAGCTGACAATATTGAACACTTCATATAAGCCAGGCTAGTTGCTTTAACCTGGACACCCTCCAATCCTCATAGAAATCCTATGACAAAGTTCTAGCATGATACTGATTTTAAAGAAACTGTATCTTAGAGATAAGTTTTGTCTAAGAAACAGGAGCCAAGGATGGAAATGAGATTCTAATGCAAGCACAGCACCAAGCTTTAAACTACTGTAGTATATTGCCTGGCACAGAAGATCCTTCACATTTACACTTATTATTATCCTGTTTTCCTATTTTACAACTAATTCTAGGCCAACTAAAATTCTACTTTTTGTCTCATAAACTAGCCATTTATACTCCTTCACAAAACAATATCCTCTATCCAGATTCTCCCCACTAATCCACAGCATATAGAAAATTCTATGTTGCTGTTCAAACCCAGCTAAACTATGACTCGTATTCCTTCTTTGAATATCTTCAAGTTAGGAGAGCTTCAGCACTGTGTTCTACTCACTACATGCTCACCAAACTGTATTATTTCAAAGTACCATTTATTTATTTATATACCATTATCCCTTATCCACTGTGAACTCTTCAAGGGAAAAAACCCAGCTCCCTTCTCCCTTCATCTCTGGACATTCAATACTCAGGAGCACTGTACTGACACAAGGAAAATTGTAACATAAATGTAATCAACAAGTGAATTAATTTACAGGTACCCAAGAGCATGAAAAAGTCATCTGATTAAGGTACTAGGGCAGGGACGTGCCATAAGTTTCACATGAAACTGTATTTATTTTCTACTGTATTCTTTCTGTGTCTGAAAACATTCTGGATTTGTAGTAATAAGAAAAGGATATGTCTATGTAGTAGAGATGAAGGTAGGCAGAACTGTTGGGTATTTTTGTGGACTGGCTTTGGTAAGAAGTAATCTCTCGGTCTAAATGAAATGTTAAGTATAAAGCATCTTTGTAAGAGCTCGGGCTCCATTTATATTATTACTCCATCAATAATAACCTTGTGCTTTAGGTTTCTACTCTAGAGTACTTATAGAGTAGGTTTCTAGTCTATAAACTAGAAATACAATAATAAACTTAGAGGTTAAAAAGTTTCTATCACTTATTTCAAAAGAAATATATTTAGAGATTACTGGGATCGTTAACATGGTTACCTAAAGTATGAAAGGAATACAAGGCTTTAATTTATTTTTTTGGTACCAGGAATCGAACTCAGGACCTTGCGCTTGCAAGGCAGGCAGCAGCACCACTCAGCTAAATCCCCGGCCCTTTAATTCTTTATTTTTAAGGTGCTTTTCATTATTTATACTCAAAATTAGCATGCTAACCTAACCCAAGCACACAAGAGATTGGCTTTGGAAGAAATCTCTTCAAGCACAGGATTTTATCTCCTTATCAGGTTCTCCTAAAATGCAATACAAAATTTTCATAAAAATAAGTTGCCGCCTATAGAAAATATTACTTTCACTAAATTCTTACATTCACTGGAGTCATATGTTTATATTCTCTCAGATGATTTTGAAAATACAGAAAAATTAAGGTTTATTTTCTTGAACATGACCAAACCTTGCATTTATAATAATTGATAAGAAACATCTGGATGGCTTCTTTTTGTTTTTACATTTACTAGCTGGTTTTATTTATTTATTTATTTTTATTAGTACATGTTTGCAGTACATACTGCTTATATTTCTGATGTTGAGGTGGGACATGCACATAACACATCTTAATTCTCTTTTTCATTCCCTTCCCGATCCCCTTCATATCTCGATCCTCTTCCCATTTGAGGAAAATCTATCCAGTAAGGATTAAATGTCTACAAACAAGTGCATAATGAGATTTAATAAATAAAACTGCATAATAACTGCTTATAATTTTTTTCCTTAAATTCTTTTATTAGTACATTTTAGGTATACAATACATTTACATTTATCATTGGGCACTTATGCCTTTACATGATATATCTTGGTTCTTATTTTTTCCCCATTTCCTGTCCTCCATTCACCCCCTCCACCCTTCCCTATTTACAAAGACTTTGTTTCCATTTTTTCCTTTTCTCATAATTTTTCCTTTCCCTTCTTTCCTTTCTCCTACCACTCCCACTTCCCCCCTTTGGACCATTTCTTCCTATTTCACATTATCAATTACTCATTTTAATCATTATTTACACTTTCAGTTTGTCACACCAGAGAAACTATTCAGCATTTACACATGTGTTGTATTTATTTCACTTAAGAGTCTGTCCTCAATATGCATCCATTTAGCTATAAATGTCTCTAGTTTCTTGTTCTTTATGGCTGAGTAGTACTCCATTTCATAAAAAAAAAAAATCACATCTTCTTTATCCAGTTTCCAGTTGATGGGCAATTGGGCTGTTTCCAAGCTTCAGCTATTACAAACTGTGCCGCTGTAAACATCGGTGCACATATATCACTGGTGGTATGATTCTTTTTAATTCTTTGAGGAAGATACCCAGCAGGGGAATAGCGGAGTCAAATGGGACCTCTAGTCCTAGTTTTTTGAGGTATCTCTATACTGATTTCCACAGTGGTTGCACCAGCTTGCACTCCCACGAACAATGGAGGAGTGTTCCTTTCTCACCACACCCCTGCCAGCATTTGTTTTTGGTTGACTTTTTGATGGCAGCCATTCTTTATGGAGTGAGGTGGAATCTCAGGGTTGTTTTCATCTGCATCTCTCAAATGACCAGTGATGTTGAACATTTTTTCATATGCTTATTTGCTGCTTTTACTTCATTGTCTTAGAAATGTCTGTTCATTTCAGATGTTCAATTTTGAATTGGGTCTTTGAATTTGGGGGTCTGATTTTTTTCAGTTCTTTATATATTCTAGACAGTAGTCCTTTGTCTGAGGTACTGCTCCTAAAATTTTTTTCCCACACTGTAGCTTGTCTCTTAGCTCTGTTGGTGGTTTCTCTTGCAGTGTAGAAGCTTTTTAATAAGATGAGATCCCAGTTGCTGATTCTTTCTGCTAGTTCCTGTGCTACTGAGATTCTGTTCATAATGTCTTTTCCTATGCCAATGTCTTCAAGAGTTCTACCTAATTTATCTTCCAGCAAGTTTAGTGTTTCTGTTTTAATATTTAGATCCTGAATCCACTTCAATCTTAGTTTAGTGCATGGTGATAGATATGGGTCTAGTTTTAATCTTTGGCAGGTTGAAATCCAGTTTTTCCAACACCATTTATTAAAGACCCTATCTTTCCTCCAATGAGGATGGTTGGCTCCTTTGTCAAAGATGAGGTGGCTGAGTATGTCTGGAGTTGTTTCTGGATCTTCTAATCTATTCCACCGATCCTGAGGTCTGTTTCTTTGCCAGTACCATGCTGTTTATCACAGTAGCTTTGTAGTATAGTTTCAAGTTGTGGATTGTGATACTCCCTGCCAAGTCTCTGTTACCTAGAATTGCTTTTGCTATTCTAGGTCTCTTCTGGTTTCAAATGAATTTCTGGATTGTTTTCTCTAGTTCTGTGAAATATATTGTTAGGATTTCAATTGGCATTGCATTAATTCTATATAGCAGTTTTGAAAGTATGGCCATTTTCACTATATTGGTTCTTCCTACCCAGGAGCAAGGGATGTCTTTCCATTTTCTTATATCCTCTTCGATCTCTTTTTTCAGAGTGCTGTAGTTTTCAATGCAGAGGTCTTTTGCTTCCTTTGTCACATTGATTGCTAGATTTTTTTTTTTTTTTTGTACCAGTGATCAAACTCGGGACCTTGCACTTGCTATATTTCATTTTTTGGATGCTATTGTGAAAGGAATTGTTTCCCTAATTTCTCTCTCAGTGAGTCTGTTATTTGTGTACAAGGAGGCTACTGTTTTGTGAGTGTTGACCTCGTACCCAGCTACTCTACTCCATCTGTCAATTAAGTCTAGAAGTCTTTTGGCAGAGTTTTTTGGGTCTTTTATGTAGAGTATCATATCGTCAGCAAATAATGACAGTTTAACTTCTTCTTTTCCTATCTTTATTTCTTTTCTTTCTGTTGTCTGATTGCTGTGGCTAATGTTTCCAGAACTACATTGAATAGGAGTGGTGATAGTGGACATCCTTGTTTTGTTCCTGATTTTAGCGTGAAGGTTTTCAGTTTTTGACCATTTAGTATGATGTTGGCTGTTGATTTTTCATAGATACCCTTAATCAGGTTGAGATAAAGACCTTCTATTCCAATTTTCTGTAGCATTTTTATTATGAATGGGTGTTAGATTTTGTCAAATGCTTTTTCTGCATCTACTGAGATGATCATATGGTTTTTGTCCTTGGCTTTGTTAATATAGTGTATTACATTTATTGATTTACATATGTTGAACCATCCTTGCATCCCTGGGATAAATTTGACTTGGTCAGGGAGTGTGATCTTCTTGATGATGCTCTGTATTCTGTTTGCCAGTATCTTGTTGAGAATTTTTGCATCTATGTTTATTAGGGAGATTGGCCTGTAGTTCTCTTTTTTGTTTGGGTCTTTCCCTGGTTTTGGAATCAAAGTAACACTTCCTTCCAGGAATGAATTTGGAAGTATTGTTTTCCTTTCAATTTCATTGAAGAGTTTAAAGAGTAATGGCAATACTTCTTCTCTAAATGTCTTGTAGAATTCAGCTAATTGCTTATAATTTTAAGCAGGACAAAGAGCTGGCAAAAATGGAAGAGAAAAACTAAAAAATTAGCTTTAAAAGAAACATTAGAAAGTGAAGAACAGTATCAGAAAATGAAAATTATCTAATTTCTTTTTTTTCATTGCCATGTAGGAAAGTAATATGACAATTTGTTTTAAAAGGTACCTTATTAGCACCCTTGTGCCCCCCTGCCCCCAACCATCCAGTAAACCAGCCAGTGCAAAACCAGTCATTACCCAGGCAAAATAACAACAGAAATAACCAACATAGCTCCTCCAGGCATTCCAAATAATATACTTTTCTTCTTTAACATTCTGTTTTTTAAACATGATCACATGACAATAAATTGATGATTTATAACATTAAAATTGTGGCTTTAAGGTGGAAAATACGTATCTCAAGAATTGATTCTAGATTGTTCTTGACACTTTTGGTTTTGTTTTGGTCCTTTCTTCTTCCTTCATCCACTCACTCACTCAGCAACCATATATTTATTAGGCAGGCATCAAGAAGCCATTCCAGAAACAGATGAAAAAGATCAGGTTCATTTGTGGCTTCCAAGAGAGACACAGGAGTGTCACTTTAAAGGATTAATTTCAGGGGTGATTTGGACTGTCTTTCTTTCTACTGTGCTTAGATTATAAAATGTGTGTAAACACATGCAAACTTAAAAAGAAGATCTCTTGTTGAAGGTGACAAATGACTTCAAAACACCAAAATATGCCCAGGCAACAGTTTCCTCTTCCTGGGGTTTAAAATATTTTTAAACTTTGTACTGAAGATAATTTTATCTATTTTCTCCAAAGTTTTCACTATTTCTATTAGCAATCTCATTTCAAACTTTTTTTGTTTTTTTTGGTACTGGGGATCAAACTCAGGACCTTGTGCTTGAGAGGGAGACGGTGGAACCACTGAGCTAAATCCCTGGCCCTCATTTCAAACTTTTAAGGAAATTCTGCTTTAACTATACGCAGCAAATAAAACAAGTCTTATAAAAAAAACCAGTGACACTTGAAAACTGTTCCACTTGATCAGATTTTATCATAATTAGGGAATGTATGACCACTGAAGTTAAACCTCTCACATAATCAAAAAAAGGATATATTGTCATCTGTTCTCACCTATCATTCTAAGAATGGAAACACCTCAAACTTGTAAGGTCCAATTAAAATGTATAATAGGTAATGTGAAATAGGAAGAAAAGGGGCAAAGGGGAAGGAAATGGGAGGGCTAGGGGAAAGGATAGAAGGGAATGGGATTAATAT
>NW_004624812.1:3312248-3342126 GCF_000247695.1 Heterocephalus glaber
GTGGAGGGCGTGAAGGGAGGGCTAGGAATGGGGAAAAAATAAGAACCAAGATGCATTATATAAAGGTACAATTCCCAATGAGAAATGTACTTGTGCTGTATACCTACAATGTACCAATAAAAGAATTTAATACAAAAAAAAAATTTGAACTGATGTTTCAAAGCTAATAAGTATGGCAGAACAACATGGAAAATGCTTGCTCACAACAATGATCTCATCTGAACAATGTTGCACAATGGCAAGATACAAAAAGAAATCAATAATAAAACATTCTGACTTTCTGAGCATGACTATGTAAACAAAAAATTAACCACTTAACAGTCCAATTATTTAAATGTAGGATGACCAAAAATTCCATATTTTTGGTAATCTTTACAAGATAATAGGAAGTACAAAAATGACAATTTAAGAAAGTTACTCAATACAAGAATTGACTGGTTGAAGTGACAGCTGCCCTGGTGATACTTGGGATAGTTGGTACATAAACATGCTGCCAGAGGGACACTCAGGGTAAACTATCAACTGGCTAACCTATGCATAAAAATACACTGTGAGTAGACTGTTACAGAACCACGTCTATAGATACCTGTGACGCAATCCTTAATCAACTCAATTGTGAACACTGTGAAGCTGAAACTCTGCAAGATCATCCTGAGTGAACCTTGGCACTAGGGACCACAAATTACAGAATAAAAAGAAAACTGCTTTGTTAGGATCCTACGTGATTTCTTACAACACTTTGCATAGAAGAAACATGTCAGGTTTGTCATCTGCTCCAACAGGGAGATGCTTCAAAGTTTAGAAAGTGTAACAAGATAATCTCTGGGCAAAGTTCATTATTTCCCAGAAATACAATTCAGAGTCACTGAGCAAAACAATCTGATATGAGCTTCTTTCTCAGAAAAATCCGGTGGAAAACATCTACTTTGTTTAGGGTGATGACAGTGCAGTCATGTGTGGTTAACAAGAGGTCCACACTGTGTCTGGTAGGGGAGTTCACTGTTGTACTAATACCACAGACCTGGATGGTATAGTCTACTCCACCCCCGGCCATATGTACAGTCCATTGTTCTGTGACTACAAACCTGTACAGCATGATACTGTAGTAGAGAACATAGGCAACTGTAACACAGTAGCAAGCACTTATTGTGTAAAAACAGAGCTGAACCAGTACAGTGAGAATATAGTACAGAAGATAAAGATGGCACACCTATATCAGGGACTTAGCTTGACTGGAGTGCCAGAACTGGGAGTTGCTCTGGTGAGTCCGTGAGTGGGTGGTGAGTGAACATGAACACCCAAGTCACTGGCATACTACTATTTCAGACTTTATAAACACTGTAAACTGTACTTATTAAAAATTCCTTAATAAATTAATCTTAGCTTAAGGTAACTTTTTACTTTATAAGCTTTAATTTTTAAAACCTTTTGGGCTTTCATAAGTTAGCTAAAAATACATATTATTACAACTGCAAAGAATTTCTTTCTACCTTTATTCAATACATTTTTCTCTTTGTAAACTTTTTTGTTAAAAATCAAGACATAAACACATCAGCCTTGGCTTCCACAGGGTCAGGATAATCAATGTCAGTCTTTCTCTTCCTCTTCTTTTTCTTCTGTAGTTTCCTTTTCTTCTGTCCTTTCTTCAGCTCTGCATTCCACTAACTGGTTCCTCAAAATGCCCATCTAGGAGCTCCTCAGTGCCATCCTCATTCGTTTTAGGGAAAAGTTCTTGGCTACTTCACCACAGCCTGTTGATTCCTGCAACCTCCTCATCCTTGCTGGATCCTCTGAATTCAGGACAAACCTCTTGAGTCACTTCCTCCCAGGTGTCCATGCATTCTTTGGTGACAATCATCACAACCCAAGCAAGGTCTTGCTGCAGTCACAGATGTCTTGAACCTCCCAGAACTGCACCAGGGTCTTCTCAGTGTCTTCCTCTGCTGCTATGATAGTTTGGCCAAATGCCTACTCATACACTAGATCTTAAACACTATTACTCCCTTACCCATTGCTGGACAGGTGCTGTCTAGAGGGAGCAACACCACTTTGTTATCCGGGTGAAGATTATCAATAAAGGGAGGGCGTGCCTGTGTATTATCAACATTAAGTAAAATCTTCAAAAGCAGGTTATTCTCCAAACAGTAATGCTTCATTTGGCTGGTGCAGAAATTTAGGAGGACATCTTGGAAGAGTAACTGGCTCATTACTTCTTATTGCCCCTGCAGTACCCTGGCAGTGTGTGTTTATTCATGTGCTTGACAGCACTGGATTCTGACTGTGCCAGGTCACCAGAGGTTTCTTTTTTTTTTTCATACCGGGGACTGAACTTAGGTCCTTGCAGGCAGTGAAACCACTGAACTAAATCCCCGGCCCACCAGAGGTTTCAATTTGCAACATTTCACATAAGCAAGACTACTGTCCCATCCTTATAATCCTTGAAATCTAGCACTGATTTCATCTGGCACTGAATCAAAGTCCTTTCAGGCATCCATCTCCAGAATAGGGAAGTTTTCTCCATAGTGGAGGTTTGCTCTGGCAAGTAATTCCCTCCAGTCAACTTACCTAGATTTTCCAGAAATTCTTCAGCAGGTTTTACATCAGCACTCAAACATACAACTACTGACTTTCATGTTATGTAATGAATAATGATTCTTCAATCACTTAAACTAGTCCAAGCTAGCAGTAAACCCAACACTATAGTGGGGCTGACCCTTTTCTTTCAATACTAAAAAACAACTACATTATTTGCTTTGGCTGTGATCATTATGGTGCGAAGAGGGACAGGATTCTGTGCCTGGTCTTCAGCCGAGGTTGCTCTTTCTCCTTATCTGATAAGGCTCTTCTGGAAGTTTTGTTAGTATGTTATCTTCACTGAAGAAGACCCTCTAACTGTTGCCATCATTTTGTTCCTCTTCAAGTTGTAGGTATGGTGGATGGAACATGCCTGACTGGCACACCATAACCATCATTTATTTTCCTCCCTTCATAGCCCTTGATCACTCTTAATTTTGTTTCCATGTCAATCAGTGTGGCCTCTTACTGGTGACTTAACAGTAGCTTTTGTTTACTTTGGAGCCAAAAACAAAACAACACATGACTGAAGCACAAGAGTACAATACAGTCAAGAGACAGTATGAGATGCATGAGGCTGCTGCCAGCACAACACATTAAGTGGTATGCTGTTTCACAGTGAATTTTTTTTTTAACTAAGCAAGAGTACATTCTCAAAAACAGCAAAACAGTAAATACATAAACCATTTACAGCCACTTATATCATTAAGTATCATGTACATAATTATAATTGTATGTGGTATACTTACATACAATTGTTAGCTCAGTAAGTTTGTTTACACCAATATCACCACCAACAAAAGTAATGTGTTGTACTAGACTTTTTTTTTTTTTTTTGCTGGTCCTGGGGACTGAAACCAGGGCCTTGTGCACACTAAGTAGGTGCTCTATCACTAAGCTACACCTTCACCCCTGAGCTTGACTTTTTGAAGCCTGTACCATACAATGCAATAGAAATTTTTCAGCTACATTATTTTATGCAATGAGTGTCCTATATGTGGTCAACTGTTGATCAAAACAGCAGTATGTGATACATTTAAAGCCTAAACTAAAACAGAATACTTGTGAGGAAGAATGATTATACACATGATATATCTTCTGTTATTTTACATGTGTCTTTTGCATTTCTCCTCATAATGTATATAATTCTTTCACATGATTATTCTAATTAATGGAGATTTAAAAATATTGTAAATATATATTCAATTCTAATTCTTTTATATAGACTTCAAAATAGTCTGTCTCCATTTATGTGTGCATAAATATAAATGTATATATGTATACATGGATATAGACATAGATACATGATATAACTCTAGGTATAAGACGACATATATGGAAGTCTAAATCTTTAAAAAGGTAATTCCTCACATTCTTAAGCAAAGAAAAATAATCTTCATATTAAAAATCTACTTTCTTCAAAATTTCAGTTAATAAACATTAAGCTTCCCTTTTCCAACTCAGTCTTCATTTGAATATGCAAATGATATCTTTCATACAAATATTCATTTTTCACCATCCCTGATGAAATGGAAATTATTTTAATATGACGATTAGAATATATCTGGCCTCAGCCTTCAAAGTTTCAAGATTACCAAATTTCAATTACATGCTAATATTACAAGTTAATTTGTTGTTTTTCCAATCATTTGAGTATAGAATTTCTCTGCTGGACAGAGTATCAACAGAGAATTTTATCTTATAAGACTACTGAATTCATTTCTAATATTCTAGTTTTCTTCTTTTAAAAATAAAAAGCAAGACATCTAAGGGAAAAAAGTAACAAAGATATTTTCATATCTACTACTTTATCACAATTATTAATTTTACATATCACCTATGTATTTATACTTTTAAAAAATTATGTCTACTGTTTATGAATATAGCATTTCAGGCTTCTCATTGTATTAAAATTTATAATTTTAATAGTAAAATTTAATAGTATAGTATAATTTAAACAACATTAAAATTTATAATTTTAATAGGTTTGTAATGTATAAATTTTTTCCTAAAATTGGCTACTCAATTTTTTTTGCTGTAATGAATACTTTTGGTTCTATTTAATTAAAAAATTAGGATAAATCTCTAAGGAGGAGAATTGCTAGATGAAACAAACTATAAAGTCATTACGCCTCTTGATATAAAGTGCCAAAATGTTTTCCAAAGTGGCTACATTAATTCAGAGCTGTTTGAAAACAACAATTTTCACCTACTGATAAAAATGACTGCTATCTTTAACGGTAATGGACATTTAATGGTAATGGACAACTTAGAAAAACTGCTTTCCTATTTTAATGTCTACCAATGTAGAATGGTATCTCAAAATTGCCTAAAGAACACTTCTATGATTACAAATAAGAGTAAACATGCTTCTGCATTTTGTTTACTATCACCTTGTGACAAGTTCTTCTCTCCATTCTTTAACTTAGGGATTTAAATTAGTATACGTGCTACCAAAGCGAGCACACTCAGGGATTTAAATTAAAAATCTGAATGATTTTCTCATATATTATGATAACATTTCATCATAAACATAAAAAGAGTTTTTGTCCTAGTATATGATATCTCTCTTCCACACTTGATATTTTTCATTATATGAAAAGTGTGTATATGAAGTCACCTCTTTCCTTATGTTTTTTTGTTTTAATCTGAAAAAGCTATTATTCTTCTTTTACCTCCAAACAAAATCAATTCATATTGGTAATGCCATACATTTAAAGCAGTTAACTCTCTTTACATATTTAGAGAATTTTTGGTGTAAGTGGGATCTTTTTTCAAAACTATTTATTTCCATATTATTATTATCATTATTATTTTTATTAATAACTGTTGTTCATAACGTGGCTTGAAAGCCATACTTTTCTTACTCATAGTGGTAAATATTTCTGAATATCCTAAGCTATTTGGATTCATATTTCATCCTTGGCACAAAGCTCTCCTTTTAGTTTTGAATACTGTTCTGATATCTGGTAAAACTAGATATTTTGCATCCTATCTGATTTTTTTTTTCCACAATGACTTTTTGAGGTTTTTTTGTTTGTTTTTTTTTAAGAAAGAATATTAAGTTGATCTTAATCTGGGAATAACAGCTTAGCAGCACTGCACCTGCCTCAAAGGCGCAAGGTCCTGAGTTTGATCCTCAATACCAAAAAATAATAATATTAATATGCTTTTTGCTCTCTTACAAAAATGGTATAGTTTGCATTAAATTCATATAATGCATCCATGAGAAGCTTTTAAACAGTAAGGAATAAGGTCTTAATTTGGACACGATATTATTGAGGGCATTTATCACTGGTCTCCATCAGTGGTCATCTAAAAATCCATGAGTCTTTCCCATGAGAACTTTTCCTAGTTCTTTCACAACTAAAATCGCATAAATCATCTATTTTGACATAGCAGGTAATTCCTTAACATTCTAGCATCTTTAAAGCAGATGGTACAGAAAATGCCATTTTTATAATATCAAAAGAAAAGATTTCCCTTCCCTCTTAGCCATCAATCCCTTCCATTTACTTATTCACTGTTTTTATGTTTTTTGATACTGGGGATTGAACTCAAGACCTTGTGCTTGCGAGGCAGGTGCGACACCACTGAGCTAAATCCTGGGCCTCCATCTAGTAATTCAATCACAAATTCTTGATTCAGAATTTAATTTATAGAGAAAATAAAAATTTCAGAGCTCTGCATGGTAGCACATGACTATAATTCCAGTATTGTGGAGGCTGAACCAGGATGATCAAAAATTCGAGTCTAGCCTCAACAACCTAGACCCTGGGTTAATAAACAAAAACAAAAAAATATTTAAATGGGACTAGAGATATAGCTCATTGTGAAGGCCCTGGCTTCAATCCCCAGTACCATCACCAAAAAAAAAAAAAAAGGGGGAAGGAGGAAAACTGGCTAAATAAGCTATCTGTTTAACAATAACCCACAACCTTCGGACCAACTTAAATAAGCTATCTGGACAGATAAAAGAAACAATGCAGAGTGAGTTACAATGCTGCTGTGTTCTTTGTGTGCACAGGGTACTCTTCCTAAACAGACCAGATGCTACAGTGAATTTTGAGACTCCCAGCTCTGCCCAGAGCTAAGAAGGGTCCCTGAGAAGTCTCAATATGTACTGCAGAACTGAAAGGAAACAGGCACCATTTGCCAGTATTCTCGACAACTAGTTATAAAAAACCAATAGGGAAAGGTCAGAAACTGATATTCTAAGCTTACAAATTTTACTTTTACCTTCAAAACCAGAATTCAGAAGATGCTCCCCAAGGTCACAACCAAACACCCTCTCTTTCAAGATCCCCCGCTGCTTTAGCTTCTGTTTTGTTGGACGAGACTTCATGAATGTTCGTAAGAAAGTAATGAGTTTGCCGTGCTTTTTAGACACTAAAAAATAATAAAGAGAAAAATACCTCAGTTGTGGCAAGAGATTATATTTTACTCTTCATGATAAAAAAACTAGACATCTCAACAGGCTGATTGCACCGTAATTTATAACAAATATATTTTATAAGTTGTAGGGGAATATCAACAGAAATGTAGCTAATGTTACATACTATAAAAATTATAAAAAACTTCATAATTTTGCATTTTCTTCTGAAGTAAGCATGTGATCTTACTTGATGGTATTATGAGCAAACTTCATTCAGTGCTGAATCCATGACCTTCAAATCAAACTTGCTAAACCAGCTATCTTCCCAATGTATACTCAAGGACGCTACAGGATTACAAGAAGGGTCTAATTTTTACTTTTAATCAGTCACTTTGGAGATCTTCATAAGAAGTAAGACTTAAGTCTTAAAAGAGTGTAAAGGAAAGAAACAACAACAACAAAAATAAATAAATAGATAAAAAATTAAACAAAACAAAAAAAAGTGTAAAGGTAGTTTGCACTTCTAGTTCATTTCTAAAATATTTTTCTTGATGGTTACAAATTTTCACAGTAATTGTAATTTTATGAGTACACTAGAAAAAGGAAAATCCCCTCCTTCACATTTTACAAAGAGGACAATGTCCGGATGATATAAAACACATTTGTCAACTTTACAGTTATATAAATACAAAAACCACACAAACATCAAGTCTTCTATTAAAGTCATCTAGATTATATTAAACCTATCACCTTAAATTTTTTGTAGATCAGGCAAAATACAAGTAAATTAATAATTGGGACAGTATTTCCACTAATTTATATATTAGAAAGATAACAGTGAAAGAATTAAAACCAAACAAATGCCAAGAAAAATAGCTTTTGCTAAGAAAGGCAGCCCACAGAGAAAATTGCTCTAAAAGTTAATGCAACAAATTCCATGAGCTCAGCTATTAACTATTAAGACAGAAGACCATGCCATGTGGCTTCAATTCTATAGTTTGCAGATGACTGCTGGAGTTCTACTCAATCCTACTGTAGATTCTTAATAAAAATCCATGATGGCTCCAGAAGGAACTCTTCACCATGAGTAACTTGTGGCCCAGAAGGGCTGTTGAATGTGGTGCTCCAGACCAGACAAGATAGTATTTGCTATTCATTTCTTTCCATTCTTGCAGACAAACCATCTTTTCCACAGACTGCATGGAGGTGACCTGCCATTCTTGTTGGATCCTGACTGAGGTTTCCTGATAAGTACATGAAACTGTCCATGCTAAAACTCAGAAAAGTCCCAGACAAACTGCAACATAGCAGTCATTCTATATTGCATACAGATTAAATGGAAAATTTATTCTTTTTCTATACCAGTTCTTCAAAATTAATACTTAGAATCCTTACTATAATTTTGATGCCATCTTTGACATGATCTGAAATCCTGAGTAAATTACAATCGCTCTTGTGTCTGAAATTTCTTGCTGTAAAATTTAATGATGTACCCTCATATCTGTAAGTGAGACACTGATAGCACATTCAACTTCAGAGTCTGTCACATATATTGTATTATTGGGCTGGGATGAATTTTCTTCTCCAGTAGTTGCTAGCAGTTTATCTATTAAGAATCTTTGTTGAAGAACAGCCACCAAGCCATTTCTATTCATCACTTTCAAACATTTTCCACATGAACTTCAAAAAAAATTTAACAATGTTTCCCTCCAAAATAGAGTTTGATTTGCAACAATTTAAGACTATTTGATAATTTGATTGGAGGATCATAATTATACACCTGTTTCCTTTCTCAACAAAGTAATTATCAGATTGTTTTCAGTAGTTAATAAGGAAATAAATAGGGTGAATTGACTGTGACTTGAGAGGAAAGAAACTCCACTACATAGGATGGTCAGGTATAGCATTCCTGAGAAGGTAATTTCTGAGCTACAAGCCAGGAGGGTGTAAAGGATCTAGGAAGACAGCTGTACAAACAGGCTGAAGAGGTAGGTAAGGGAGAGATTATAAGCCATATCAGAGAGTTTGGGTTTTATGCAATGAGACTACAGATCAAACCTGCTGGACCATACCCAAGAGTCAAGGCAGCCAGAACCTCCTGGCTAGACTTGGGACAATTCAAACATCATAAATAATAACTATGCTTGTTTATAAAACATCAAATAAATATCCAATTTCATAGCAACATTCCCCAAAAGAAAGGAAGGAATGAAGCAACAATTTTCAGCACAAGTGAAGCTAGAACATTTCAACAACTGCAGCAAGTAGTGTTTCATATTGAATTGGGCTCCTTGACAGAAAAGGGTAGGTATTAATGTTTTACATCAATTAGCAATGTTATGTCTTGAATTATTGACTAGAATTATACAATGACCTTCACAATTCATTTATAACTTAATGGAAACAGGTGTATAATTATGATCCTCCAATCAAACACTCATATGCAATAAAATCCCATTCATTCAGAAGAGGGCAGCCTACATACAACTGGCTTTCCAGGACATTAAGTTAAGTTGCCTTAATTCTAATTCTTGGTTTGGTTAAGTTTGGCTCAAGAAGAAAGTTGGCTATCTTTCCCTACTGTGGTAAAGATTGTTCACATTTATTTTTCCTCAACAGTGACACAAGACCTAATTAACAGCTGCAAAAAAGCACAAGATTAAGATGGTGGAGGATGTCGCTAGCAAGGCTGTGCCCTATTTGGCACTCGAGGGCTCTGGCAAATACTGGTGATTTACATGAGCCCCTTGTTTCTACTCCATGCCACCATCTTGCTCCCAATACCATTCTCAAATCATTACTAAAAAAGTCAGGACTTCACATGCAAACTTGAGAGGTGACAGTCTCCTCTTGCCAGTCTATATCCCAATCTGACACTAAAATAACAGTGTCTTCAGTGGTATCTAAGCTTTCAAAAGAAGATTAAACTATGTTCTGCAGAGTTTGGGAGTTGGCTGCTACTAATATTATAACTGGCACTCTCACTGTAATAGAGTAGTGGTGAGAACCTCTGGCATCCATAATTAAATAACCAGTTTTCTATCAACACATTAATCATTGCATTGGATATTTAAACTAATAAAATCATTCAATTTAATTATACTCAGAATTGAGAATTTAGTAACAATTACAAATACAAATATAAATATCTTGTCATACTAATTTTCTTCATTTTAAACTTCCTTCCCATTTGCATTACAGTGGCCAAAATGAACTTATTTTGGCCATAAGCACTGTCACTACCCCCACTTCCTGTGTGATGTTACCAATTACTACCTTTTGAGAAGCAGAACCATAAAATGCTGTCATAAGGCTTCTACTGAGGAAGGTAAGAGTTTGGTTATAATAGTTAAGTGCTTACAAACCCATTTCTATAGAGGGGGAAGGGAACCTGTGAAGGGTAAGGTCCATCAAATATGCTGGGTTAGAAACAATAAATGATAACAATGGAATTCCACAGATAAAATGTATCAAAAATAAAGTACAAAATGATACCTAGACAAAAGTAAAGCATATTTTCCTAGAGTTAAAATCCAACTTATGCCACAATCCTAACTTATTCCAGATCTTTTACCTGAAATCTTTTTATAAACCTCAGACAAACCCTACCAGACCAGTCTTTCTGGCAGTTACAAACTTTCACAGTATGACACACAACTGAGTATCTCCAAGGTAGATCTTTATGATACCAATAATCAGAGATACTAAAAACGCACAGCTCTGTAAACCACAGTAAACCTTGGCAAGGAGGTGGGACACCCGGGCTTCTAATTACACAGTAGAATATTTCTCAAACAATCCCACAGTAGTCTTGCTTTCTCATAATACATCGCCCCAACTAGAGTTCTGGAAATTGCTTCTCGGAAATCTCTAGACTAATGTAAGACAAGTCTGGGCATGGATTAATCTCTGAGGGTGTAAAGGAAGATGGCCTGTGACTAGTAATAGTCCAGCACTAAGTTTATTTGATTATGTGTATAAAGTTGTAAGATCTGTAATAAATTTGAAAAGTCAAGCAGACAGAATTAGAGGGTAGTAGAGATATATAATACCTGTGGAGATTGTGCTCATTTTACTGAAGGTATAATGAAGTATAAGTGTAATGTTTAAAATCCAGTGAATGTTCACACATTGTATACAGTAGCCTGTTTTTTACTCAGGTCTCAAACACAGATTAGATGACCACTTGGTACAAATTTAACAGAGAGGAATACAAATATAGGCAACTGGGGTACATGGTATTTATGGCTCTCTTAGAACATCCCCAAATCCTATCATTCTAAGTTACTATTCCATGCTTCAAAATTTTATAGTAAGTAAGTAGGAAAAGATGTTAATCTTAATTTGAAACTCCATAACATGCCTTTAAAGCATAACAATATCCTCAACAGTGAACACAAAGAAAAGATTTTTCTGTAGACAACTATTTAATTGATCAAATGGACTAGTGTTCTAAAAATTCTGCTCTTCAAAAGAAAATTTAGTAAATTGTAAGGAAATAACAACTACAAACTATTGACACAAAAGGCCACTGTGTTGTGCTCAGTTTTAACCTGATTATTATTTTGAAAGCAACTGTGTACTTAGCTTTGTACTCAAGTCTTCAGTAATGTTTTCAGGACAAGCCAACTGAAAGCACGATTAGGAGAAATAGGCGTGGAGTATGACTGCCCTGGAAAATAAGGAGCTGGGAAACAGACAGAAGTTACCAGAGCCCATGGGAAGTACACTTACTTTGAAAAATCACTCAACAATTTTATAAGCAGAAAAGTTTGAGAATAATAGTGAATATTCATTATCTAGTTTTTTGAACCATTAATATTTTGTTGCATTATTTCATTGGATTTATTTTCTTTTTAAGTTAAAAAATAAAAGCACCACAGATAGTTGAAGCTGTGTATCTTTCCCTAATTTTATTCTCTCCATACATAGCCTTTATCCTAAATTCAGTATTTATCATTCCCATTGTTTTTATATTGACTACATGTATACTAAGCCAAAAACAATAAATTCTCATTCTCTATGCTTTTTAAAATTTACAGAAATTGAATCATGCAACATCAAACTTTCTGCAACACTGTGTATTTTGAGATTTATCTGTGGTACAGCACTTTTGGCTCAGTATATTCATTTCAATTATGTTATAATTTTCCCTTATAAGTATACATCGCCACTTACATCTCCAATCTCCTGCTATCATGTAGGGTTTCCAAGGTTTTGCTGTTTCAGTTTTGTCTTGAGAAACCCAATAAGTACACTTCCCTATACACAAGTGAGAGGCCTTCTCTGGCACCCACGTTGAGCAGTACTTTTGGGCTGTGATGTATGCCACCTTTTCACCATATTCATAGTTTCTAAAATGATTTATCAGTAATACACTACCACAGGATGTATTTCTAAGTTCCCATTCTTCACATCGTTTTCCCATTCTGTGCTGTGAGCTTTATTCACTTTTTGACAATCCGATGATCAGGAAAATATATTTCACTTTAATATGCACTTCTGTGATTGGTAGTTAGGGTAACCACATGTTGTTTATGTTTAATGATCAGTTTTCTTCTATACTGAAATAACTGTTCATGCCCTTTGTCCATTTTTCTGTTTGGCTGTCTCCTCCTTGATGGATAAAACTAAGGATTTAGTTCAGTGGTGCCGCCGCCTACCTTGCAAACACAAGGTTCTGAGTTCGATCCCTGATACCAAAAAGCAAACAAAATGAAACAAAACAAATCCTCTTTACTCCTACTTCCCCTGTATTCTTCTCTGGGATGAAGTGCAACAGACTGGACAATATGAAAGCAGAAGCTGTACGCCAAGGCAAAGTTCCTCTGAGAAACTGTAAAAGACATAAAAACTGAAAATGTAAACATTCGAATTGAATTTCTAGAGAATTTTAGAGGGTGCAAGTGAAGAAAAAGAATTCTAAAAAATGGAAAAACTATGGTGGGTTGCTGATGTCTTAAATAGTGGCAAAGGAATATAACAGATTAACAATTACAGTCTTAAATGGATAAATTTTATCACTTAGTATTTTCAAATTTATTAAAAGGGATATTGGCAGGAGATACAATAATTAAATTATTTTTGGCATGTATTGTCGTATAACCTGAAAAGATTTTTGGGCAACTAAGAAATAAAGCTTTTGAATAAATTTAATTAGCATGTAGCTGGGAAATAATTATTTAGTCTATAACCTTGAGTATATCAATTAAATTGGTTTAAATTTAACAAAACTTTGATTTTCAAACAGTTGAACTCATAAAGCAAGCTGTGGTTCACTTTAATTAACTCTACAAATCTTTTAAAGAAAAATTTCTAGATAGCTGAACAAAATTCCAATGTAATTCAAATGTTAAAGAAAATGAACTTACACTTTTTCCAGTAACTGAAATACAGAATTTCTTACAACTTTTTCTCTTTTACAGTATATTAAGTGGCTTTAATATAAAGGATGAATAATGATTTAAGTTTTTTATATCATTATTCAGTGAATGACTGAAAATACAGATGAATAATTTTGATGAGAAGTTATTTTCAGTTTTATAGAAAACACCCTCCAAATCAGAGTGAAGAAGTTTCTCACAATAACATGATTATTTTAATGTAAAATTTAAGGAAACTACTTTTTATTTATACTGACACCATAAATATTCATACAAAGGAAATAGCCATAATTTCTCCATCTCAATGCAACAATTTTTAGATTTGTACTATATACTTCTTCACCTTCTTCAAAATATGAAACAAAATTAAAAACCAAATAGGGCTCACTGTTTTAAAGCAGCTGGTACTTTGAGACATACATATGAAGTAACTTACATTATTTATTTAATGAGAAAATTCACAATAATGTCAAAGTTTACATATATGGGATGATAAGTGAGTATCAATAATGCATACGCTGCTTTTTCACAGTAAGTTTTTATTTAATAAAATAAGGACATGCCCAAGAAATTCCATCACTGTCTCTATTTTTCTCTTTGTAAATTTTCTAGTTTATTTGGTGCAAGATCAGCACTCTCTTTGGCTTCCCCTATTGGCCTGTTCCCAAATCTTAAGTCGGATACCACCCCCCTCACAAAAAAGCGGGAAAATCTTTTAAAATTGTGGTAGTATCATAAGAATAATTATAATATACTGATGTTTACTGAGTATTTACTATGTGCCAGGGCTTTATGTGCATTAACAAATTTATCTCAGTTTGTGTTAATATCACACTTCACATGATTTAAATCCAAAATATAAATGAGTCTCTAATCACTAGAATTACCACCTTAAATGTTTATGTCAGGTCAGGTATATGAAATAAAATATAATGACCTCCCCATTACATTCCTTACATTCCTCCTCCTTGACATTCTGTGTAAGGACTTAACTGTACTAAGAGTTATCAGAATAATGACACTGTTTTTGTTGTTGTTGCTGCTGATGCTGCTGCAGTAAGGGGATCAAATCCAGGGCTTCATGCATATTAGGGAGCATTCCTATCACTGGGCTACATCCTTGGACCCAGAATAAGGATACCGTATACCTTTCCTCACTTCTATGTATATGCTTCTAATTATCATAACCCAATACTCAAATTTCAATTACTTTTTGTTAGTCCATTTGGTACTATCCTGTATCTAAATGTATAGATTATATGAGTAAGCGTAAAATGTTAGTAATTCTATTTGAAGACTTAAAAATATTTGAACCAATGACCCAGTAATTGAAAACTTTTGTGGCTTTCCAATAATAAGACAGATACAGATTGATCATTCCTTATCCAAAATGCCTGGGACCAGAAGTGTTTTGGAGTTCACTTTTTTTTCATATTCTAAGATATATACATGTATATTATGAGCAATATGTGGGATAGAACACAAATCTGAACACAAAATTCATTTACATTTCATATACACTTTATATACACAGCCTAAAGATAATTTCATATAATATTATAGTATGCCTACATTTTAATTGCAATTAATTCATCACATGAGGTCTGATGTGGAACTGTCCACTTGTGGCATTCTATTGGTGCTCAAAAATTTTGGAATTTTTCTAAATAGGGATGTTCAATCTGTAGTCAGATGAAGGCCATCCATCCCATCATGCATCATACTTTTTGCTGGTTAGGCATGTGTAGAATCATGAACATGGAGATAAGGTTTTAGCCTTAATTCTGCAAATAATTCACTGTAAGATTTTAGACAAGGAAAGCAACAAATTTAGACGGCAATTTTCTTTCTTTTCTTTTCTTTTTTTCGAGACAGAGTCTTACTTTGTCATTCAGGCTTGTCTTGAATTCACTATGTAGCCAAGACTGGGCCTGAACTTGGGAGCTTCTGAGCTTCCTGCTTCAGCCTCCCAAGTGCTGGGATTATAGGCATATACCACAGTGCCTGGCAAGATCTCAGTTTAACAAAACAATGAGAAGTTTAACTAGGCAATATGAATTCTAGATTTCAATGAAAATACCTAAGAAATCATTAGGTATCTGAGAAAATATGACATTCAAACAGGATGAAAAGCCCTTCTATAGAAATTATGTTTGTTTTATAATAATTTACCAGGAGGATAAAGAGACATCATTTAAAACTTCAACAGAAAGCCTTGTAAAAAAAAATTAGGCCTTCCAAATCATTTTGGGAAAGGCTGGCATAAGAATTTAAGATAAAAAGAGTACTACTAAAAGTTGTATAGTATATTAGGTTAAGTACTTTAAAAATTACTTTGGTCTATGAATGTTTAAAATAGTAATAAGGAGTTTTTATATAACTATATCCAGGACTTGATATATAAATTGGACCATCTTCATTTATTAAAGACATTCACAGCTGTTGATCATACCATATGACACGCTGTTGTTTATTTGCCTCCAGATTCTTAGATAACAGTACAATGTCTGTAGTACTGCTTTTATTAGTATTAGCATAGACATTATAAGGATTAATTTTTAATCTGGGTTTTAGGAATTCAGAGTATTAAAAGAAAAAACAAGGTAAATTTTATCCGTAAAATTCAGAATTTCTGAACATTATATTCTACCATGCTTATTCAAAAACCAAAATCCTTACTCTTCAGACACCATCAAATTTAGCTTCTAATTTTGAAATCAAGAATATAATAGTTGTTCAGTTTTGTATTCCTCTCCTTCCCCCTCCTTCCCCAAGTATGTGTGTGTATTATATATAGTATATATCCAAAATATTCTTTAGATAAAGTGAGCCTCAATCTTTAATAATCGGTTGAAGTTACTGAGGAACACGAAGTACAGAATCAATTTTGCTCAACATATTATAAACAATTTTGGAAGTAAGAGAAAAAACAGTACTCTAAGTGATGTAGGTAACAGCTGTAAGAGGCTGCTAAAGAGAAAATCTGTAGGACCAGCTTAGGAATGAGGTTCTGGAATGTGGACAGCTACAGCCTGATATCTGAACATTCCAACCTCAAAGGGAGGAAACCAGGTATCCCAGAAATGCCATGTTCACTGTATGCTGTGTTTAAAATGGCATCGGCAGTAATAGCTCTTGACTGAAAAATGGGCAAGCTACTGGCAGTTACGTAAGTCCAACAGGCTTCCATTTACTGACGAGGGAAAGGAAAAGCCATTTCAAAAGGCAATACTGTCTGAAACACAAATGACAAGGGTTATAGAAAATAAATCTGAAGTAAATTCCAGAAAAGAAACTTTCACATAAAAGAGATAAGAACAATGCAATTGGAAAAAGAGAAAGCACAAAACAGGCAACTGACTTCTGTAGACTACCTAGCACAATTCATGTTGAATAACACACCTAACATGTTTGGCTATTTGAATGAAACTCTCTCTTCTTCAAGGTTAAGAATGAAACCAAAGCCACACCACACGGCTGCCCTTCCCAGAGGAGCCCACAAACTGTGACAACATGTGGCCTGCACGTACACTGCAGCTTTAAAAATCACACTCTCTGAGAAAATGGTCCTTAGGTTAAGATAAGACTCTCTTATTATCCATGTTTAGACATTTACTTTCCCAGAAGCTACAGATTTTGTTACAAACAGCAAAGAAGGCTCAAATTTATATTACGTGATTTGAGGTTGGTATGAATAAGCTATACTTTTCTTCTGCTCAAAATGTTCACTGATACTTATTTTAAAAATTTAATTACAAATTGAAATAAATGTGAGTGGTTTTGCTCAACACTGCAAAAACAAAATAAAATGTTTTTTAACTTGGTGACTACCGATTCAGTTATTATATAAAAGACTATGACTAATTTAATTTCTAAAAACAGAACAAAAGGAAGATTTGCATTTTACCAGAAGCAAGTAGGAGGAAACATAAGGTGGCTAGAAATTCCTGATGCTAGAAGTGTTTTAAAACTATAATGGGATGTAATATATAGATTATAGATTTTTAAATCTGCTAAGAGTTTTCAAATTATCTGGGCTCATTTTTGCAAGATGAATTGGTAGTATTTCCTAAGAGGCTTAAAATACAGTACTTCCCAGGAAAATGTTTATAATTTGCTCATTAAATTAAAGTGTAGTAAACACATAGCTTACAAATTCAGATACATGAAAGGTAGTAGGACTTTCAAAGTACTGCATTAATTTCTAGAAATCTGAAAATTTAGAACTTTAATCTTAATCTTGTGAAAACTTTTCAGTAGATTTTTCTTTTTAATTAGATTAAAATATAATCATATTCATTTAAATGCCACATAATCTTTTGCAGTTTATTACTACAAAGTCTGGTATGGAATACTGATATAGTGACAGGTGTTTTTGGGTGGGAGTTGGAAGGAAGTGAAGGGGAGAAGGTCTGTATTCATAGATATGGTACCAATAATGAAGTTCCTTTACAGGATAAAGTTCTGGAATCTTTCTTTGCCAAAGACCAGACTTTCAGTATAGTAAATTAAGGGCACAGATCTTGAACTCAGATAGACCTAGGGGTTACAGTCCCTAGAGCACTTCCTAACTGCAAGATTTCAAGCAAAGTATTTATTGAAATCATGACTCCTTTCACTCTGCAATGGGAACAGCAGTAACAGCTGTCACTCAGATTCCTAAGATGCTTACATGAAATGATAGCCGCCAAGCACCTAACTCTGTAAGTGTGGCGAACTGGGAGCTAATATTACTAGTACTAGTTCATCTTACCTTTGAGAATGCCCTCCCAAGTACAGGGGGCTAATTAAGAAACCATTTCAGTTTTCTAGACCCAATGTAATTTGATCTGGCTATACATTCCCAAATAAGAACTGGGCTTACTAAGGAAGGACGTATACAAACTCAAGACCATTTCCTTCAAGTCTTTCCTCCTGTAATTTTCTTAAATGTAAACTTAATGTAAGTGATTTTAGATTTCTGCTCTCTTCTAGTAAATATAAAATACTATACAATATTAAAAAGAAGAGAAGTTATGTTTTCAGAGCATTACCATCTGACAGGTGCTTTTTTAAAAAGCCGTCTTAGGAAAAATTCTAAATTCTGAAATCCTGTATTTGTGGTTTTGAAAATTAAAAATACTGATTATCATTTAAACAACAGTGCAACAATCCTGACAAGAAAAATATTCAACTTCTTAACAGATCATTTGTGATTAAAGAGATAATACTGGTCCCTTGCATTGTTTTAATACATAACATAATGAAAAGCATTTATCACCAAGATCTAAGGGAGACCCACATAAATATGAAATATTATCTTAGTAGTAAACTCTGACTTAATACAAAATGTTTTATGGATGGAGGTGACCATCAGTGCTAATGCCAAAGGGAGGGTGCACAAAGCTTGAAGGAGAAGGGCAAAAGGGTCACTTCCTGGTGCTAATTGGAGTGGCCTCTATACAGCCTGCTACACTCACTCAAATAAACCAGGACTGCCTGTTTTTCACTAGTCAATACTGAAATATTATTAGCACACCAGGAAAAACATTAAAAACATACAGACACTGGTTGAAATATAGAGGTACTGTATGTTCTTTTAATCCTGAAAACTTTTACAGTATTAATCTCATGTCTGGAAAACATTAAGAAATAAGCTAACTGGAAAGAGAAAAACAGGCATTTCCTAAAACTGACTAGGAAAATAATGCCTACATGGTACAATTAACAAAACCCTATTTCAAAATACAAAACAAACATTAATACTCAGTTATTCAATTTCTAGATAATTACATAATGAGCCACTCACCTGAGAAACCAAGGTAACACGTGCCCAAATCTAATCTAAAAATACTCAGTGAAATATACCAAATGTTGTCTGAATCAAATATTTGAATAACTGATTGAGATATCCTTACCTCTTGCTTCTGTACAAGCTTTAGGATCAATATTTAAAATGATCCCAAGTGGCTATATTTAGAGTAAACTCCACAGAAAGGACAGCTCTGCATTCTGTGCAAAAGCGCGGAGAATGGATCGCAATCGCCCCGGCCCGGACCTTATCCAGTATGGGTGACTCCTACTCAGGTCCCCTCCAGCGTGGAGCAGGTGTCAGCTGCCTCAGCCCCTGTGGGCAGCGCAGGCCAGAGTGGGAGCCAGAGCGCGAGGGCTGCCTCCGGAGCGCAGTCCTCCTCTGTCAGCACCAACTGGGCGGCGACACCTCAGACGCCTGGAGCTCACACTGGCAGAACCGGCTCCACCAGCACGGCTCCGCCCACCAGCCTCTCACAGGTGAGCATTTCCGGTGCAGGAAACGCCCTGGGAAACTTGAAACTGACATTCACCTTTCTGTGTCTTTCACCTTTCCAAAAGTTACTATTTAGCTACTTACTATTACTTCCTATCGGAAACAAATGACCACACTTTAGGACCCAAGAAAATTAGATAAGTGGTCAAGGAGGAAGTATTGTTAGAAAAAAGCTGAATCAGGAAACTAGCAGCAACAGGGCAAGTAAACAACCCACTTCATAGCTTTGCTGATAATGAGCTGTGATTGTTATTCCACTAACGTGCTTTAAAAAGTATCAATTTACACAGCCTCTGTAAGAAAACTTTTGAAAGATAATCTCTTACTTAATCTCTTAGAGGAAAAACAGAAAGATTGCTTCACAACTGAAGATCCAGAAGGAAATCAATTTCCTGAGTATGGACTCTTTCACCCACTGTTAGGACCAGGATCTGTGTTTAGAGTTGCTGCCTCTCCCCCACCAGAAACATTCATCAGCAGAAGCAAAAATCCTCGGTAACTGTGCCAAGCTAACATTCAACCAGTCTCAAACTGACTTTCTAGAACATTCTTACTAGTTTTCTGCATAAATGCAATATATTCAAGAGATTCAATCCTTATACTAACACCACTCAACTGTGCTAACCCTATTAGAATTAAAGAAATAAATGAACTAGAAAATACTAATGTATTTTCTGTTCCAAGTGACCTTTTACTAATTCCAGTGTAAATTTTACTTTCAGATAGTTTGTCTTTAACAAAATGATATTATATCATTATTTTTATTCTGTTATATGCCAGGCACTATTCTACTTTAAAGAATTATTCATCAAGCCAGACATAGTAGCATGCACCCATAATCCTAGTAGTCTGGGAGGCTGAGGCAGGAGGGTTGCAAGTTCAAGCCCAGCTTGGGCAACTCAGCAATTTAGGGAAACCTTGTTTCAAAATTTAAAAAAATTAAAATTGGCTGGGATATAGCTTAGTGTGAAGGCTTTGGGTCTAATTCTAGTACTTCAAGAAAAAAAATCATCATAACCCTAGGAAATTCTATTATTATCTCATTTCACAGATAAAGAAATGAAGGCAGAGAAGTTGAGCAATTTGCAAAGGTGGCACAACTGGTAACTGGCAGGGATGAGATACCCAGGGAAAATTCATCATATGCCATGTCAAAGTCTGATGCCATTGACTGAATTTATTCTTCCTCTCTAAACACTGCTCTGAATGTAAAATTGCTGATAAATGTTAGGCCACAGAAAGAAAATAATGAATTAGTGTGATTTTAAAATATGAAAGATCACAGCGAATTCCATTATGTGGCAGGAACAAAACATTAATTTTTTTACCACTGGAACAACTATGGATTTATGGATTTTGCTGACTTAGAAATGAGGCTCTTAAAATTCATTCATAGTGGAGAAAGCAAACCCATACTTCTTTAATTTTGAACTAAAAACACCTCTCCCTTCTAACCTCTTCTTCAATCAATACTAAACACATGTAAGGGGGAGCAAGAGAAAAAGAAAAGAAAGGAGAAAGAGAAGGAATAGAAGTAGGGAAAGGGAAAAGAAAATAATTTAGAAAGCATAAATATAGAATGTATATAACAAGAACGAAAGCCACTCTGAGACTACTTCGTATAATTCATGATCTCCTCATATTACCTGAGATATAAACACAGATAGGAATAACTAAGTTCCACAAGTTTGCTAGGGTGTGAAGTAATTGCATAATTAATGACAGTAACTCTCACCTAACACCCAAAAGACTGTTCTCTAAGGCATATAAAAGTGCATGGTAAGAAAATGAAAGGTGGAATAACCTATAGATTTGGCATTCACACTGTGTTTGCAAATTCCTCTAGCTTCACAGCTGACATCTGGAATCAATTACTTCTCCCTGCTTTCACAGATCCCACACTGGGCTAAGGCACTATCATCTCATGCCTAGATCATTCCAGTAACCACTACCAGTCTTATTCTTCAAACTGTCCTTGCCTATTCTTAATTTAGCAACCAAAACGCCCCTTTTACCAAGGTAAATCAGCTCAAAACTATTACTGCCTTCCCATAATTCCAAATAAAAGTCAAAACCTCTACAAGCCCCTGACAGGGAATTGCCTTTCCCCTCCTCACCCCCATCTTTCCCATCGCCCTCTAGCTTGACCTGGCCTTCCCACTCATTGGTCTTTCAAAGAGCTGGACATATATCCAGGTCAGTATTTACTACTCCCTGACTCCCTGTCGGAAAGGCTCATTTCCCAGCTATGTGAATGTCCCCTCTTCATCTCTTTCAGGTCTTTGCTCAGAAAGAAGTAATCTTCTAATAAGTCCTTCCCTGACCACCTGGACCTCCTGGAATTAAAACCATGCATGAACTACATCCCTGCACTTTCCAGTCTCTGCACCCAGTGTTGGCCTTATTTTTCTTCACAGTATTTACCTATCAGACCGTATATTTCACTTGTTACCTCTCTTACTTTCATCACACTGGATTATAAACACCACAACAGCAAAATTTCTGTTTGGTGTGTTCAATGATTTATCCATAGCACTTACAATGCACTCAATGAAATCTTGATGGGGGATTGGGGTGTGTCTTAGTGGCAGAGCACTTGCCTAAGAATGCATGAGGTCCTGGATTCTATCCCCAGCACCACAGAAAATAAAATTAACAAATGAGTGGACACTGGAAATGACCAAAGTAACAACATGTTGCTTTACTAAGTAAAGTTGTCTTACATAGGACAAAAAGAAAACTGATGTAGGATTCAAGTCCTACTTCCAGCACTGACTAAGGGCTAAGTGGGAGGGCTTTTTGATAAGTATAATAGAAAATGCTCCTGTTTATAATTATGAACCAAGAACTATTTCAGAGCATCCATCATGCATAAAAGAAAAAAATTCATGTAAAATGAAGTCTCTGCCTATAAGCAAGACAATGTAGGTGGGGAAAAAGACACACAGGAAGTGAAGCACCAAACTCAAAATGAGATCACTCACGAGCATACACTATTTCCAAGGGGGTGACACAAACAATAGCTCTTGAGGGCTAGGGGTGCAGTTGGGATCAGCATCATCAAACCACACGTCCCATCCTAGATCTCCTGAATCATGACCTAAGTTTTAACACGATCTCTTGTGGAACTGAATGAACAAGGGAGTTTGTGAAGCAGTAGCCAAGGAGCTAAAAGGCATGGTAAGTTACTTCAGGCAGGTAAAAGATGGGAAGCAAGGGAATGGGAAAGCCAAAGTATTCTGGGAGGAGAGTAAGGAAGCATGTCACTAAAGACGATTACAGATAAGAAGCAGAAAGAATCAGGGCACAAAGATAATTAGTTCCAATCATTATGACTAGATTAATAAAGATTTCACACATAATTCTGGCACAGAGGAAAATGACTAAAGTTTTCTGAAGATAAGGGTTATATAAGTTGTATTCTAAACATTTTTATTTAGTAGGAACTAGTAGGATGAATTGATTCAACAGGTATTAATTGTGCAATTATTCTATGGAGAGATAAAGATGAATGAGAGAGGTATTTGCCACCTGTAGGAGAGCAAAATTTGGAGAACATGTGAAATAACTGCTATTAGATTTGAACAGGGTTAGGGAGAGATGGGACAGGGAAGCTCTCGTAGTAGAAGTGAATTATGGCCTGAGGTCTGAAATATAAAGGGGGCTTCAAGCGTTCAGCCTCTACTTAACAGCAGGAGCAAAAGGCAAATTTTGAAGCCAAGTGACACATTCAGAACAGAGTAGATTCCATCCTAGCACATAGGGAAAATGACTTAACACAGGAGTGCAGAAAGGAAGGATGGCTGGAAATGCCACCATAAAATAAAAGTTTGGAGTTGCTTTACACATAGTGAGGAAAGGCTGAAAGATGTAATTAGAGACATTAGAAAGGATGGCTTAAAAAACCTAAAAATTAACTAGGTCCCCTAAGCAATTCTCTTTATTCTCAAGTTAGCCCCTTTTGGTCCCAATTTTTATTCTGTTCATATGGCCTTTGTAGAAATTCAAATACATTTTTTTACTCCTGTTGTATTTGGAAATACATTCCTTATCTCTAGCACCTCGCAGGGTTGCACTAAGATTAAGGTCCAATTAAACAGTTACAAGTATTCATAAGCTCTAAAGCATTTTACATGTTTCATCATAGAATGAGAAAATATTATCTTGACCTGCCCTTCTGCAATGCATTCAGGAAGAAAATTTCCCCAGGCATTCCTGAATGTCCCCACTCCCTAATCTCCTAATTAATTTAAAACTAATGATTTTAGTATCTGATTCTTAAAAGTATTAGCTTCTAGAACACAAGTAACCATATGTGCAATGGGAAGAACATTCAATTTAACACTCCAAATAAGAAAAGCAAAAACCGGGCCAGGGATTTAGCTCAGTGGTTTTGCCGCCTGCTGCGCAAGTGCAAAGACCCGAGTTCGATCCCCGGTACCAAAAAAAAAAAAAAGAAAAGCAAAAACTTTGATCTCTTTAACTCTGTGTATATATGTATGTACATCAGCAACTTCTTACCAAAGTGCCATGCAAACAACATGTCTATAAAAGAGCAAAGGGCTGGAAACACAAAGAAAAAAACTAAAGGAAACAAATAAAAATATAGAAAAAACTGTAATTAGGCAAAACTGCAAACAAGCAAGATAACAGAGGACCAATTTCTTAAAAGAACATTACCAAGAATTCTTTTCCTTTTTAAAAAAGGTAGCTCAAGAGGTCAAGTGTCAGAGCACTTGCCTAGAATGCCTGAGGCCCTGGTTAGAGGGGGTAGGGATGGCTGGGGCTCCATGATAGAGCACTTACCTAGCATGCCCACAGTTTGATCACCAGCAGTACACACACACACACACACACACACACACACACACACAGAGGCATGCACGCATACACGCATGCGCACTCACACAAAAGAATCTTGAATAAACATTTTTCATTAGACATATTAATTATTAAACCTTTCCCCCAAATAAAAACCCAGTCATTTCTATGTCTGCTAGAAAAAAAATCAGGTATCATCAAAAAAAGGAGACAAAAATGTATGATGCAAGATTTAAGTGACCATTTAAAGAGGCTCTTTCTCCCACCCCAGTGTTATAAAACTGCTGTATTTATTTTTTTTAAGTGGCATACTGTGATATATCAGCATGTAGATTTGTATAAAACAAGTATCTCCGTAAATTAAATAGATCTAGTTTCTAATATTCATGATTTTTAAGAGCAATGAATATTACCATGGACATGTCCAGGAGTCTTAAATGCCTTATCTTCAATCTTGGAAAGAATCTTACTTTACTTTTTAGGTAATGAAATTGAATATCCGAGAAGAAAATCAAACAATGTATATAAACACAGGTAAAAATTGCACAACTATTAAAACTCAAGGAAACCTGAGTGTCCTCTTTTCAACTGTATTGCTTTTAACAAAGTATGTAAATTAAATATTTGTGTTAAACAAAGTGTCACAAAACTGTCCACTTTTATGGAAAGGGTGCATTAAGAATGATCCCCTCAACTTAGCTATTAGGATACTATAGAGTTAAGAGGAGATTACAGTTTATTGTTCATATTTTATAAAGTAATATATGCTCACTGTAAAGGATTTAAACAATATGGAAGCAAACAGGAAAAAAATGAAATGTCTCTTTTTTTATTTCCATAGTTCAATTCTCCTTCCCAGTTAGGTATGTATATCTTTCCAGATCCTCTTCTATGGATTTACAATGGGATTATACTGTTCTGTAATTTGTTTTTTCTTTTAACAATTCTCCTGGCTAATGCACACTTCTACTTTGGCCTTTTTGATGGGTTCAAAGTACTTTACAATATAAAGTATCAAATATATTTTGAAAGTGTGATTTCCAACATTTGTGTGTTAAAGCAGTGGTGCAAAAATAGTCATGTGCATGGGAGGTATATTTTTAAAACTGCAAAGTGATCAATTAAAAAAATGGCAAAGACTTAAATAGACTTTTCTCTAAAAAAGATATACAAGTAGGCAACAAGCACATGAAAAGATGATATTTCTGTATAATCCCTACCTGGCAACAGAACATTACCAGAACTCATTTTCCAGACTCTCTCTCCAGCTCATCTCAATCACCTACCCCACCTGCTCTGGAAAGGTGCTGCCATCCTAACTCCAAACACCACAGAATTAGTCTTCAAGTAAGGATTCAAACACTATAGCATGTTCTTATGAAACAATACAGTGAAGGGAAGGGTGTGGATCTGGCTTTTCAGCTCAACTGTTTTTTTTTTTTTAGATACACTGTTAACTCCTCACTTGTTTAAAGGAATTCATTGAATGTTAGTTTCTACATTCCACCGTGTTTTTCCAGTTTTTGACAACTGAAAATAAAGCTCCTATGAACATTCCTGTACATGTCTCTTGACACACATACATGAATTTCTATGTATCTGTATCTAAGAGTGGAACTACTGGGCTACTGGGCACATACATTTGTGTCACCTTCAGCAGAGAGAGCCAAACAATGACTGTTCCAAAGCATGCTCCCACCAGCATTACTAGAAAATTTGCATCTTTGCTAACTTTTGGCACCATTGTTCTTAAAATTTGAACATTCTGGTGGTTGTGTATCAAGGAGTCAATAGGCTTTAATTTGCATTTTCCTAAAGACTAATGATGTTGAACATCTTCTCATATGCTTATTGAGAATGTTGGATATTTCTTGTAAAGTACCTGAATTTTCACTAACTTAAAAAAATAGTTTGCCTTTTTCTTACTGATTCTTTACATACTTTGGTTTCCAGACATTTGTGAGATAAATGTTCTGTAAATATCTTTCTCATTTTGCAATTTGCCTTCCATAGCATATTGTGATTAATTTCTTAATTATAATTAAGTTTAATTATTAAGCTTTCAGTTGTAATTAATGCTTTTTATGTCTAGTCCAAGGTCACAGAGATATTCCACTGGATCATCTTTTAAAAGTTTTACTGTTTTGCCCTTCACATACAAGTTGTACAGATCTATAATTCTCCTGAAAAGTATTTTTTTGCATGAGGTTAAATAAGAATCATCAGACTTCTCAGGGCCAGGGATTTAGCTCAGTGGTGCTGCTGCCTGCCTCCCAAGCACAAGGTCCCGAGTTCAATCTCCAGTACCGGAAGGAAGGAAGGAAGAATCAGACTTTTCTTTTTTTTTACACTCAGATGTCTGCTGACCCAGCACCCTTTATTGAAGTAACTGTCCTTTTAACACTGCCCTGCAATATCTTTGCTATGAATAAAGTATCTCTAAATATCACCTATAAGTAAAAGATATTTCTGGATTCTAGTCTGTTTTATTGATCTGTCTGTCTATTTTTGCATCCATACCAGTGTATAAATTAGTGAAATATTAAAAATAAATTTTTATATCTATTACAGTAAGTTTGTCATTTGTTGCTGCTTTAAAACTGTCTTAGGCATTCTTGGCTCCTATTTCCTTAAAAGTTTTAGAATAAGTTTAGAACCAGTCATCAATTTCCACAAAAGTCCCAAATAAAAGCCTGGGGCATGTATTAGAAACTACCCTGTTGGGGTCTGACCTTCAATTTCTGTTCCCCTAGTACTGTGACTTCCTCTATTCCACAGGCACACTCTAAACTAATGTTCCTGTATGCCATATGCTTCCCATACCAAGATTGCTTTCTTCTTTTTCACTTTAGCTCAGCAATTGTTTAGAGCTTTATTAACTCTTCAATACCTCAAAGAAATATTTTTCATATTTCTGTCCAATTTTTCTAACTGTTCTCAAGAGAGAATGTTTACTTAAATCTGTAATCTTCAATTTCCAGAAGTTCATGCCTCAAAAGTAAGCTTACCTTACTTCTCTCTTTTCTTCCTTCTTTCTTTCTGTTAGATAAGGTAGATAATGTAAAAAGATGTAGAATGCCAGTGTGGAAATTACAAGAAAGACCAAATGTTGGTATGCTCGTCCTGGCAATGAAAACTATGATATAAGAACTGAAGAATTTACTACATGAGCTTAAGTAGAAAGAAGAAACATAGTAGAAGGAAGAAATCACTGAACTTGAAGATAGGTCAATGTGGGTGTGGTATGTGTGTGGGGAATCTCCCATGATCCATGAGAAAACATTAAAGAATATAACTGGTGTATAAAGAAGAAGAGAGGAATACCTACACAAATAGAGGTATCTAAAGAGGTAAAGCTGAGGACATCTAAAACTTGATGAAAGGTATCAATAAATAGATCCTTCATAAATTCCAAGCAATATAAGTACAAAGAAAAACATTTGCTTTCTCTTCCTCTTTGGCTTAACCTCAAAACCAACCTCACACTCTTCCATCAAACCATATCCTGTGGTGATTGAAACTAAATGCTGATTTCTTATGGATATACTGCTGTTGCTTCCTCTCTCCCTCTCTGTCTGTCTGTCTCTCCCACCTCCCCATCTGCCTTCCCTTTCTCCTTTTATTTTTTCCTTTAAAGCATCACAAATATTTGCTATCTTGGCCAGTACGTGGTGACTCATTTTTATTTTCGTATACACAAGTAATTGAACATATTGAGAACATAAAGAACAGCTTTAAAAGGAAAAATTTTCCTATTACCCTTGTTGTGTAATAGGATAGAGGAGGTTTAAGTTCTTAGTCTCAAACTATAGCTGCATCTTTCAGATCTGCATCTAACAGTCACAGATGGCAATGTTAAAAATAAATAGAACATTCAAGTTGTTTATACTGTAGGCAAAGACAGTTTTAAAGTGTGAAACAAGCCCAAGGCTGACTGAATTTACATCATCCTTTTCAAAAATGTATTAAGAATGTACATTTTCCTATTCCAGCCCTGAAATGCTGCTCACAAAAGAAAAAAAAATAGCTTTTGAAGGTGTGTTCATTTTTATGCTAATTACTAATATAGAATTAACAGTGACTTGTAGGTCTTTGTATAAACCTATTTCCTACAACTATCAATAACTAACTTTCCCAATGTTAGAAGTTTCTGGGGGTTATTACTATTAAAAATGTCACTTTCCCCTTGCAAAGATGAGAAAGTATTTAACTGATACTGTTTTGAATGTCAAAGGAAACTAAACATTAAAAACTCAGGTTTACAGAAGATCTCTGGGTAAATGTTATAAAAGATGACTAATAAAAGTTAATTTTATACCACAGGAAAATGGATTAAAACAATGCACAAAAAAATCACAATTTTTGAGGGCCATTTTAGTCACTTTAAAACAGTGATGATGAAAACTATGATCATCTCAATAGATAGACTTTTTAAAAAAAAATCCAGCACACTTTCTATGAGCACACCCAACAAAATGGACTTCCTCAGGAGTCCTCAGGAATAAGGAACATCTATGAAAGCCCACACCTGACATCTTATTCAGTGCTAAGAGAGTAGATGTTTTGCCTAAGATTAGACATAAGTCAACGTGCTTGTGCTTGAGGTTCTACACAACATTGTACTGAAGATGTCACCAGGTAAATGGGGCAAGAAGAAAAATAAATGAAAGGCATCTAGACAAAAATGAAAGATCTCTATTTGCCAATGACATGACTTTATGTACAGAAAATTCCAAGGAATCCATTTTTAAACAATCAGAACTAATAAACCATGCAGTAAGGTTTCAGGATATAAAATAAAAATATTTCTATGCACTTGCAATAAACAGTAAGAAAATAAAATTAAGAAAAAAATTCTATTTACAATAACATCCATAAAGAACAGAATATTTAAAAATAAATTTAATGAAAGATGCAAAACTGGATGGTAGGAAATGGCAGTGAGGAGAAGGGAAAGGGAAGTAAAAAGAATCAAAACTGGATGTCAGGAGATGAAAGGGAGGAGAAGGGGAAGTAAAAAGAATCAAGTTGTGATATGTGTATGTGTCAATTTCCTTTGGTGACAGTATTTATCATGTACTACAAATATATACCAACAAAAATTTACTATAAAAAAGAAAATAGTAAGTTCCCAGGGCAGAGAAGCTCAGCCAGTCCCAGCACCCAGAAGGAAGCTCCCCTGCTGCCATCCCAGGCTCCTAGGGTAGAGAAGCTGAGTCGGTCCCAGAACCCGGAAGGAAACTCCCCTGCTGCCATCCCAAGTTCCTAGGGCAGAGAAGGTTAGCTGAATGGGAGCCAGAAGCAACCCCCCGCCCCGTGGAAATGAGAAGACACATAAACAAGCCTCAAAAGCAGACTTCCAGATCACCTACAGCAACCCCAAAGGGAAACAAAATGGAACAATCTGATACTCAACCACTTGGACTCTCTGAACTGGCA
>NW_004624812.1:3344986-3362581 GCF_000247695.1 Heterocephalus glaber
AAAAAAAATAAGAACCAAGAGACTCATGTAATGATACAAGATCCCAATGATGAATGTAACTGTATTTTATACCTAAAACGTACCAATAAAGTTAATGGGGGAAAAAAAAAGAAAATAGTAAACACTGAAAGAAGTTAAAAATTATCTGAATAAATGGGAAAATATTTCATGTTTGGGAATTGGAAGACTTAATAATATTAAGATGGTAAAATTCCCCAAACTTATACAGATTCAATACAGTCCTTATCCCAACCCCAGCTGACTTCTTTGTACAACTGACAGGGTGATACTAAAATTCACGCAGAATTACAAGGGACCTAAAAAAGTTTAATCCACCTTTTATTTATTTTTTATTTTTATTTTTTTGGTACTGGAGATTGAACTCGGGACCTCCTCATGCTTACGAGGCAGGTGGGTGTCACTGACCTAAATCCCTGGCCCTCAACGTTTTAAAAGAAGAATAAAGTACAGGATTAATACTTCCTGATTAAAAAACTTAACATAAAACAATAATAATCAAGGCAGAATGGAACTGGCATAAGAGCAGACATATAGATCAATGGAACAAAACCGAAAATTCCAGAAATCAACATATGTGTTTAAGGTCAATTGATTTTTACAAGGGTGTCAACACAATTGAATGGGAAAAAAATTATCTTTTCAACAAATAGTGCTGGGACAACTGACTGAATATCCACATGAAGTTGGGCCCATCTTACATCACACATAAAAATTAGCTTTAAAAAAATGAATCATAGGGCTGGGGTTTAAGCTCAGTGGTTCCAGCACCTGCCTTGCAAGCACAAGGTCCCGAGTTCAATCCCTGGTACCAAAAAAAAAAAAAAAAAAGATCATAAATTAACTTATAAAAATCTGTGACTATAAACTCTAGAGTTGAAGATAATCTTTATGACCTTGGGCTAGTCAATACCTTCTTAAAAGACACCAAAAGCATAATTAACAAAAGAAAAATAAATTGGATTTTATAAAAATTAAACTTTTTTTGTTCTAATGGATACTATCAAAAAATGAAAGAGAACTCCTAAAATAGGAGAAAAAACATGTAAATCACTATTGTCTGGCAAAGAACATATCTAGAATATATGAGGAACATTTACAACTCAATAATAAAAAGACAAATAACTCAATTAAAAATGGGCAAAGAGGCCTCATCCAGCCCCCACCAGGCACATCGGCGAATGCCTGAGAGAAGTCCCCGTAGCAGCAGGGAACCCGCCCCATCCAGCTCATGCCCACAGCAGCGATCCACTTAGCCACGCGGGTACCTGCTGGACCCCTCCCCCCCTTCCTCTGGCCTCTTGGCTGTACCATCACCCAGCTCCACACTACAAAGACACAGGACACCAGACCACCAGACCACTGTACTAGGTAAGTTGGAGGGATCATCACCTCCCATCAGAACCTGAACTATCTTCAGGGGAAGGGCAGCTGGAACCTACAGGAGAAGAGGGAGCTCAACTTGGGATTTGCAGCCAGGAATCTGCCTGAATCGCACAGGTCTGGGACTGGCTTGCTGGGACTCAATGACTTATATCTGCACACTGCTACCCATGTTGTCTATTGTGACAGCAGAGACATACCCTGAAGGAGGCCCTTCATTTTTATTTCCAAAATTATTATTATTGGTTTGGTTTTTTTCTCTTATTTTTATTTTTCTTCCTACTCTTTGCAATTTTTTTCTCTTCTTTTTTTTTTTCCTTCTTTCTTTTCTCTTTCCATTCTTTCTCTCTCATGCTCACTCGCTTGCTGCCCCACATTGTTCTTCATCACCCTTTTTGTTCCTGTTCTGGCCCTAATTTGAATTTCTTCTTTTTCTTTTCTTCTCTTGCCCTTGTCCTCTGGCCTCACTGCTAACCTCCCCCTATCCTTCTACCTATCTAGCCCTCCCTCCCCAACTCCCTCTAACTCACCATCCCGAAGGGTAAAGTTGCTATATTGAAGAGTTTATTCACTATAAACATATGTTGGGCTGGTCCTCGATTTTGATTTAATTCACACAGTTAAAGGTGACAGATCAATAACTACCATTTTCTAAGATGTACTTGATGCAATGGTGTTGGTGATTGTATCACTTGGGCTAAGGTGTTGTTATTGATCTAGTCAGTGGTCCTTCCTGGTGTAATGAAAATGAGATAGTCTCAGAGTCATTAGAGTCTCAAAACCTAAACACAAGCTATATCTGGAAGACAAATCTGAAAAGCAATCATTTCACAAGGGTTTTAAACATAAGCAACAAAGATACCTACATTAAGCAATTTTGAAATATCAACCCAGGAATTAAACCAAGGACAGTACCAAAAACAAAAATGAGAAGACATATAAGCAAGGCACAAACGCAGGCTTCCACACCACGAAAGGGAAATTCTGGGGGAATTGAGGTAGAAAAATCTGGTTATCAACCACCTGGACACCCTGAACTGATAGCACAGGAAGTAACAAGGCAGATGCACGAGGCTCTAGAAAAATTCAAAGCAGAAATAATCTCCCAGATAAATACAGAGATGGTGAGCAGAGTGAAAGACATGATTAGAGGCTCTAGAGCAGAAACAGATAAGAAAATAGACGAGATCAGAAACATGCTGGAAGCCATGAATGCCCAGCATCAGAAAGAAATGGAAACCATGATCGGCCAATATAAGAAAGAAATGAAATCCATGAAACAGATTCAAACAGATATTCAGGAGATTAAAAGCTCCACTGAAAGTATCCACAGCAGATTAAGGGAATCTGAAGATAGAATATCAGATATGGAAGACAGGATCAAGGTTAAGTACCATGAAAACAGAGATTTCTTAAAAATAGTATGGGGCCATGAGAAATCAATCCAGCAGCTGCTAGACGATGCAAAGAAGAATAACATAAGACTGATAGGAGTCCATGAAAAAACAGGAGAAAGTACAATTGACATAAAAAAACTGTTCACAGAAGTAATAGTGGAAAACTTCCTAGACAGAGGTAGAGAATTGGACATACAGATAAGTGAGGCATATAGAATTCCAACTAGCCACGATCAAAAAAAATCTACACCTATACATATAATAGTCAGGATCCCAGAAACCCAATAGAAGAACAAAATCCTACAAGCAGTTAGAGAAAAGAAACAAATCACCCACAAAGGAAAGCCCATCAGAATCATAGCACACTTCTCAACACAAACCCTCAAGTCAAGGAGAGCCTGGAGTGAAGAATTTCAAGTCCTAAAAGAAAATAACTTCCAACCTAGACTGTTGTATCCTGCAAATTTATCTTTCAAAATCGATGGGGAAATTAGATACTTCCATGAGAAAGAACACCTGAGATACTTCATGAACACCAAACCAGTACTCCAAACGATTCTAAGCAATATCCTAGAAATAGAAAATGAAGGTCACAACTCCATGAGGCCCAACAGAGGGAAGCCACCAAGCAAGGTAATGATAATGGCTATCTCATAAGGTTTTATAGGAATTGAATGGATGTACATACATAAAACGCATATAGTAAGCACTTGTTAAATGTTACCTATTACTATCCCAGTATGTTGGGTACCAGAAGACCTACAGGGCTCTAGTTTCTCACCAAATGAATATGACACATAATGCTTACCATCTTTTTTGTGTATGAGCTTAAGTTTCCTCACTCTCAAATATCATATTTTCATAAAATCATAATTCATTTCAATTTATAATCATCAGACATGTGCCACAGCCATTCTTTCTGGGGTGAGGTAGAATCTCAGTGTTGTTTTCAACTGCATCTCTCAAATGACCAGTGATGTTGAACATTTTTTCACTAAACTTGCTGGAAGATAAGTTAGGTAGAACTCTTGAAGACATTGGCATAGGAAAAGACTTTATGAACAAAACCTCAGTAGCATGGGAACTAGCACAAAGAATCAACAACTGGGATCTCATCTTACTAAAAAGCTTCTACACTGCAAAAGAAACCAGCAACAAAGCTAAGAGACAACCTACAATGTGGGAAAAAAGTTTTAGCAGCTGTACCTCAGACAAAGGACTACTATCTTGAATATATAAAGAACTGAAAAAATCAGACTCCTCAAATTAAAAGACCCAATTCAAAATTGGACATCTGAAATGCATAGACATTTCTCAAAACAAGAAGTAAAAGCAGCAAATAAAAAAATGGAAATGACGTCTATGTAAATAGGGAAGGGTGGAGGGGGCGCACAGGTAATGGGGAAAAAATAAGAACCAAGATACATCATGTACAGGTACAAGCACCCAATGACAAATGTAAACATATTGTATACCTAAAATGTACCAATAAAAGAACTTAAGAATTTAAAAAAAATGGGCAAAGAATCTTAACAGACATTTCTCCAAAGAAAATATACAAATTACCAACAAACACAAAGATGATGACTATTAATAGCCATAAGGGAAATGACAATTAAAACCACAATGAGATACTTCACACCTGCAAAGATGACAATAAAAAAAAAATCCAAGTAATAATTTTGACAAGAAAATGGAGCAACCAGAACTCTCATACCTCACACATGGGACCAGAAATTGGTGCAATTGACAGTTCATCAAAAAGTTAAATTTAGAGTTCTTATCTGATTGCACAATTCCACTCCTAGACAGATACCCAAGAAATATGAAAACATATATTCACATAAAATGTACACAAATGTTCATAGCAGCCCAAAATGGAAACAACCTGAAATGAAGACAAACATGATATATGCATACAATGGAATATCATTCAGCCATTTAAAAAAGAAACAATCCACTCAAACATGCTATAGCATAGATGAACTCAAAAAACATTATGTCAAGATGTGAAAGAAGCTAGTCATTGAAGACCATATAATTTATTATCACACTTATACAAAATATCCAGAATAGGGCTGGGGATTTGGCTCAGTGGCACCGTGTCTGCCTCGAAAGCACAAGGTCCTCAGTTTGATCCCTGATAATGGGAAAAAAAGTCCAGAATAGGAAAAGCTAGAGACAGAAAGTAAATTATTGGTTGCCTAGGGAACGTGGTGGTGGTAAAGCCGATGAAAAGAAATATTAATGAATACTGGATTTCCTTTTGGAGTAATGAAGATGTTCTACAATTAACCATGATAATAGTTGTATAATTCTGAATATACTGAAAACCGCAGAATTACGTGATTTAAAATGGTGAATTGCATTGTATGTGAATTGTACCACAATTATTTAAGGTGGTATTTGAAAGTGACTAATGCTATACTTTAAAATAGAAACATACAGTCATCACAATTACTAATGAACATTTACCAAGCAAAAACTCATATAGAAAGTCTTTTTATAAAAAAAAAATCAGGATAAAATAGCCTTGAGAATCCTGGCTCAAGTAAAAGTGCAAAGACGCTCCTTTTGAAGTACTTTCTTTATTGAGCAATAAAGTTAGTCTTCCTAAAATAAATTCCTGTGAGAGAAATTGGAACAATTCCCCAATGTTCAATGAAGAAATGGGCTTTTAAAGGTTTTTTCTCTCTCTCGTTCTTATATACAAGTCTTAAACCTTGAAGATATTTTAAGGAAAAGCAGTTCAAATAAATTCTGAGATCTAGAAATTTTTTCTTCTCCCTTTTACTGGCAAGGAGGAGATGGGCAAAAGAAATGGAATGTAATTAGGAAAAATAAACTTGATCACTTCTTCCCTTTAAAATTCTTTTAGTTTTTGCTTTTATGCTTTTAATTTACATCAGATCAAACATTTCCAGACTAAGTATTCTTCAGAATCTTGCCCAGATTAAATCACCCCAATAAATACAAAAATTCCTATTTTCTTGATATTTTAATACCCTGCTTTACTGAAAGTAATAAGAACTGCTCTTTGAAATAGTTTTGATGGTCAAAAGCACTGATAAAAATAAACGTTGCCTTCAATTATTAATTTCTAGTTAATCATACTATTTCCACGTAAGTTCTTTAAAACTATATTTAAGTCACTTTAGTCAATAATAAGCTATTTTCCTGCTGTCTCATTATAAAAGCATATGACAAGCCTTGATAGAGCACACAGTTCTTTTAAATTGTCTAAAAATCTGAATTCACTGTGAAATGACTAACAGAAACAAGGCATTTAAAAATCAAAACCATATAAAACTAAGAATGTGTAATATACTAATAACAAAGAAGGGTAAAACAAGCTCTGTATTTGACTGGAAAAGAACATCTGTGTCTTTAAGCAGTCGATCAGAACCACACCAATGAGATAGTATACTTACCTGGCTTTGGCACTGAGTTGGTCACTGACTGGGGAACTTTCTGGTTAATTAACTCAACACAATGTCCAGGGAAGAGTCCCACCTAAAAAGAACAACAAACAGAGGATTTCAAACCAGTAAAAAGACCAGTAAGTGAACACTGCCAATTCAATTCCAGTAATGTACTCCACAGGCCCTCCCAAATGATTCTATTCTTCCAAGATTCTCAATAGCAGATGATGCCAATTACACAAACAAATAATGAAACAATCTGTTGCTATGAGTATATAAAGTTATGGGGGGGGTTCTATCCAAATATCTAAGTCTGCTTTTTAAGTTTTAGTCTTTAACTTCCCAAATTTCTTTTACTCCAGTTAAAATATTTAGTGTGACAACAAATTAGGCATGCACTTGATAATATTTTTACTGCTTACTGATTCATTTTGCTGAAATCTCAATCCAGTTATGTAGCCATCTCTGTTGTCAACTATTGTTTATTGCCTCCTTTGTGATTTTTTTTAAAAAAATCAACACTACACCAAAAAAATCAATTTTTTTCCTAAATTTTCTCTTCACTCTCCTACAGGTTTTATGAAAAAAACCCCACAATTAAAATAAATTTCTGAAATCCTCTTTTAAAATGCTGGTGATCCTTGCTGTTCATGAACCAGCAGTGCACAGGAACAGCGAAAGCAAGACAAAAGACCATGGCCAATCTCAGTAGTACTAACAGCCTCTGGCATTGAAGAACATACCAAATTGACCTCACAGAAAAATTGCCTGCATGGCTTCAGGTAGAATCCTAACAAGCTCTATGTGGAAAACACTAAAGTTTCAGATCATCCAGAGATACTGTGTGGCCAACATAAATACAGAGATAAATAGCCTGGGGAAAAAGCAAAAAGGAAATCTTTACCAATATTTATAGATGTTTCCTTAGATAGGATATAAATGGGCTGCCATGCAGCAGATGTTAAAGCTGAAACATGAAAACTATATCACGTTGCATCTCCCTCTGTTGACAGACTCTGGGGAAGAAAGACAGTTTCCCAAGAGCGTAACTCATCAAGAAGCTCTGAGCTGTATAATTTCCATCTGTGTGAGATTATTTTCACACACTCATTTGCTGCTTTCTTATTTCAATTTCTGGATCAATATTCTATGGTACTTCTTAAAATTATGAAGATGTAACCAGTAATTATGAGCTGAAAAGGGGTTATTGAGAGATTATCAGTTTTGCTTGAAAGATTTTTATTTGGTATTCAGAACACTCTTATTTGCACTGCCTTCCAAAATGATGCTTTACATATATGTTTTACTGGTGAAATTTTATAACATATTCTACTTGACTTCCTGTTTCACTAAACAAGTAGAATTCTTCCAAGACTGGTTGGAACCAGGTAATAAAGAACTTGAAAAATTCTTCATTTTCTATTGCAGGGATCCTAGCAGTGGGTGCGTGGTGCACTGGTTCACAGTATAGACTTGAAAGGGAGAGGCTTGGGTTCAATCCTAAATCTGCCTCTTACTAGATGGGGTGTATAACCCAGCATCTCTGTCTAAACATGATAATAATAATGGCTATCTCATAAGGGTTTTATAGGAATTGAATGGATGTACATACATAAAATGCACATAGTAAGCACTTGTTAAATGTTACCTGTTACTATCCCAGTATGTTGGGTACCAGAAGACCTACAGGACTCTAGTTCCTCACCAAATGAATATGACACATAATGCTTACCATCTTTTTTGTATATGAGCTTAAGTTTCCTCACTCTCAAATATCATATTTTCATAAAATCGCAATTCATTTCAATTTATAAACATCAGACATGTGCCACAGAGATAAGGCCAAGTTCTAAACTTGGCTCACTCATTTCATAAGCTATGCTATCTGGAGCAACCTGCTTAGTTTCCTAATTTGTAAGCTTAGGATTACATTACCTACATATCAAGAGTTTATGTGAAAACACCCGTGCTAGCTTCTAAATTCAAGTTTAAAACTGAAAGTATAAATAAGGACTAAAAGGTATAACAGATAATGTGAAACAGGAAGAAAGGGGGCAAAGGGGAAGGGGAAGTGGGAGGGGTAGGGCAAAGGAAAGAAGGGAATGGAATTAATATGAGAAAATGAAAAAATGGAAACAAAGACTTTGTAAATAGGGAAGGATGGAGGGGTTGGAGGGCAGGGGAAGGGGGAAAAAATAAGAACCAAGAGAGATTATGTAAAGGTGCAGATTTCCAATGATGAATGTCATTATACTGTATACCTAAAATGTACCAATAAAATTAATTAAAAAAATAAATTCAAGTTTAAGCAAAACTAGTTCAAGCAAATAAAAACTAGTTTTCTATTACTTCTTCACAAAGACTGAGTAAAGTTTAATGAACTTCTTCAGGGAACTACATCATGTAAGTTACATCTTTACCTCTTAAATTTGTCCCAATGCATTAGATTTAGATGTCTGGAGGAGAGCAATTGTGTACTATGTGGAGATCTACAGTGGGTACATCTAATGGCTAACTCCAGTCCCTTCCCTCTTGCCTCTCTCTCTCATGTAATATAATAGTGAGCGAGTTAGGGACCATCATGGTGTGACTGTGGTAAGACAGAAGGCTTGGGATGACAAAATAAACTTCTGGGCAGAATAAACTGTTGTCCTTTGCAGCATGGCATACTTCAAGAGATCCATCATGAGATCCTGATCAAACCACAAAAGCAGAATGTTTGCATGAAAGAAAAACTGTTTTCCCCCTCCCCCACCCCAAAAAGCTAAATAAGCCCTCTAGCTTCACTGGCTCTTAGTCAATTAAAATCACTAATTTTGGAGGTCACACAGCTTTGCTGTAGATAACACCTCTGATGTGGGGGTTATAGTAACAGTTTCCTAGGTTATTTCCTCGAGGCATGAAGGCCACTTTTGCTGAGAACAAGAATTTTCACTTAGGCTTGAAGATGCCTGATTGAGACTAAAATGGGATAAAAGGCTTGGCATCTCTGTCTTCATCGTGTGCCTGTCTCCTTTGCTGTCTTAACCATTGAGTCATATTTTACTCAGCTCTGCATGTAGACACGCTGATCGCTTAAGAAATGTTTCTCCAAGAGTATTATACAAGGCTAACTTAGCCTATTGCCTGTGGGAGCTGGTATGTGTTTCCTATACTCCACCCTTGTGCTCTTTCAATAGCTCAAGCACTGAACATCCTTGTAAGCATCTCACAAGTTTACTCAAGATGATGAAGCCAGCTACAAGAGTAACTCAGTAATTCCTGAACAAAGTTGACCATCTGTTAGCCCACCAAGTACTGGACTGAGAAGTTTTGCGCAGGAAGTCTCCAGATATATAAAAATACCACACAGCCTCTAAGGCAAGTTGGCTGTGACCACCTGGTTGGTGGTCCAAGTCCATCACAAGAAGAAACATCTTTTAAAACTATGCCCTGGCCAATGAAAATTACCAGATTTTAGCCCACCACAGTCAATCAATAAAAACCTGCTGTGATAGTTAACTTATTGTGTCAACTTGAGTAAGAAATGCCCAACTAAATTGGATCAGCATAGTTCTGGATGTGGCTGAAACGATTTACCGAAGAGAGAAGACACATCCTGGGTGTGAGTGACAGCAACCAGTAGGCTTGTCATCTGAATAAAATAAAAGGGAAATATAGAAGGAATGCTTGCTTCTGTTTTTTCAGAGGAGCTCCAGTCTTCACCTTCACCTTGGGCGTTGCCTTCTGACTTCAAGGGCAGATTCTTCAGCCTCCATCACAGGCCCTTCAGCATCCTGATATGGACTCACATGGGACACTACAGTGAGCTCCAGGCCTTTGACTGGATCCTTCGCATCTCCAGCTCACGACAGCCCCTTTGCACTCTTCCACATCTGACTCTGTGGGCAGCCATTGTAAGCCAATCTTGTAAATCCTTATATATTTGAATATCTTGCATTAAATGTTTCTCTAGTAAGCACTGTCTGATACACCTGCTCCTCTCTGTTCTGTGAGCAACAGCTTGGTCCCTCTCTCAACCAATTGCTGACTCTCTTCAACCGAAGTTCCAACGTGGCTGAAACCTCTTTTCCCCTCCCCCAGTAAAGCTGTGCCTACACAAGAATTCATGTGTTTGCAATATCTGGCCCTTTCTCATTTCTAAGATCTCTGTGTCAAAAGATCTCACCATCTAGGATCAATGTTATTAAATATCAGCTAAAGTAAAAATCCAGTTTCCCACCTTGTTTACTCAGGAAGCCAGGGCATATGTAAATGCAACACTAGGCTATGCTCCTGTCTCTTTCTGCTGTAAATGCAGGTACCATGACTGGATCTATAGCAGCCACCCCTTGATCACAACAAAAAAAGCCTGAGACCATCTTAGAGGCTTTTGCCTATTATCATTAAGCTGCTGATTCAACAGTAACAATCAGCTACTCTTTGCACTTTTCTGTTCTTAAAGCCAAAAGTATTCCTAATGGTTAAGTGGACTTTTATTTAATACTGTTTTACAAATCTGTAAAAATCAATCTAATTTCTTATTACAAAATTTCCATCATAAAAGACGAAACTGTTTTCTGTAGAAAATATTACACATGACAATGTAACTCCAAAAAATGCAGTCAATGAATATTTATACTTTTCTGATGAATAATTAAACTAATATTTCACCTTTCACAAAATATAAACAATTCAGATAAACTCCCAAGTGTCAAATGATAAATGTGACTGGAACACTGACAAAATGAGCTATTAACCCCATCACTTTGTTTCATGTTTTATACTTTCTGCAGCACTGCTGGAGAGGGAGAGAAGAATTAGAAATATCATCAGGGAGTCAAAATGAAATTCAACTCTAGGAAAAGGATGGAAGGGAGAGAAATGACCACCATCTGGTGCCTATAGTAGTAGAGAAATAGGTAATAAAATAATAGTCCAGAAGTGTTATGGTATCAATTTAAAATATCCCCTAAAAGTCTCATATGTTCAGAGTTGACGTATTCAGAAGGTGTCTGGATCACTAGGGATAAGTTTGTAGCTGAAAGGGCTATTAGGAGGTGGGGCCTAGTTGGAGGAAGTAGGTCACAGGGGCTGTGACTAAGAAGTGTTTAACTTTCCCCAGGCTCTTTCCCCCTCTCTGCTTCCAGTCTGTCAGGAGGTAAGCAGCTTTCTTCTGTAATGTCCTTCCTCCATGACATCTGCCATGCCACAGCCTGAAAGCAATGGCGCCTGCTGAACACAGAATGAGAGCTATGAAACCTTTAGCCTAAATAAATCTTTCTTCCTTTACACTGCTTATGTCATACATTTTGTCCCAGCAACAAAAAGATGACTAAGACAAGAAGGAAAAGAACAATTCGGAGATAAGGCTGAGACAAGTTGGAGATGGGCCTACAGGAAGGAATGAGGGCCTTGGTAATGTTCTCTCAAGTCTTTGACATAAAGTGAGAAGCAGCCAAAACACTATTATATCCCATAGTATGCTGGTAACTGTTTAACAACTGGCTCTCCCTGAGAAAAGACCTGATTTATGATATGCCTGTTGTAAATGATCCTATAAAGGCTGGCTTCAAACTACTGACAGGACACAACTGAGTGCAAAGTTGAAATGAAATGTACAGTAGTGCTCTTTTATGCAGTCCTTGTAACATTCAAATCTACTAGATAGAAACAATCTCAAGAGCACAGATAATAGTAAAATGTATAAAATTATTACAAATAACAAAAGATTTGACCTTCAAATAATTCATTTATTGTAAAATTATGTACTTTAATTCTTAACAATGGGTGTTTTTAACAACTGTCCTACAAGATACATAGGACTGTCCTATAAAGATTTTACAAATGCCTCCAGATCATCACTAATCTATGGCTACCCACTTGGTCCTTTGCCTATCTCCACTGACAACTGCTACAATCAGTTTCCAACAACTTGGCAAGCCCACAGCTCACCCTCTGATGCTAAAGAATAAGGAGGGTGCAAAGGGAATGGACTGTGATATTAACCGTCAGTATACTCAAGTTAAAAAGAAGGAAAGTTTAGCTTCAACAGTGACTGTACCGAAAAAAAATTTTGGTGTAACTTAGAAGTTTAGACAGGAAACTACTACAATAAAATAACCCCAGAGCTTTGGTAGCAGTGGGAACAAAAAGGAACCAGTGCTCAGGAAAGGAGCCTGAACTGTAGTGTCTCTGAGGCAACCAACTGCAACCTAAAAAGCAGCTGCAAAGGAATTTAAATATAACAGCAATGTACTTATCACTGGCTTTTAAAAAAATTCCTGCTCTAACGGCTCTTCAATTTAATTTACAGCTAGGGAAACCTTAAGTCTATCAGGACAGAAAAACATTTTTTTATCAAGCTTGGTAAAGTACTGCTCCCTCCCGGAGACATACATCATGGGTTGAGCTATTTAGCCTTGGAGAGTTAAACTCTAGTATTTCATTTTCTGACTACAACTTCCTAACTTTCCAAGTCTGTGGTTTTTACATTCCATTGCAACTGAAGTGAAAACTCAGACACCCTATTCCTTCCACTCCTGTGTTTCCCCTCTAAGATACCTATTCCTCCTCCCCCTTCCTTTTTTGCTAGTCAATGTGGACTCTGTAGTTGGCTATTTGAACTTTTAAATCAGTACCTTTAGCTTCCTTGCAATATTAATCTTCTGCCAAACCAATCCAGCAACATCCTAACTCCTCGACACCCTAACTCCTCAAACCAATACACATCCATACATGGAGTCTGTGTGTTTCTGGGGAAAAAGAATCACATCAATGAGGAGATTCACTCTGCAAAGTCATAGTTTATTGTCTAGAAATGCCAATTATTTTCCCTATTCCCCAAACATTCTCCAATAACCTACTCTTCTTTAGACTTCCTTGTCTGACTCCTGTAACCTTTACAGCAGCACAATCAGACAAGTCAATGAGTCAATTAACTTATCTCAGATTTTGAAACTAGGTCCAAACCTTTATCTACATTGAGCAGCAACAAACAGAAAATTGTTTTCAGAGGGAGGGAGAAGGGAGAAGGGGAGAGAGAGAGAGAGAGAGAGAGAGAGAGAGAGAGAGAGAGAGGAAGAGAGAGGGAAAGAAAGAGGGAGGGAGGGGGAGGGAGGGAGGACAAATGAGAACAAACAGCAGCTACTATTACACAGAAAGAAGCAAAAACTGGAAGCAAATTTCTCAATTCCTTACTTCCCAGTTTCTGATTGCATTTAGTGGTAGTTGAGTATTTCTTGCAGTTCTTTGAAACAGTTCCACTTAAGTCTCTCCACTCTCTATCTCCCATAAAAATGCCACATTGTTCCTGGTTTCTTTGCCTTATTCTTATCATCCCCTTAAATGTTGGTTCCCTATTTTCCATTCTGGAAAAAAAACAAACCAAAAACAAAAAACCTACCCTTGCAGTGAGGACATTGGTTTGAAAATTAGAAACACAGGGATCAAGATATAAGTCTAGGACTTGGGCATAAACGTGGTATTTGAAGCTAAGAGAGGGAACAGAGCATAGGACGAGTGTAAATGAGAAGGTAGTCAAATCCCAAACCTCACTAGTCAAGTATGGGAGATTGCTCTGGCAAAGACAAGAAGAACTTTAAAAGCATGTGTCAAGTTAGTCAAGAGAAGAGAGTGTCAGGAAAAGGGAAATCAGAAATTGATGATGACAGGTTAGGTAAGAGGAATACAGAAGTATCTGTTTTTGCCTTAAGAAAAAGACCTAACCGATACAAGAGAAGAAAAGAAAGGTGAAGGGTTTAGGAATGTAGTGCTAAGTGAATGCTGAAGGAAACTAGGATATGCTTCCCAAAATGCAGGACAGTTGAGAGGAAGACAGTTAAGAACCGTTCCGCATTCTCTGCTTAAAGCAAGACAAAAATTTACAGACAAAAGGTCTTTCTGTCTCTCCAGACCCATGCTTCCCACCTAAAGAATTAATGTAAAATCTGATTTAAATGCTTTGTTAGCTCACAGATGGCACCAGAGGAATCTGAGAGGATACTTTTCTCCTTTAGTTCATTTCCCATAGATTTTGCTTCCCAGCTTCCTACCCTTGGAAGCCTGGGACTGATTCCCTTTATCTTGCCACTTCTCGAACATGAAGATACGGAGGCCTAACACAGGCCACTGGCTGCAGTTATTATTTGCTGACCTCGCCCCTTCATGGGAACTGCACATGCTACTGAACTTGACTGTTGTTCTCCTGCTATTCTGCGTTTTGTTACAAGATTCTGTCCCAACTATAAATTTATGGGGGTGGGTGGGGGATTCTCACCTTCAATGAAATGATGTCCTAGAAGCTACATAAGGGTGAATGGTAATATTGAGTATTATGTACAACTGTTTACTGCATAGCAAGTTGCTGAATTTCTGTTTCTAATTAGCTCAAGGTCATATCGGTAAGATGAAATAAATTATAAGTGTTTTAAGTTATACTTAATTTGCCTTATCTTTCCTCCCCAGAAGGAGGAAGAGGAAGACATTATAAATGGAAGGATGTGTAGATAAGAGAAGAAAAGAATTTGTAATGTGGGGAGAGATGATAGTTACGTATGGCAGAATGTGAGTTTATGAAACAGAGAAGAAGGGAATAGGACTGTAAAAGGACAATGGAGTTAGAGGTCATGGAAGTCTGAGCCTGCTCTGGAACGTTGGCTATGATAATAAAGGATTCCATTTAATTCAGAGTATGGCGCATGACTATAGTTCTAACTTGCCTGGCCCTATAATGTGATCAGTTCTGACACCCATAAACCTGTCACAACAATGAAGACTATAAATATATTCATCAACCCAGAAGTTGCCTTGTACCTTTCATAATCCCCAACCCTCCTCCCATCCCAGTTTCTTAGTAACCTCTGATCTACTTTCTATCGCTATATGTTATTTGCATTTCCTATAATTTTATATGAATGGAGTCCTACAGAATGAACTCGTGTTGTCTGCCTTCTACCATGTAGTATAATTATTCTGAAGATGAGTCATGTTGTATGTATCAGTGGTTCATTCCTTATTCCCAAGTAATATCCCATTGTATGAACACCCCCATTTGTCTATCCATGAGTATGTAACTGACAGATATAAAGATTCTTTACAGTTTTGGACTACTATATATAAAGCTGCTAAAAACATTCAGGTACAAGTTTTTGTAGGGACACAGGCTTTCTTTACGCTGAGTAAGTATCTAAGAACGGAATGTGTAGGTCATGTAGTAGGTGTATGTTTAACCTAACTGCCAAATTGTTTTCAAATTGGTTATGGCATCTTATGCTCCTTCCAGCACAATATGAGCACTTCAACTGCTCCATAGCCTCACCATCTTACTAAGTATGGGGTTATGCCTCACTGTTGTATTAATTTGCATTTCTCTAAGGATTAATGATGTCGAGCATCTCTTGATGTGTTTGTCATTCATATGCTTTTGGTGGTGTGTCTGTTCCAATATTTGCTTATCTTTTAAAATGAGTTCTGTTTCCTATTGAGTTTTGAGAGTTCTTTATATGTTTCAGCTACAAATCCTTCCTCAGTTATAATTACTGCAAGTATTTTTTAATAGTTTGTATCCTCCCTTTTTATTCAATTAACAGTGCCTTTCAAAGAGCCAATGTTTCACAACTTGATAAAATGCAAAAGTTGTATAAACTGCTTTTGATGTTGCATTTAAGAAATCTTTACCTCATACAAGTCATAAATTTTTTCTTGTCTTCTACAAGCTTTATATTTTACCCTTTACACTGAGGTTAATAATCCCTTTTAAGTTAACTTTTGCAGGTGCTGCAATAAATGAAGTTTATTTTTTGAAGCATAAACAGACGATGTTTACTCAATGAACTGAATTTGAATCTTTGTTAAAACCATTTGTCCATGTATTTACTGGTCTGTTTCTGGACTCTTCTGTTCTACTGATCTACTTGTTTATCTTTGTACTGATAGGCACACTCTCTTCATACTATCACTTTACAGTAAATCTTCAATTAGTGTTAGTTTTTCAATGTTGTTCTTTTGGCTTTTCTATTATAGGTTCTTTCCATTTCCATATGAACTGTTTAATCAGCTTGTCAATTTCTATACAAGAGTCTGTCGGGATTTTGAATGGGATCAATTTGGAAAGAAATGCTATCTTGATAATAATATAGTCTTCCAAATCCACCCACACAATATATCTGTTCATTTATGTGGGACTTCTTTATTTCTCTTAGCAATGTTCTGTACTTCAGTGTATAGGTCCTATACAGTTTTTTCTAATATTTGTCTCATATTTTTGATGCTATTATAAATGAGTTTTAGTATACTTTTTGCCTTATATTAATGCTGCTAATTTGGAAAAAAGCTAGTCTATAGAGTTACTTTTAGAACAATAACATTCTCATGTATTCTTCCAAGTTTTTATATCTAAATATATATTGTATATTTTAAAGATATAAATTACTTTTTTCTTGTTTCTTTATATATGAAAATTTATACTGATTTGAAACTTTTTATGTAGGTAGGCAGTTGTATTATGGTGAATTTTATTTCAGAACCATAAGAAGAGATTATGGAAAATATTTATCGTACAGAACAGGCATATTATTTAATGAGATTAAGAGCTACTGCCTGCAGCCATGCTGTCTGTTACTCCCATGAAACTGAATACTTAAGTATCACTTGTTGGGAAATATTTTGATATCATAAATTAACAAAAAGCTATCAAGTAATAAATTTATGTCTAAACAGCAGTAATTGAGGTAATGGCACTAATAAAAACATGACCAACAAATAAAATAAATTAAGATTGACACACTTCTGGAACTGAAGGGAGGGAAAATGCAAAATTGGAACTTACTTTGCTACTGTTTTGTTCCTGGCTATACCACGGACTTACTGTTTTGTAAAACAGAACAATTTATTTAAATATCTTTGTCTGTAGATTTCTACCACTTGGAAATAACAGTTCAGAGCCAGATGGCCTACTATCACCTTTTCTACTACAGAAATCTATGATTCATACAAGGAGACAAGTAGAAGTTACTACAATTCCCTGAATTACTGCTGAGATGTGTTCTTTGCCCAGAATACCTCAGTTTTAGTGTAAGCTCTGCACTGAAGAGCCAGGTAACAATAGCTAATTGTTTCACCCTTCTATGCTGTAATGAGATAACACTACATTGTTCAAGTTGTGAGATTAAAGGTTAATGGAAAGCACTTAGAACATTATACATAAAAAACACTCAAGAAGTGTTAGCAATTACTTTTATTTGCAGTAACATGTACTTCCTCTTCTCTTGAAATTATGGGACATAACAGATGAAAATTTACTGCATAATGAAATTGAAAATGTAATTAAAAACTTATCAACTAAGAAAAGCCTGGGCCCTGATGGCTTCACTGCTGAATTCTACAAGACATTTAGA
>NW_004624812.1:3366185-3380112 GCF_000247695.1 Heterocephalus glaber
AATAAGAACCAAGATGCATTATGTAAAGGTACAATTCCCAATGAGAAATGTACTTGTGTTGTATACCTACAATGTACCAATAAAAGAATTTAATTTAAAAAAAAAGAAAATTTACTGCATAACATGAATTTCCATTATGTAACCAGAGAGTAAACATTTTCTCTATCTCCATTTAAACAATAAAGAGGTTGGCCCTCAGATTTCAGAGCATGTTAGGAGGTTAAGATTTCCTGAAATTTGTATTTTTCAATAAAGCCTCTTTCTGAAAACCAGTTATTTGGAACTTTGTGGTAAGTAAAGTTTTATTGTTCAAGAATTGCTTCTCTGACATTTGTGCATAAAACACTCACATTCTGGGATAACTATGAAAAATAAAATAGCTGACCTTTGATTACACTGGAGGAACCAAAAGAAGATGAGATGTATAAAATTTTGTCAATCTCTAATTGGGGTTTCATCCATTCATTAAGTGTATTACAAATGTGTTTTAAGGTAGACTTTCTGCATGGAATAGGAACAGGACGACTGCTGAACTGTTTACTCATGGCCTTCTCTCCGCGCACAGTACAGACAATGGGAGCTGGATCGGTGGTTCTCATAGTCTGTGCATGACAATCATCTGAGGAACTGGTTAAAACTCACACACTTGCCTCATCCTGAGATGATGGTGATCAATATTCAGTATTAACTTCTCTCTCAGATCACTATGATGCTAATGAATTCCACATAAAACTCTAAGAAATGCTGCACTAAAGAAACAAATAATTGCTCAAACATATTAACATCAGATTTTTATAATACCTTTTTACCTAAGGAAAAAAAGTGTTTAGAGACTGCATCCCACACTTCCAACAGGAACACAAAACTGATAGTGATGTTAGTTTAAAAACAAAACAAAACAAAGAAGTTTTTTTTTTCTTTTTCCTGAAGTGTATTATATGACACAACACCTCAGAAAACAAAGATAAAAGATTCAATATATCCTTTAGGAGACAAAAAAAAAAACCCCACAGACTTCATGATTTCAAATTACTATAGTTAATATAATTTCACACTTCCTACTCCCAGAGGTTTAAGAAAAGAGAGTAAAATTTAAACACATGGATGAACTTATCCTTCTGTTCCCACCGCTAAATTATGATCTGGGCTAGGACAATGCATTAAACAAAACTTGGCAAAATGCATATTGTTACCAGCCACCAGCTGACCAGTACAGTTTACCTACAGTACATATGGATAAAAATAGACAGATTCCCATCCTACCCTACAACTACTGAAATAGAATGCTGGTGCTCAAGCTCTGAGATTTAATCTTTTCACATACTTTTGGTGATTGTTTTACACAATAGAGTTTGAGAATCAGTGGCAAAAGAATAGTAGAAACAATTATTGGTAAAAGAAAAATGAAAACAGCAGCATAGTACCCTTAAGGATATTCAGTAAATGCTATTTCTTGGACTGGCTTTATTTGTAAATTAGGACAACAATGTAACAGCCTATTAAAATAGTGAAAATTTTAGAAAATTTGACAATTATGAAATATTAGTGAGGATGCCCAGCAGCAGGAACATTGAACTCATTGCGAGTAATAATATGAAACGATACGGCCACTTTAGAAGACAGTTTGGTGATATCTTACACAGTTTAATATATTCTTACTACTTGATTCAGCAAACACACTCCCTGGTATTTGCCCAAATTACCTGAAAACTTATGCCCACAAGAAAATCTGTACATGAATATATGCAGCAGGCTTATTCATAATTGCCCAAACCATGGGCATACCACAGAACACACAACACCAAGAATGAACCTGACAGTAAATGATGGACTACAGTTACAACAGCATATCAAGACTGGGTCATTATAAGAAAAGCAGGGACAAAAATTATTTCAGTAGTTATGGGGTAAGATTTGAAACTGCATTTTTATCTATGTCTAGGGTTTCTCAGACCACATTTCTAGAAAGTGTTTACCATGTGCTGCTGTAAACTCAGGGCTAAAAGCTGATGGCTGGCAGAGGTCAACACCTGCCAATTCCATTCAATATACTGTGAAGTAAGGTGTAACAGGAAAACTATAAGGGAAGGGGCAGTATTTTATGAAACTCCTTAAAATATTTGCTCAATTACTCTATAAATCTAAAACTGTACTAAAAATCAGATGAAATAATAATAAAGTCACAAAACAGTGACTGCATAGCACTAGTTCACAGTAGTATAAAGGAAAGGCCCCTGTATGGAACCTGTACTCAGTTATGCCCTGATGGCTGCCCAAAAAGAAGATTAAGCTCAGTGGTTTCGCCACCAGCTGCACAAGCACAAGGACCTGAGTTTGATCCCTGGTACAAAAAAAAAAAAGAAAAGAAAAGAAATAGTGGGATCTACACAATATGTTATAAACCTATCAAACTGAGCAAAGCTCCAAGTACAGACATTTCAGCATCTTCCTATCAGTACTCAGAGCACAACAACACAGGGGACTTGGCCTTCATCCTGGAAAGCTGTTATGGCTTATTAACTACAAGTGCCCCCAAAGCCTCATGGGCTCTTGAGGGGGGCGGGCTCTTTGGAGCTGTCTGGATCTAGGGTGTGTGACACTAGGATAAAAGGTGTTTGGTACTAATTAGTCCACTGATTGGAATTAGCATAGTTCTGGGCATGGATAATGGAAGCCCCACCTGGTTGTGGATGGCACCAATCAATAGGCATACAGCCTGGATGAAAAAAAGGGAGAGTGGGGAAGTCATTCTTGTTGATGCTGCTTGCTGCTTGCTGGCTTCTGCCTGCTACGCTGTAAGATGTTTCTCCTCTGCCAGGGCCCCTGCCATGCCATCCTGCCTTGGATCCAGCTGACTGTGGACTTAAACCTCTACAAACTGTCAACTGAAATAAACCTTTCCTCTTTTAACTTGTGGGTGTTGGGTATTTTGTCTCAGAGATGAGAAAAGTAACTAAGACAAAAGCAGAGCCCACATCCTGGCTCTCCCTTCTCCCCTTTTCCTGGGTTATTAACACAAGATGATCTCAATCCCCAGAAAGACAACTGTACTGGCTACCCCAACACCAAGAAGAGCCCCTGGTGTCTTCTCCACCACTAGGGAACACAGACTGCTGTGGTTGTGCTTCCACCTCTGTGGTACCCAGACAGCCATTTTACACAGTAGGCATGTGAACAGAGCCAGTGGAGCTGGCCAATAAAGCATGCTGCTCCATGCCGGGCCAATCTGCCTGCTTCCTCTGACAGAGGCACCGGGGGTCACCTGGAGAGCCTCTCCCTGGAAGATACACACAAGCTGCATTCCTCTAGCCATCCTTCAACAAACTCCAGCTGGGCTCTGAACCTCCCTGTTGACCAGAGAGACCCTGAGAAGAGTACTAAGGCCCACTGTTCTCCCTGTCCTACCTTGGAACACAGCACCCAGTGCCAGAAGGTCCTCTACCACATATGAAATGCAGACGTGATGTCAGCCTGAGAGCCTGCAGTGGGCCCTTCTCAGGTGCTAACCAAAGACGGGGCCAAGGAACCCACCGTGCAGTTCTTCTGAAAATTTCCCCTCTATCAGGAAAGGTTGTCCCCTCCAACCAAATGGATATGCAATTTTGGGAGGGATGCACATGGACGAGTGAGGAAGGAAGCAGTCACCTGCCTAGCCAGCCAGATGAGTTCATTCAACCCTGGCAATCAGTTGGGTGGCAGATTTTGCAGGCAGTTGGCCCACACATGCAAGATGTTCCTGCTCTTGACCTGGAGGACTAACCTGGCTCAGAGACAGCTGTGCTCCTTATCAATTTTCTGTGAGAGTTCCCCAGGGCCTTTAGGCCAGTCCTAAAGGAGGCCCAATCCCCTTCTCTATCCTGGACTGCTTAGCACCTGTGACGGGATAAAATATATTCACCCAAAAACTCATATGAATTCCTAACACTTACTACCTCAGAATGCAGCTACATTTAGAGGTAAGGCTTTTAATGAAGTGGTTAAGGTTACATAAAATCATAGGGGTAGGCCCTAATTCAATCTGACTGGTGTCTTTGTAAGAAAACGGGACAGAGACACCCACACACATGGAGGAAACGCCATGTGAGGACACAGTGAGAAGAAGACTGCAACCCTGACAACATTTCATATTGGTCTTCTAAATTCTAAAACTGGGAGAAAATAAATTTCTGTTGTTTAAGTCTCCCAATCTCTGGTATTTTGTTATAGTAGCCTGAGCAAACTAACATAGCACCTAACAGAAAAAGAAGGAATGAAAGAAACTTATAAATAGCCAATAATAGCAAAAAATAAAATCACAGACACAGACACACATACAAACATAAACACATGCAAATATGTATTACTGTTTGCATTCTGAATTTGTATCACCCACCTACATCAGAATATATGAAATACAAATAATTCAGATATAATATATGTGAAAATAATTTTAAATGTGACTTTGGCCCTTATAAATGGGATCACATAAAAATACCTTTATAAATAATATTTTCTCTAATACTTTAAATCCATTTCTCATTTCCCCTGAAAATGGAGCTCAGGAAAAATCTGCATTTCTTCTTCCTAAGTGGGAAATGGGTTAAGTAGCTTTGGATGTAACAAATCTACTACATAAAATAACACCCAGTGGTAACTTAGAGTAGAGGCTATCGGCTCTGGTAAAGCTCCTCCAGATTGTGGCAAGAGGCCTATGGGAGACTGATTAGGCATGCCTGTCCTGAACTAATCAGGGCAGCTCTGTCACCTTCAGTGACCATTAATCATGATATGTTAACTTGAATGGATTAAGAAATGCCTCACAGATTAGTAAAACACAGTTCTTAGTGTATCTGTGGATGACTGATATGTAGGCCAGCTAACTGAGGGAAGAAGATTCACCCCTTCTTATGGGTGGCAAATATGGTGGGTGGCAGAAAACCAATAGGCTTGTTGCCTGTACCGAATGAAAAGGAAAAGAAAAAAGAAATGTTTTCATTTTGGAAGAGCTCCAGTCTTTGCCATTGCCTCTGTATGTGATCCCACATACTATGGATTCTCCCTCCTCTGATCCGACAGGTGGCCACTGTGGCCTCTTCCAACTCTGACCCTGTAACTTACTTAATAAATCACCTTGTGTAAATATTCCTATTGATTCTGTTCCCTTTAAGAATCCTAACTAACAAAGTACACTTTCTCTCACCTTAGTATTATTCCAGTTATTTTAAACTTCAAAATCAGGACATAAAAAGGCTCTGATTTAGAGACATCCTATACAAGAATAACTGAGATCTCCTTAGTATATAAGAAATAATTGAGATTCCCTCTCTCAACAGAATATTTCAGGAGGGATACATGCTCAGAATTTAGAAATACCTAGCCAGGGTAGAAAACATGAGCAGCCCAAGGAAGAGCTTTCATGGAGTTTACTGATCATTATATTAAAACCTAACAGTGACAGCAATGTTTCTACCAATAAGCAAGTATGCTTAGTAGCCTGAGATAGCCAACCTTTACTACATCCCCTGCTGGTTGGGAAGAAAAGAAGTTCCTTTCAACAGGAGAAAACTGAGCTGGAGAGAGTACTCTGAGAGTGCACCCAGGAATCATACCTAGTGCTCCTCAGACAGTGAACAGAGCAGACATGGAACTGAGTGCCTGCTCCATCCATCACTAAACAGCCTAGATGCTCATTAAACATCTCAAAAACTGTTCCTCTCTCCATAATGATGAGAGACAGGAACTACTTGGAAGTTTTCTGAAATTCAACAGTGCGTATGGAATGCAGAGCAGTACTTTGCACATAAAAGTTACGTCCCCCCACTCCACCTCACCCTGCAATTAACCAGGGTGCTCTCACACATGGTCTAGTGTATAGGAACAGCAAAGAACAAGAACTTTGCTCAAACACTGGATGCTATCCTTAAATACTGGACTCCATTTTTGAACTGTTTTGACAGTGCAATTTAAAGTCGTTCTCCTAGTTTTATGGGCTTCCCTACAGGGACTGCACTTCTCACAGGCACATCCCAACAGATGTGTGGATAAGGCTGCCTTTCTGAGAAAAATCAGGGGGAAAAAGAACATTACCAGAGGAACAAGTTTTTGTAATCAATTACAAATCTCCTTGAGTTTAAATAACTTGTTTTTATTCTAAATGTTTGGCAACAAGCTAACTAGTTTTAGACTAATTCGTACTGACTTTAAAAAGTTTGTTTAGGCAACACTAATTTGTGAGTCTAAATAAAATAATTAGATAATCTATCCCAAGACAGAGTCACTACTCAATAAACATTTGCTACACAAAGGAAGGAAAAACTTGTTACTATTTTTAAAATCATAAAATTAAAACAATTAAAAGGAATAGAGAGATTATAAATGGAGCCTTTTGATTCAAGAAAAAATAAGTTCAAAGAAAGAAAATGGCCTTTCTAAGGTTACATATAAGAAAGCTGGTAGCAATATGAAGACCAAAAAATAAGTGCCATTTTAAAACCAAATTTAATTTTTGATCATTTGTGAGATGCTGAAGTCTACAGTTCATTTCCATCAATAAAGAATTAATTCCTTATTACAATGAAGAAAATCCCAGTCTTCTACTTAGTTTCATATTTAATCAAGAGCATCTATTATTCAGATCTGTTAAGAAATCAGAGAACAGATGAAAGAAGACCCCAATTATGCAATCATGAAAAGACACGGAGCCACATGGATATGATTTTTCTGGTCTTCACCGCAAAAGTAAATTCTATATATAAACTTATACTAGAGAAAGGGATAAATTAATTTTTAAAATAAAAAGAGAATTATTTAAATTTTGAAAAAAAATTTATTGAGGAAAAAAATACACAACATGCCTGCTCTATGTACTTTTCATTTTTATTTCACACATTTAAGTTTCATGACAAGTCTATGAAGTAAAATATAGTTCTGCAATCCCCATTTTTAAAATGCGGGAACTGAAACATAAGAGAGTTAAATAATTTGTTCCAGGTAATACAGGACTAATGCCCAGGTATTCTGGAACCAGAGTCCACAATTAACTATCATGCTATACTATTTTATACTGGATTAATAGTTTTAAATAAAATACACCAGTATTATATAAAAAGCTAAGAATTAGAATTTTTAAATATGCAAAAGGCAGTTAACAAATTTTGACATACAAAGGTAAAGATATAATAGTTATCAAATTTCTAAGTATATAGTATAAGCACTTTAGTTACATGGCATTTTAGAAGTACTTTTATAAGAAAACTAAAAAAACAGGCTATAGATTAAAAATATAATTTTAAGGCATTTTTCAGAGGATCTTCTCTGGACAGTTTTAAAAGGAAAAAGAAAACCTATCTATACTATTAAAATTAATGCTAAGTCAATTTAAAAGATGCCACTGTTAGATCTCAAATTGTTTAGATATAGATGGAAAAAATAAATGAGGTGGCTTAGATTTTGCAACTAATTCACTAAGATTCCAATAACAGTCACAAAGCATTGTTACAGAAAAATATTAATCAAACCAATTTATTTCAAGGAGAAAATACATGCAAATCATGAGTTAAGCCAATAGATTCAAAAGTAAAGCAGGTTCAGATGCCTGATCATCTCAAAAAGGTCCTCAGGTCTGAGCCTGCTCACACTTTGGCTATCTCACCATTTAAAATTGAAGAAGGGGAGAAATAAAAACCTTGACAATACCAGATAGACAAGAAAACCCAAGTCTAACACCATTACCCTCTACATTTTTCTATCAGAGCAGACAAAATGTCCGATGACATGTCCACTGACAGTACATCTTGTAAACAGAAATATTAGTAAAGCATAGAGAGAACTAATATTTGAACCTTTCCACATATAATTTTGTTGCTTACCTGAAATCCATGCTTGCCTCTCCACCATGTACTTAGCACTTTGGGGGGCATGTCAATAACAGAAACAATGTCTCCCACCTAGGAGAATCAGAGTTTTAAGTAAAACTGTTTAGTTAAAATTTAAATCTGAACTGTACAAGAAGATAAAGCGCTATTTTATATTCTGGACAATAATTTCTGAAAATCATACTACCTCTCCTTAAAATAATTTAGTAATTTTACCTTTTGTTAAAGTTCTACAAAAAGTTAAGTAGCACAAAACTGTAATCCAGCTAACATTTATGTAGTAACATCACAATAACAGATCTTCGTGTAAAGTTTTTTTAATGCTCAATTTTATACCATCATCATTACTTCCGTTAAAATAGTCTCCAACTTAGGATGATTCGACATAAGTATGATGCAAAAGTGAAGTGTATTCAAATTTGATATTTTGTTCTTGCCTCGGGCTAGGGATGTTGTATGATAGCTCTTCTGTGATGCTGGGCAGCAGCAGTGGTCCACTGCTTCTAGTCCTCTGTCCGATCATTAGGGCAAACAACTGATGCTCTGCAGTGCACTGTGCTGCGAGGCTGGGATATTCAGTAGGTTTACTGGATGAACCCCATTGCAAGTTGAGGAGATTCTATACTGTGGGTACTGAAGCTGATCAGATTTCTTATTTGGGACAATTTTAAATAGCATATCAAGTATCTGACATGTCTTATTTAATCACAGAGGAAAAGTATGAAAATGGGTTGTTCTTAATGTAAAATGTTATGACAATGTCACTTCTTTCAGAAGATGGTACAATATGACACTTATAAAGAGCTAACTTTCTTCATCGTAAAAGGTGAAACAGTGAGTTTATATAAATGTGAACAAAATATGCATAATAGTTAAGTTTTAAATAATACATTTAATAGATGTTATATTTTTCAATCATGCTAATATCCACAATAAAACAGAGTTAAACACTTAACATGTAGAACATTTTTAGTACTCTTTATAGCCACACTGGTTTCTCTAGTCATGAACGAGCCACTTTCACATAGTCATATTTACTCACAGACACAGCATCTTTTGAGATCTGTGTTTCCTTCTGCACAGAACCTAATAGTTTAAGAACAGTTCAGATAATACACAGTCGTCTCCATTGTTCTTTCTTTCCTTCTGTGTGTGTGTGTGTGTGTGTGTGTGTGTGTGTGTGTGTATTTTACTGGGTACTGAGCCAGGGCTTTTTACACTAAGCTATATCCCCAGCTCTTTTTAAAATTTATTTTGAGACAGGTCTCACTAAGTCACTAAGTTGCCCAGCCTGGCCTCAAGCCTGTGATCTTCCTGCCTCAGTTTACCAAACTGCCAAGATTATAGGCATATACCACCTTACTAGCTTACAATGTTTATTCTTAAAGCATTTAAGTTTGCATTTATTTTGTCTATCATCAGCAAATATGTTTTTAAAGGAAAAAACTTAAAAGCATTATTTCTCCTCCTTTTGCACATGATAGCAAGAAATATTCATTTTTACCTTTATTTTGTTCTTTAATTCAATTTTTCAACAGGCATTTTAAAAAATACTATTACTATACCACTGTTTTTAGGCACTAAAAACACAAAGCTAGGCTTCCTTTCAAAAGGCCCTATAAGATAAACATGAAAACAACTACAATTAAATGCAGTAAGTGATCTGTTAGAGATAAGCCATGGGAACAATTCTGAATGGCATTCAGTCCAGCTTTTTGGAGTTTGTTACTAGCATGGAATAAGATAAGAAAGACCAAGGATGAGTTCCTGAAAGAAATGGAAGACACTGAAGGCAATCACGGATGAATGAGTACAATCATTTAAGTAAAAAATACAAAACATTCTAGACTAAAACATAAAGGACTGCAGAAAAACCTGGTGCTTTTCATTTTTTTTTTTTTAATTAAGTAGTTAAAACACTTCAGGATGAGGCTGGAAACAGGGGCCACAGAACAAATACCCTTCTTTAGTCATTTACCTCTAAGGTCAATTCATCAGGGGCCCGAGCAGTGTACCTCTTGATAACATGAGCAGCACCAACAGCAGGAGTGTTGATGGATGATTCCTCATGAACCAGAAGGTGATTTCCTCTATTATCAATCTGTAAAAAAGAACATGTACTATGAGGTGGTTAAACACATGGGACTTGTACATGTTTCTTTAAATGCCTACAAAATACAATTCAGTTTAATTTAAAGAGAGCAATCTAAAAAGTGAAAGAAAACTGTAACTACCATTTACTGGATAGTTAATATATGGAAGTCATGCTGTGCAAATAATATGTGAGTTAATATAATCCTAATTACTATAAAAGATACTAATCTTTATCATCATTAAAGGTAAAGATACTAAAATAAAAAGAAGTTTTGTAATTTTTGAGTGATTAAATTATTTTTCTAAGATCACACGGCCAATGATGAAAAAGTCCAGATCCCAGTGCCAGCTGGCCTGGCTCACAGCTCTATATCCTGTCTACCTCCCTTCTCGCCTTCCTAATCTCCACTGAGAGAAAAGAACAACCTAACTTCTGCATATGCAAATTAAGAATATATACTTAACATATTTACTGGACAATGTTTCACTTTGGACATTCTTAAATCATATTTTTAGAAAAACTACTTGTTCATATATAACTGAAAAATATTTTTAATTATTAAGTCAACTGAAAAAATACATAACTTGCTCAAACCATACATTAATACAATGAACACCAAGACAACAGGTATCATTAAGACTCATAAAATATGTTAAAATTAGTTTCCCAAATTATCAAAGAAAGATTTGAGGTAAAATATTTCATATATTATATATCTATCCTTCCAGAAGATAATAAACTCCAGTTTTTTGATTCCTGAAACTCAACAGCAATCTAATATAGAATTTCTTAAGAGAGTAATTTTGAAATACATCTCCGTAAGGTGAATACCTCCATCCAGGTAAGGGCAGGCCCACAGTTGATCTTGTTGCCAGCAATGGCTGAAAGGCGGGACAGGTAAGCCATGAGCATCTTAGTGACGGACTGTGGAGAAAGTGCAGGACACAGTGTGACTCACAGGAAGGATACCAATTCTTTGGAAAAGATACTCTGGGGTAAATGGTTGTTTCTGGGGGTGAGGGAGCTACAGATCTTTAGGCATTTAACAGTTACAGAGGACTTTTTACAGAAGATGATCACCGAACCTATGGGCACCAATGTAATGATTCAGCCTGTCTTGTGAGGCCTTTAACTTTGAACCCCTATTTTATAGCTTCTAATCATATTGCTTTCTGTTTCTATTTTTGTATTGAAAACACAGAAAGATGTTTGTTACAGATCCATACTTGGCTCTTCCACCTAGCTCTCTACTGTCGCCCTGCAGCCTTTTGCTTCCAGTCCCTCTGTAATCCTCTGTGCATGTGGCTGGACAGCAGCCACATTCATATGATCCAACTATGGTACAGCTGTTTCTGAAATTGGCAATCTGAGAGATAAAGTGAGTGAAATGGGCATAAATGGGAAGTGAAGACAGAGACATAGAGGTTTTCTGGGCAAGCAGGAATAGCGGCTAGAAGACCTTCCTGCACTTCTGCTGCAGGGTCAGCTCCTGCATGATCCATGATGGCTCTACTCAATCCATCTACTTAACTACTCTGGAACTGATAGTCCAAATTACTTCACCACCCCCCAACATGTCGGAGATACCCCTGCACTATTTTCTAGTCCATCCTGGCTGAGGAAGAGTCTAATGTCTAATTCTTAATTCTTTTAAGAAAATCTATGTTTTGTTCTCTGCATGGATTTAGGAACATATGCAATTTCATAACATTATATGATAGCACCTATGGGACCCTCTGAATCTGAAAACATTGATTTCCATAGGTCTAGTGAACTCTTTAGTTACTTCCTTTCATCTACTCTCTGCTCCTACAATCCCTATGAGTAGGAACTGCTCTTCTCTCACAACTTCTTAGCATTTTTTCCCTTTCAGAAGCCACACTCTTATAAATGACTTGACCTTCAAGCTCATTAATTCTTTCCTTAGCTGTATCAATTTTTTATGTAGTCCAGTTATTCAGATTTGCTATTAAACTTAATTTAAATGATCATATTTTAATTTCTAAATCTCTGATTATTTTTCAAAACTCCGCTCTCACTTTATGGATAGTGTCAAATTCCCTCGCAGGAGAGCAACCAGACTTTCCAGAGCTTTCTTCTGTTACATCTTTCTCACTTATTCTGTGTACTCAGTGTTTTTAAGATTTCTGTGTTTTGTGGTCATCTTGTATATAGATTTTTAAGCCATATTTTCTCTTCCTTGTAAATTTTATTCTATTTTCAAATACTCTTCACAATTTTTGATTCCCTGATGTTATTTTTTGATCATGATGCTGTAGTTTGGCTTTCGTGGTTTTTATATTCTCTCTGAAGAATGGTATGTTAATATATATTGTCTGTTTATATATTACTGCTATGAGTTTTCTTTCCTATAAAATTATATACCAAACCTACTTTAACTCTAAATATCCTACTAATGTTTCTGTTGAGAAATAGGTAATTCCAAAAATGATCCTAGATGTTCAATATAAGTTTTTATTTAGTGTACAGACAAAAATTTCTGCTATTTCATATGTAGTGATTACATGTGCAAAGTACCAAATGCATACCTCTGGACTGTCCTTCAGGTTGTCAGAACGGGGCAGCTCAGAGAGTTGGGAGAAGCGTCGGTCATAAATACATAGATGAAGATGTTTATCAAGTACCCGAAAATCTTCATAACTTCTTTTAACAATCCAACTTTTGCCCTACAGGTAGGGTTAAAAAAAACTGTAATTCACCTTTAAATAGAAATCCTTAGGAATCAGGCCTCATTCTAGAATGGTATTTTATTCATGACATTTTATATTTCCTAATGAGTACTTTTTATTCACTTCATTGTAAATAGTGAAATTCCAAAATGCTCTAATGAGTTACATTAAATTGAAAGGTCAATAATGGAAAACAATATTAAATTACCCATTAACCCTCTTTCTCCTGATGGTTAAAGCCCACTGCCTCCCTTTGAAAATAATAACCACCAGGGGCCAGGGATTTATTTCAGTGGTTCTTACGCCTGCTTCTCAAGTGGAAGGTCCCGAGTTAAAAAAAAAAAAGTAGTTTAAAAACCCTAAAGGATTTTGGAAATTAAATGACACACTTTTACATAAAGCTTGAAAAAAATAAGAAATTTCAAAAGAAATGACTATGTAGACACCCAACCGAGGTCCCCAGTCGCGCGGAACACACGCCGAATCAGCCCTCTGCAGACAGACAGGCCTGTGCACGCCCTACCGAGGTCCTGAGTCACGCAGAAGACGCCTAATCTTTAGACCCCTCTGCAGACAGGCAGGTCTGCCCACACACTACCGAGGTCCCCAGTTGCCGGAACACGCCGAATCAGCCCAATGCAGACAGGCAGGTCGGTGCACGCCCTACCTAGGTCCTGAGTCGCACGGAAGACACCAAATCACTCCGCTGCAGATAGGCAGCCACCTGATTCCACACTACAAAGACGCAGAGAACACCAGACCACCAGACCAAGGTACTGAGTCCCACTGTTCCTGTCCCAGAGGTAGGGGCTTCTGAGCCGTCGTCCCACTGCTCCTGGTCCAGAGGAAGGAGCTTCCCGGTCACCATCCCTCCCGCTGCGCCCAGCCCAGAGGAAAGGGCTTGTGGGCCACCTTCTGTCCCGCTCCTCCTGGCCCAGAGGAAGGGGCTCCTGAGCCACTATCCCATTGCTCCTGGACCAGAGGAAGAGGTTTCCCAGCCACCATCCCTCCGGCTGCTCCCAGCCCACAGGAAGGAGCTTTTGGGTCACCATCCCTACTGCTGCTCCCGACCCCTGTCCCACCTCACTCAGCTCAGAGGAGGTAATCCGTGCAGGCGCTAACAGACCCCCACCCCAGTCGAAATGAGAAAACATGTAAATAAGTCTCAAAACCAGACTTCCAGATCACCTACAGCAACTCCAAAGGGAAATGAGATGGAACACTCTGATACTCAACCACCTGGACCCACTGAACTGGCAACAAAAGGGGATCTGGAAAAAATGAAATCA
>NW_004624812.1:3385293-3441584 GCF_000247695.1 Heterocephalus glaber
AAATGACTATGTATTTTTAACTAACTGAACATGAAAATACAATTTATTCAAATTTGTGTGATGCAGTGAAAGCCATCATCTAAGTTTCTTTATAGCAAAAGTTACAGCATTGAATGCATATATTAAAAATAGAGGCCCATAGCCTCCCGGCCCCTCCCATGTCATTAGGCCCATGGGTCCTCCTGGCTCTCCTGCTGCCATGGCTGACAAGGAAGCAGCTTTTGACAACGCAGTGGAAGAACATGTGATCAATGAGGAGTACAAAATATGGAAAAGAACACACCTTTTCTTTACGATTTGGTGATGACTCATGCTTTAGAGTGGCCCAGCCTAACTGCACAGTTGCTTCCAGATGTAACCAGACCAGAAGGGAAAGATTTCAGCATTCATCAACTTGTCCTGGGCATACACACATTGGATGAACAAAACCACCTTGTGATAGCCAGTGTACAGCTCCCTAATGATGATGCCCAGTTTGATGCATCACACTATGACAGTGAGAAAGAATTTGGAGGTTTTGGCTCCATTAATGGGAAAATCGTAATAGAAATCAAGATCAACCATGAAGGAGAAGTAAACAGGGCCCGTTACATGCCCTAGAACCCTTGCATCATTGCAACAAAGACACCATCCAGTGATGTTCTTGTTTTTGACTATACAAAGCATCCTTCTAAACCAGACCCCTCTTGAGAATGCAACCCAGACTTGTGTCTCCGTGGACATCAGAAGGAAGGCTACGGGCTTTCTTGGAACCCAAATCTCAGTGGGCACTTACTTAGTGCTTCAGTTTACCATACCATCTGCTTATGGGACATCAGTGCTGTTCCAAAGGAAGGAAAGGTGGTGGATGCGAAGACCATCTTTACAGGCCATACAGCAGTAGTAGAAGATGTTTTCTGGCATCTGCTCCATGAATCTCTGTTTGGGTCAGTTGCTGATGACCAGAAAGTTATGATTTGAGATACTCGGTCAAACAACACTTCCAAACCAAGCCACTCAGTTGATGCTCACATTGCTGAAGTGAACTGCCTCTCTTTCAATCCTTATAGTGAATTCATTCTTGCCACAGGATCAGCTGACAAGACTGTTGCTTTGTGGGATCTAAGAAATCTGAAACTTAAATTGCATTCCTTTGAATCACATAAGGATGAAATATTCCAGGTTCAGTGGCCACCTCACAATGAGACTATTCTGGCTTCCAGTGGTACTGATTGCAGACTCAATGTCTGAGATTTAAGTAAAATTGGAGGACAGCAATCTCCAGAAGATGCAGAAGATGGCCCACCTGAGTTGTTGTTTATTCATGGTGGTCACACTGCCAAGATATCTGATTTTTCCTGGAATCCCAATGAACCTTAGGTGATTTGTTCTATATCAGAAGACAATATCATGCAAGTGTGGCAGATGGCAGAGAACATTTATAATGATGAAGACCCTGAAGGAGGTGTGGATCCAGAAGGACAAGGATCCTAGATATATCTGCACTCATGATTTTAGACTCCCCTTTTTTCCTCTCAACCCTGAGATTGATTAAACACTGGTTTTGAGACATATAGACTTTGTTCAGCTATCCCTCCACACCAGGTACCACCAATAATACTAGTGGCCCAAACAGTGGGTGTTATCTAAATATTAACTAGGGTACTTGATTCAGCAAAGCCACAGACTTATACTTAAATTTTCTTCAGGAATTTTCTATTAACAAACCCAGGTCTAAAGTAGCTACAGAAAGGGGAATATAATGTGTGATTATTTTTCTTCTTAAGATAAATCCCCAAGTTTTTCAGACTTGTTTCATAAAGGCTAAAGTGTAAGGAATAGAGTCAAGTGAGGTTAGGTGTCTGAGCCATGAAGTATAAGTACTGCAAGATGTCATTTTTATTTAGGAATTAGGGGAGAATCAAGTCATAGATTCCTACTCTAAATCTTCATACTTGACTTTCCAGGATGCACATCTTTCCTATGTAGATCAGTCTCCTCTTGGTTTATTCAGTTAAGTCAAAGCTACATGTTCCTCTTTCCCTATATATTTTTGCTTGTTAGTGTATTTCTTGAGCTGTTTTCATATTATTCCTTTCTTTTCTGTGAAATGGTTTCTGTTGTTGTTGTTTTTGTTTTAACTTGGGACCACCAAGTTGTAAAGAGGTATGTTGTTACCTGACAGTTGTCCCTCAGGTAGACTGTCAAGTTGAGAAGGGTGATTTGATAGCTTAAATTTGTTTTTAAAATTAAATTAATCCCTGATAAGAGTTGCTTTTTTTTTTTTTTTAAGAAGTTAGTCCTTGACCACTAGTTTAGTACCATCTCCATTTTAGGTGACCTGTTTCACTAGCAGGCCTGTTACTCTCCATGACTAACTATGCAAGTGCTTATAATGGAATAAATTGCTTTTCTACATAAAAATAAAAAAATAAAAAAAATAGAAAGCTTTAAAATCAGCCATCTGAGCTTCACCTAAGGAAACTAGAAGAAAAAGAGCATATTAAATTCAAAGTAAGCAGAAAATAATAGTAAAAATTAGAACATAAATCAGTAAAATTGAAAACAGAAAATCACTAAATAAAATTAACAAAAAAGCTGATTCTTTAAAACTAACAACAACAAAAAACTATAAGCATCTACCCAAGTTAACTAAAAAAGAGAAGAGAAACAAATTACTAATATCAGAAATAAAAGAATGCATAACTACAGCTCATATGGACATTAAAAGAAAAATAAAACAATATTATGAACAAGTCTATGCCTATAAATCTGGTAAGAAAAAAAAAATCTGATAAGAGATGAAATGGACAAATTCTTTGAAAGCCCCAACTGACTAAAATTCACACAAGAAATAATCCTAATAGGCCTATATCCATTTAAGAAATTAAATCGACAATAGACTTCCAAACAGAAAGCAACAGGTGATGTAAATTCTACCAAGTATCTAAGAAGGAAATTTTACCAACTGCCTACAATCTCTTCCAGAAGATAAAAGGAAAGGGAATAAATACTTCCTTACTCTGCAAGGTTACCAAAATTCCAATATCAGACTGATAAATAAAACTGTTATCCAAAATATTCAGAGAACTTTTCTAACAGTAAAAAAATGAACAACATGATTTTTAAAATGCAAAAAATCTGAACAGACATCTCAGGAAAGAAGACATACAGATGAAAAACTTTTTAATATCCTAGCAGGGAACTGCAAGTTAAAATAATGAGACACCTTTTAGAATGGTCAAACTCCAAAACACTGACAACAAATACTGGCAAGGATGTGGAGTGGCAGGAGTTCTCATTCATTTCTGGGTGGGAAAGCAAAATGTCACAGCTAATTTGGAAGACAATTTGGCAGCTTCTTACAAAACTGAAGGTACTCTTACCATGCAAACCTGCAGTCATGCTCCTGCGTATTAACCCAAATGAACTGAAAATTTACATCTATAAGAATTCCCGCACACAAATAATAATAGCAGCTTTACTCATGATTGCCAAAACCTGGAAGCAAGATGTCCTTCAGCAGGTAAATAAACTGATACAACTAGAGAGTGAAATGTTAGTGCTAAAAAGAAATGAACACTAAGCCATGAAATGACAGGAAGAAATCTTAAATGAATATTACTATGTGAAGGAAGCCCATGTGAAAAAGCTACATACTACATGATTCCAACCATGTGACATTCTAGAAAAAACAAAAAAGTGGAGACAATAAATGATCAGTGATTGCCAAGGGTTTGTGGGGAGGGATGGATGAACCCGACAGAGCCGAAGAATCTTAGGGCTGGAATACTTTTCTCTTTTTTTTTTTGTACCGGGGATTGAACTCAGGACCTTGTACTTGCAAGGCAGCGGCAGCACCACTGAACTAAATCCCCGGCCCTGGAAGGAATACTTTTCTGCACAATGATAGAATCATGTCATTACACATTTGTCCAGACCCCTGGAACATACAACACCAAGAATGAACTGTAATGTAAACTCTAAACTTCTGATAATGATTGTCACTGTAGGTTCATTAATTCCAACAAATGTGCCTCTGTGATGCGGGTGGCATTTGTCAGGACATGGAGAACACTGGAACTCTGTACATTTTGCTCAATTTTGCTGCAAATTAAAATTAAAATTGCTCCAAAAGTAAATTTAATTGAATTTTTAGAAAGTAAATTACCTTCCCTCTTATTTAAGCACCTTTACTCAAAGAAGAAATATGAACAACAAACCTTATAAACATCTTCAGAACTTCAAAAAATACAGGCTGGGAACTGGATTTCAAAATGTGTTCCCTTACCTATCCATGAATGGAATTCTTTCAACTTCTTAAAAATATTCTCATGCCAGCAAAAACTGTGTTCTTTTACATGAATTTTCATTTATGAAATTAAAACCTTAACATGTAATTTGCAAATCATCTAAACTATGTTACATTTACTGAGGAAAAATTAAAAAATATATTTGTAGCAGACATGAAGTATAAATTCTAATTTCAAATATAAAAATATAGCTTTGATCATCTAATTTCCAAACAGCCTGAATAAACTAGATGATCACAGTTTTTTAGAAGTTCAATAACTTATAAAGGAATGAAACTCTTCATTATATTCATCAGCCTTAATTTCAATTTGCTACTAATTTTTAATCTTAATTATTAACACCAAGTAATTACTTCCATTTAAGAATGACAAATATCAGTAATTTTTGTTTTTAACAAGGACAAGGAATAAAAATGAGATAAAAGGAAATATCTGGAATCCTTTCTGAAAACAGTCTTTGTCTCTGACCCAGGATGTCCTTTTGCCTTGGAAAGTTATCTGAGAAATAACTGCTGCTATTGATTACTTTTTAAATGTACAAAGGTCAGTGAAGAAGAGAAAAGAGACATGACCTAAATCTCAGCTTGGCCTATCCTAAATAGAGTACTTTATGTAAATAACTCAACTGCTCTAAGCAACAGTTTACTCATCTGTGAAATGGGAATAACAACACCTACAATTCGTACAAGCATTATGCAGTTTAAATAGGAATGATGCCAATTAGCCTAAATATTTTGTTCACACACAGAAGATCTACAAATTCTAATATTCATGTGATGGCTGTAGTAACAGTGTTTTCTAAATGGACTGAGCTGAGAAGGAGATATTTAATACAGAGGAATACATTTCTGATGATGGAATTGCAAGCACGGGAACATCAGAGTGCAAAAGATAGTTTGAGGCAGGGAGCCATTCTCTTGAAACAAACTGTTTACCCCACCTACCGTGACATGAAGGAACCTTGAGATCACTGTGTTATATAAAACATTTGCTCTTCAGAAAAATAAACTCTTAAATGCTGGTGAATTTGGATTAAAATACAAAGGAATTTAATACCCTCCAACTTCAACAGAAACAATATCAACTCAATACCACTGACATTATATTCATAAAGGTTTTGTTCTATGTAGTGAGCTTAATATAATTAGTGTTAGAATTTATCTAATTTTGGTCTTTGAAAATTGAATTCTCAACATTAGAAAGTGTTCATTAATATGTTTGTGGTTTATAGTGCCTACGTTCACTTTAGGTGTTTGATGCACACATAGCACACCTCCGTCACTGTTACTCTCCTTGCCACTCCTCCCCTCCCCATTCTCCCTCTTTTCCCAGATCCTCTTCCCAGCTCTGCAGTCTACCTTCCTGTTTATTGACATGGCTCTTTTGTTTTGTTCTTTATGTTGTGTTTTGAATCTGTTACATTAGAGAAACCATGCAATACATTAACCTTTTGTGACTGACTTAATTCACTTAGTACTATGGTCTCAAGGTCCATCTATTTTCCTACATATGACTCAAATTTGTCCTTCTTTATGAGTATTATGCACCACTGTGCATATATGGCAAATTTTCTTTACATTCATCTGTTGATGGGAATAAAGGCCACTTCCATGATTTAGATATTGTGAGTTTGCTGCTGTAACATGGGTGTGCATGTATCACTGTGGTATAATTTTAACTCTTTGGGGATGATAACCCATGCGAGGTATAGTTGGGTGAAATGGAATTTCTAGTTTGTTGAGAAATCTCCATGCTGACTTTAAAGTGGGTATACTAGTTTACATTCCCACCAATAATGCAGAAGCGTTCCCTATTTCCCACATTCTTGCCACTATCTATTATTTTTTTGAGACCTTGATGATAGCCATGTACTCTTACTGTAGTATGGTAAAATCTCAGTGTTGTTTCTATTTCTCTAATGGCCAAAGATAATAACCACTTTTTCAGGTATTTATTGGCCATTTTTATTTCTTCTGAGAAGTTTCTATTCAATTCAGTTGCACTTTTATCCAAGTCTTTTACTATTAGAGGTCTAATTTTCTGAGCTATTCATATATTCTAAATATTAGTTTTCTGTTCAAGGAGTAGCTGGCAAAAAAATTCTTTTCCATTCTGTAGTTTGTTCACTCTGTTGTTTCCTTTGCTACGTGGAAGCTTTTTAATTTGCTATAATCCCATTTGTTGCCTCTTGATATTATTTCTTGGGCAACTGGGGTTCTGTTCAGGAAGCCTTTGCCTCTACCTATGCCTTCAGGAGTTTTACCATTTTTTTTCTTCCAGCATGTTAAGTGTTTCTGTTTAGTATTTAGATCTTTAATCAATTTTGATTTGACTTTAGTCCAGACTAAGAGATATAGATCAAGATTCATTCTTCTGTTTGTGCATAAACACTATTCCCAGCTATCTTTCCTCTAGTGAATGATTAGCCCTTTTGTTGAAAAGCACATAGCTAAAGGTAGTTGGGATTTTTTCTGCATCATCTATTCTATTCCACTGGTCATTATGTCTGCTTTTGTGCCAGTACCATGCTTTTTCTTTTTAACTAGTGTAGCTTTGTAGTGTAATCTGAAGTCTGGGATTAAAATGCCTCCTGTCCTGCTTTGGATATTCTGGGAATTCTTCTGATCTCATATAAATTCTAGAATTATTTTTTTTCTAGTTGTGTGATAAAAGCTGGTGGTATTTTGATGGGGATTAGAGTAAATCTATATATCATTTTTGGTATTATGGCAATTTTTTTTTTTTGGTACTAGGGATCAAACTCAGGTCCTTGCTCTTGCGCTTGCGCAGCAGGCAGCGAAACCACTGAGCTAAATCCCCAGCCCAGTATTATGGCAATTTTTGACAATATTAATTCTGCCTATCCAAAAACAAAAGACATCTTTCCATTTTCTAATATCCTCGTCAGTCTCTTTTTTCAGAGCAATATAGTTTTCTTTATAGAGGTATTTTACTGCTTTGGTTAGGTAAATTCTTAGATGTTTAATTTTTTTGGAAGCTACTATAAACGAGATTGTTTTCCTGCTTTCTTTCTCAAGTGGATTGCTTCATTCTTGGTGTGCAGGCACACTACTGATTTTGGGGTGTTTATTTTATATCCCACCACTTTGCTGAATTTATCAGTTCTAAGGATCTTTTAGTGGAGTTTTTTTTTAAAGATCATGTCATCTGCAAATAAAGATATTCTGATTTCTTCACTTCCTATTAGAATCTATTTTATTTCTTTTTCTTGCCTAATTGCTCTGGCTAAAGTTGCACGTACTATACTGAAGAGGAGTGGTAATAGTGGACTTCCTAGTGGTGTTCCTGATTTTAGTGAGAAAGCTTTCAGCTTTTTCCTATTTAGTATGATGCTAACAGTGGGTTTGTCATCAATGGCTTTTTACCAATCTAAGGTTCTTTAGATCAGTTGTTGTCAAGCATTTTATCATGAATGGATGTTGGATCTGGCCAAATACTTTCTCTGCATCTATTGCAATTATCATGTCATTTTTATCCTTGCTTCTATTTATGTGAAATATTACATTTATTGATTTACATATGTTGAACCACCCTGTCATCTCTGGGATGAAACCAATTTGGTCATGATATTTAATCTTTTGAATGACTTCTTGTATTCTATTTGCAAGTACAGTATCTTGTTGAGGATTTTTGCATTTATGTTCATTAACACGTTCCCACTGGCTTGAACCACCAGTGGTACATGTATGACTGGCCCACTGAGCAGTCCTGATGGGCCAGTCATGGATGTATGGCCCCACTGGGAATGTATCAAGGAAAGTGGTCTGTTCTTTTTCTTTAGGTCCTTGTCCACTTTGGTATTGCAATGCCAGCTTCAAGCAATGAGTGGGGCAGTTGTTGTGGCTTGTGTCTAGATGCGCCCCCCCCACAAGCCTCATGCAGTCTTTTTCAAAGGTAGCTAAATCTGGAATGTGTGATGCTAGAATTAAGGGCGTATGATTACTAAACCATACATGTGAGTGACTGGTTTAGGACTGCACTACCTGGTAGTCTGAATAGGATAAAAGAAGCAGAAAGACAGTGTTAAAGTCCCTTGTTGCTTTTGCTACCTTGTACATGCCATATTGTTTCTCCCCTGTGATACTTGTTTGCCATCCTTGACTTGGAGCCAGACGATTAACCTCTACAAACAGTGAGCTAAATAAACCCCTTCCTCTTTAACTTTGGGTGTCGGGCATTTTGTCTTAGCAACAAGAGAAAAGTAACTAACACAGCAGCGTTCCTTCCCTTTCAATTTCATGGAAGTGTTTGAAGAATACTGGCATTAATTCTTGTCTGAAGTTCCTGTAAAATTCAGTGGTGAATCCAAAGGCTGAACTTTTCTTTGTTGGTAGGGTGTTTATTACCAAGTCAATTTCATTGTATACTATTGGATTAGTCAGAGTTTTTTGGCTCAGTTTTGGTAACTCTTATGTGTCAAGAACTCTACCCATTTCTTCTAGATTCTCCAATTTACTGGAATGCAGGTCTTTTAAGTAATTACTTAAAATACTCTGGATTTGGTCGTGTCCATTGTGATTTCATCTTTGTCATTTCTAATTGTGTTGATAAATACTTAATCTTTTCAAAGAGTAAACTCTTTGATTCCTTACTTCTTTATATTTTTTAACTCTCAATTTCATTAATTTTCACTCCAATCTTTATAATGTCCTTCCTTGTACCAGTTTTGGATTTGGACTTCTGTTGCTTTTCTAGGGCTTTGAAATGCATCATTAGGTTATTTATTTGGAATCAATCTGCTTTTCTAATGTGGGCATTCACAGCTATTAACTTCCTTTTTAGGAATGCTTTCATTCTGTCCCATAGGTTCTGGTTTGTTGCACTGCCATTATTGTTTGATTCTAGGAATTTGTGTAATTTCTTCCTTGATTTCTTCTGTAACCCATTGATTATTAAAGGGTATATTGTTTAACCTTCAGATGTTTACATAATTTCTATGACTTCTTTTGTTACTGGTTTCTACTTTCATTGCACTACAATGTGATAATATGCATGAGACCATTTCAAGGCTTTTGTATATAGGTAAGTGTGCTTTATGGCCTAAAATATGTTCTATTTTGGAGAAACTTTCCTGTGCTGCTGAGAATAAAAATGTATTCTCTACTGTTGTTGGGGAAAACAGTCCTGTAGCTATCTATTAAGTCCAATTGTTCAAAGATGTGATTCAATTCTGATATTTCTTTGCTGATTTTTTGTTTAGTTGACCTGTACTGAAGTCCTGCTATGATCGTGTTGATGTCTATCCTGTGCTTTTTTTTAAAATTTCCAGTACTATTTGTTTTATGAAGTTGGGTGTCCTGGAATTCGGTGCATAAATAACTTCTTTGTCTCTTCTGGTCAGATTTCACTGAAATCCACTTTGTCTGACAGAATAGCTAGTCTAGCTTGCTTTCTGGTCCTGCTGCATGGAGGGTTGCTTTCTATCCTGTGATTTTCAGAATATGTGCTTTTGTTATGGATGAAATGTGTCTCATATGTAAATACAGTAGGCTTGTTTTATTTTTTTTGAACAGAATTTTTTAATACAATGACTATGTATACACAGACAACTGAGAATAAGGGAAAAAATCCAGATTAATATCTTCTGACAAATTAAAATTGTTGCTAAAGATCATATGATTAGATTTAAAAGAAACAGTCCAATAAGATGAATAGTGTCTCATTCAATCTAGTTGCTTACCCAATCCCTCTTTTAACAAAACTAACACATTATACGGGTATAAATTTATCTTTTCTAAACATTCCACATAAAAACAGGTGTTCCCTCAGTGTTCCCTCTTTCTACATTTAGTCATGAGTGGTCTCTTACATGGGAAAATAAAATTAAATTTATATTAGCAAACCGAAGTGCAAGTTTGTGCAGCTAGGTTGGGCAGCAAAACTGAAGAATAACCATGAAAAGTGAAAAGCTGACGGCTGCCACGCGTGGCGCGAGTATACCCTGGAGGCCCTCATCCCATTATCACCCAGTCCAGATCCCATCATATTTTCATTGCTCTGAAAAGAGCAAAACGAAATCCTTCTTTTATTTAAAGAAACATGAACCACCACCACCCCTGCTCCATATAAGTCCCCACCATCATCGGGGATAGCAGCAACATACAAATGTCAGAAGTAGCCCTGAATCACCAGTAACAATTCTCTCACAGTAATGTCAGAAGCAATGCATCTCATAAAGCAAATGTGCAGCACTGTCACACTGTTCTAATTTATTTGATTTGTTTGGAAAAACTTTATAAATACATTATTTAAGAGGAGAGTAAATTCTTGCTTTGAAAAAATAATTTTTTTCACATTTTAAAACTTGTTAGCTTTTGTAAAAGTAACTGCAAGAAGAATATGATAGCTGGGTTCGCAGAATGTCTATGTACAAGTTGCATTTACAAGAACCTGGTAGTCTGCCTTTAATTTGCCTCTATAATTAGAGCTTTTTGCAACAGTATTTAAACAAACAGGTTTAAATACCTCGCTATTCACTCTATTTGTAGAGAAAAGAGATACTTATTTTTCAAGTATTACATTGTAAAAGGTAATTTTTTTTGCCAATTTTATAAGTTAAGCTTCTAAGAACAAAATATCTCTGTGAAAAAATCATGCTTAGTTAGCCCATTTCTTTTAGAGTCAAATGTTCTTGTCTTTTAAAGAATGCAGAAAAATATCGATTTGCTAAGAAGTAATACACTAGAAAAAGCCATTTTAAAGTACTAAAAAATAAGGAGGATTTATTTCTTTCTGTTGGGAAAATTATTAGAAAAGCTATCCAGTCTGTTGTCATTAGCTGGTTTTAATAAAGTCTTTTCAAAGTGATGGTCAAGCAATCTTTAGAAAACTGGAGGAGGGAATGCTCCTTTGTGGCATGAAAGGAATTCCATCAATTGTAGAAACTCTTACTCATTATCTGCTTTGGTGCATCAGAAGAAATGCTCATATAACTTCTGAGGTCTGTTTTGTTTGGACACCAACTACCCGAGGTAGAGGCCCATGCGTCCCTTCTTCATCGAAGGCCAAAATTGGAGTCAAAGGAATTTCTGGGCTCTCACTGTTGATGACATCTAATCTTGATGGCTTAGATCCAACGGGTAAGGTTGTACTTTCTTCAAAAGTTTCATTCTCCACAGATACTCTGTTTTCATTTGGTTTTCCAAATTAGGAGCACTCTCCACGGTCACTTTCGGTTGGTGTGAAGTGACCACATGTGGGCTAGTACCTGGATCTCCACTTCCTGGCGAGTTTAATCATACACGGAAGTGTAGCTGCCTCTGTTGCTCCAGGGAGAGCTCCCTTGGCTATGTCACCATTTCTCTGGTCCACGGTTTTCTTCTCTGGAGCTTCTGTCCTCTTGGTTCTCTTCATAATCTCCTCAAGCCACTTCTTCCTCTCCAGACGCTCCTGCTCTTCTCTCTGGAAGTGTCCCTCTCTTTCCTGCCGGACCCTCTCTGCTTCCTCACAAACCCCGGCTGCTTCTTCCTTCTGCTTCTGGGACTACTTGGTCTCTACGTGCTCCCGCTCCAGGCGTAGCTGCTCCTCCTCCTCCTGGGTTTGCTTGGCCTGCAGCCTGTGGGCCTCCTCCTCCCAGTGGGCTCGCTCATCAGCCACCCTTTGAGCCAATTCCTCTTTCTTCTGTCTTTCCAGCTCTTCCTTCTCCCTCCTCTCTCTATCCTCCTTCTCTCTCTGCTATTCAGCCAGCAGCCGTGTGGCCTCTTCTGAGTCCCTGGTGCCTGTGGAGGCCTTGGGAGCAGCACTGGCAGTCAGGGGATGGTGTGGTGGGGACAGAGGCTGGCGCTAGGAGCGAGGCTGGAGCCTGTGCTGGAGCAGCTGTGTCAGCTTAGGGCTTGACAGCCATCACCTCCTAGACTTTGGCTTCTGCTACCTTCACTAAAGGCTCTCTGCCCCTCAGTGAGGGCTCGCTGGCAACACTCTGAGGCTTCTTCTCAGGGTCTTTCTTCTCAGGTTCCACTCTGGCTTCTTTCTTGCCAGGGCAGATGTTGCCAGGGGATGGGGGCCGGGCCTGAGCTGGGGCAGCCTTGACCGAGCCAGGAGGTAAGGAAGACGCAGGTTGGGGTGTGCGGGGCAAGTGCGGAAAAGACTTGGATGGGAACCAGAATCTGGAGGAAGATGGAGATCTTGCTTTGGGATTAGCTGGAGATAGAGCCCTTCATATGCCAGATATGAGGTGGAAGTGTACATTTTCTGTCTCTTTTATGGCCCATGGTGCCATGAACAGTCCTCCTGTGTGAAGAGCCCTCTGGCGGTGTTACAAAGAGTTTTGGTCCACCCACTGTATTTCTAGAGTGTGCAGCTTTGCAGGACATGATGATGGGGCTGCAAGATGCTGCATCTCCAGACAAGGCAGCTGTGTTTTTACTTCTGGCCAGGAACAAATGTGTGGGCGTCAGGAGTCTGTTAACAACAGTGCTCTTCCAGGGGCTGAGCTGCAGGTGGGGAGCTCTTTCTGGAGAATTTAGCAAAGTTGCAGATGAGGAGAGCCGCTTGCTAATGATGGGATCAACATGTTCCGAAAGATTGGTGGAAACTGATCGCCTGTCTGGATCTGAGCTGTGGATGCTGGGACTCCCATGGAGAGGGCCTCCCCAGGACCACTGGTTGTACTTCTATCTGGGTTTCTGGCTCCTTTCCATTGTAAGTCGGACAACAGCTTCAAGGCGTTCCTTGTCCTCCTCTAGCCTCTGCCTTGGCTTCTCCTCCACTGCAGCCCTCCTCCGTTTCTCCTTCAGCCGCTGCTCCTCCAGCCTCTTCTTCCGCTCTTCCAGGTGTTTCTCATAGTGCAGCCTGGTTCGCTCTTCTCTTTCTAGCCAGACAATTTCTCCTGCAGCTAAATGCTTGTCCTGTTCCTCACGTCGTTCTCGGGCCCGCCGCTGCCGGTCATCAACCCGTAGCACAGGTGGAGGGTCTGGTTTATTTCCTGAGCGGCTGCTATTTTGTCCTGAAATTGTAGCAGAAGGGCGGTTGGAGGCAGTTTTCTTGCACTTTATAGCCATCAGGCACTGTTTCACTCTGCTCAGCGCCATCGCTGCCGCTCGCAGCTCCACCGTAGTGCTCTGATGACATGCACGAGAGCCTCTCCACCCTCTTCCTTGCTTCGCCTCGCTACCGCCTGGCCCTGCCTCCCTCCTTGGTCCTGGCCCGCGGCGCACACCCAGCAGGCTTGTTTTTTTATCAATTTGTCAATCTGTGTATTTTGATTAAGGAATTAAGATCATTTAAATTCAGAATTAATACTGAAAGGAACTAATTCCTTCCATTGCATTATTTTTTGTTGTTCATTTATTTTCTTCTTTTGCTCAGCTGCTTACCCTGCTTCATATATTAATTCCTTTAGGCTCTTTAGTGTTGTTGGCCTCAGAGTCTCTGTCTAGGAATTGAGTACTTTTTGTAATGCTGCTTTGGGGGGCTATGAATCTGTTAAGGTGCTCTTTTGTCATGGAAAGTTCTTATTTCTCCATCAATTTTGAAACAGAGTTTAGTAGAATATATTAATCTCTGGTTGAAAGGTATTTTCTTTTAGGGCTTAAAATACTTCACTCCAAACTCTCTTGGCCTTTAAGATTTGTTTTGAGATATGTGCTGTAATTCTCATAGGCTTATCTATGTAAGTTACTTATTGATTTTCTCTAAAAGCTTTTAAAATTCTGTCCTTGCATTAGACTTTTGATTTTAACTATGATGTGGCATGGAGTTCTTTTCTGACCATCATTATTTGGGTTTCTATATATCTTGTTTACCTAGAAGTTCAATTCTTTCCCTAAACTTGGAAAATTTTTTGTTATGACTTTGGTAAATTTTTTATACCTTTTGTGTTATCTTCTGATTTTTCTTTAACTCCTATTATGGCAGACCACCCTATTGATTTTGCTCAAAGCAGGCTGTAAGCAGTGCAGGCTATAAAGAGTTAACCCCACAAATGGCTTGTTTTAAGAAGTGAGTCTGACTGAAGTCTATGTGACTTATTAGAGTACTGCGGATGGTGTGCATGCTTGCACAACCTCTCTGCCAATGGCCACAGCAGAGGCCAGAGAAATGGCCCCTGAAGCTGTGGGGCTTAATATGAGATAATACAGCAACTGAGGTCAGGGTGACATCCACCCAAATTCTGTTCCCAGAAATTAAACCTTCTTAACTGAAAAGACAGGTTCATTGTTAACCACAACCTATATCTGATCTGTCCTGTTTCTAACACAAGAATGCTTTGTGCCTTGTTTTACAAGCCTTGCCTGTGTCAGCAACTTACTTCTAGCAACCACACCAGCCCCCTCACCAATTTTTAACAATGATTGTGTCACCAATAAATATCAGCAGTTCTGGTTGATCAGGGTCTTTGCTGCATGTTCAGCACCCCCCCCCCCAATTCTGTCTCCATAGCACTGAGCAGGAGATCAGGATCCTATGCAGGGACTCTGTGATACTATCATTCTTAGGTTCGTTCTCCTTGAGTCATCTAAGTGCTGCTGGATCGAGTTTCTAGTCTCTCTCTGTTTCTAAGGAATGTCTGAGTATATGGTCTCCTCCATCAACCTTATGTTCTAATCATGGTACTTTTTTCTCACATTGGTCATTTCTGCTCCCATACTTTCAACAGAATTTTTTATATCTTGGATTTTTGTTTGATATCTTTTCATGGACTCTTATTCTTCATCAAAATGGTCATGCATGTTTCATATCAAGGTAATCTGCCCAATATTTTACTTGTGTCTTCTTTAAGCTCACTGAACATTTCATCAATTAAGTCCTTTATTGAATTACATCACCCATGTGCCTGTTGAACATCTTATTGATCTGGTTTTGTTGTTGCTGCTGCTGTTGTTGTTGTTTCTTCTTTATCTGTTCATATGTTTCAGCCATTTGGTTTTTGAGTCCCTGATGCTGCCCATGGGATCAGCTTTTGGGGAACTGAATTTTTGGAGGCATCTTGTTGCCTTGTTTTCTCATGTTTCTATTTTTTGTTTTGTGGGTTGAAGATCAATTAGAGTAGAAAATTTCTGTCACTAGTATGGAGATCTCTTTAGTAAGTGCATGCTTCCCAATGATATGATCTTGGCTTTGATTATATTTGGGGATTTATACACCTCCTCAACCTACTCAGCAGAAGGGGTCACACCCAGTTGCTGAGTTGCAAGGGACAGAACCACTACCTGTTAAGTCAGCATCTGCAAAGCCAATCATATATCAATTGTGTACATTAAAATATGTTTTAACAATTTCACCTTTTTTCAGTGAACCATAAAGACTGTGATATAATATTATTGACAGGTAGGCTAGGATGTGGGGAATGAAGCAAAAAAATGAAGAGGAAAAGGGAGATACCAGAAAGAAAATGAGAAAAACAAGAGATAGGAACTAGTTGCAAAGTGAGAAGGAAAGAAAAGTAATCAAACTGCTGATATTTTTATAACTAGAGTGGAGGGCTAGTGGAGAGGAGGTTTAAGAGAATATTTGTGGGAGCAGAAGGGATTCAGAAAGAGGGAAGTGTAACTGGACATTGAAGAAAGCTGTGAGAAGGGTAGAACCTGTTACTATGCTGATATTAAGCTTTTATAGTGTTATTAAGTGTTTTATAGTGTTATTATTTTAATCCTCTAGACAAAATTTTGGTGAAATTTATCCTTACATGTTCAAGAAAGGTACTATTTGGATTAAAGCACCGGTTAATTTTCCTCTCTTTTTTTGTATATACAGAACACTGGCATATACAGTATATATATGCCAATTAAAAGAAAGGAGAAAAGGAAAATAAGAGGAAAAACAACCTACACAGTTACAAAAAGCACAAAATTAAACCATTTTCTCAGTCCTATTTATACTGCAGTCTTGTATTTGACTAGAGAGCTCTTCCCCTAAACTCACAAACAGGGAAGCTCTGACTTGCAGTGGGAGTATGGACAGAGTGCAGAATCTACATCTCTCCTGCACCTCTGCACTCCAAAGAGCATCACTGTGCCCACAAGGTGCCTTTTTTCCTCCCCTTCTCAGTCCACAGCCTACTCCTGCAACTCACTGTGCCAGCCCCTCCTATGATTTATTTAACGCCTGCCAGTTCCAAGAAGGGGGTTAGGGGTCCAAATGGATCTTTGAGCCTGCCTCCCCTCTTTCGGACACACTATGCTTAGTTACAGTTTTGTTCCTGTGGGTGTGGCTAGCTGGAGGTTTCTGTCTTTGTCTTATGTGTAACACTTTCAATTGAGTCAGACGAGATTGGGGTGTTCAGGGTGGTTGGGCCAGTACATGGTGTTTTGCTGATTTCCAAAAGGATTTTCTTCATCTCCACTCCCCTCCGTTATCCACCCAGCATCTCTGTGCTCACTTTCTGTAAGGCTCTGGTTGGTGCCACATCATGCCCTCTGGCTAAGCTGTCTCTCTGGCTCTGCATCTGTCTCCCTCACTGCTCTCTACAAAGATTTACCCTCTGGACCCAAAATATGTGGTGCCCAGGACTCCGATGCTTTGTAGCCCGTGTCTCCCTCACTGCACCACCCAACTCATTTTCCTTCTTCCAAACTCTAAGGTGATTAGGGCTCATGGCTCTTTGAAATTCATGTCTCCCTTGCTGCATTCCACATACCAGTCACTTTCCAGCCTGCATACTCTGTGGTACCTGGTATTTGGGAGAACAGTGGGGAAGTGACTGCTATGGTGCTGCTCAAATTACCCTTCTCTTCCAGGTCTCATCAAGTGCAGTCTGCCACTCCCTGGAGCATGACTCTCCTAGTCACCAAATCCAGGACCCTAATCAATGCTCTTCTTTTGTTCTTTACTTACCCAAGGGCCAGCTGAGGCTGGCTCAGTCTCTGTCCTCCACATGATTCTCCGATGCTCTAATCTGTTAATATCTCACTCACTAGGTTCTCTCTCCGAGAGTGGAAGGAGAATAAATTTGGATCCTACATCAAGGATCCACCTGCCACTGCAGAACTGGCTCCTTCCCTGAGGATGTTAGAGTCACTTTCAAGATGCTATGTTCACCAGACCTGGGGTGTAAGGGATACCACAGTCCAGACACAGCCCCACTCCCCTTTCTAAGTTCACCAAATACTGGACTAAATACGGTGGTTTCTCCTTATCTGGCTTTGTTTGCCACACTTGTTTCTAAGGGCCTGTGCATCCTGGTATAGATATACAGAGCTTCCCTACCCACCCATGCCTCTTATAGTTGGCCTCTATCCTAAATTTTCAACATGTAAGGCAGTAGTTTTCTTCCTATTTCTACCATTACATATTTGTGAATTTCCTAAGATTGTTGTTAATTTGTCACTAATTTCAAACTAAATACACTAAATTTCTTAAGAAGTATGGACATGCAGAGGAAAAGTAGCATGACTTTCAGGAAAGACTGAAAAGGACTCTCACCAAGAGCACATAAAGACAAAAACTGGCTAGACAGAGTATTTCTTCATCCACAGCAGTTGAAGGGTTTGTTCCAATAAATACAACCAAACAGAATGAAAGGGGTGGAGTATCTGAGGCACACCACATCTCTGTTAGTTAAGATCACTTATTCTCCATAATGAGTAATATGAGAAGGAGGAAGTGAGAGCTCTATTCTTCAAGGTATGGGACAGTCAGCTGAGAAACACCAATACTGCTAAATAAAATTTGTGTGACCGGTATCTGTTTCAATTGCTTTGGATTTTGCTATACTGACTTAAATACTTTTGTATCAGTAATACTGCAGCCCACTGGGCTGAGATTGCACCCTGTTGGTCAGGACTCTCTCCCTCAGGGGCTCCAGAATTTAAAGGTCCACTAAAAGGACTCAAAGGTGTGGGGAAGGTGGGAAAGGCAGGGGAGAGAAGAGGGCTTGTCCACTAATTCATGAAAAGAAAGTGGACTGTCAACCAACTATCTGCACTTCTGCAATTCTTTATTAACACTTGGGATAAGTTCACAGATTTTAGAGTGGCCAACAAAGAACAAATCGTGTTATTAAGGAACGGTAGAGGACCTCCCCCTCAAAATACTACATTTAGGTTCAAATCCTGGCCCTTCTCTTTAATTTTATGACTTTGGAGAAGGCCTTAACATTCCTGAGTCCTTGCTTCATCATCTATAAAATGGAAACCAGACTATTTGCCTCACACAGCTGTTACAAGAATTAAATGACATACTACATGTCATAATATCTGTTTATAAGACACACTAGTGATAAAAAATGTGCTTATTGAATTTGAGTCCATTCAGTATGGTAGACAGAGTTTACATTTCTGGACTCACAATTTAGAAAGAAGTAAGTTTTAAAGGGCAGACAAAAACACAAGAGGTTCAGATATAAGACCTAAGATATGTTATGTACATGTACCAACTCCCCATGATGTAGTACAAACATACTATACTAGTAAAAATAATGAAAATACATTTTAAAAAGAAATTAATGTCACTTAATCTGCAGGAAGGAAAAAGAACTGTGCCATTTAATGTCACTTTCTAAGATAATAGAACAAGAGGGAGAGGGGTAACATGAAGGATCAAGAGTTTCAGTTAAAATAAAAGAATATTAAAGTGTATATTATTAAAATGAGAAGTTAGCACAGATATATGTGAATAAATAGCTTCTTCAACAGACACATTACATCAGCGTGTAACAGTGATCTTGCCTTACCTGAAGTCTAAGCAATTTCTGAAATCTCTCTTAGCCTGAAAATGTCAAGGAGATATAGAAAAAGCCGGCAATCAGGAAACTAGTTCTCAGTAGCTAGATTCCACAGTTTAGAACAGCCGCTTGAGTACTTTTGACCTTGGTTTCCTCACTTGCAAAATTAGAGGGTGTAATTATGAGTCTCTCATAGTTATAAAAAGTGATTCTAGTTTAATATAGTTTATGGCTGACACACATGGCAAAAATACAAAGGGAAGCCTTGGGGATGCTTCAATGATTACTTACAGTGGGCAGAGAAAAGGACCAACCGCATCATTACAGTGTGGTAAAATTACTACTTCGATATAATAAATTGTCTACCAAGTGATTTTACATGTTTTAAACAGCTTGACAAGACATTTATAACCAGCAAACTTATCTACCATCTAGGTCACCTATACAGGAAAGTGCAATTAAGGAACAGCTAAGCATCCTAATGTACAGTCCCAAACATCTGTCTGCCTTTTGAAGAAAACAGTATAGATTTTTTTGACATTATCTTTTGCTCATGAGAATAAAAATATATTTTCAGAGCATATGAAAATTAATGACAGAAATGCTAAAATACGAGAGCTGACAAAAAACGTGGTATGTTTAAATTTTAGAAATTATTAAAATAAAAGACACACTGCCATTAACCCCTTCAAAGTACTCTTGAAACACACTTATTCCATTGTTCTTGCCACTTTCTCAGGCAATTCTGGAAGTCTTTCATGGGTGTCTTCATGAAGTATAGTCAAAATTTGGTGAATGCTGCTGCCCAGGGACCATCCAAAAGAAAGGCAGGCTTGTAAAAACATTATGGGTGTGTCTTCTTCCACCTTATTCACCAGATCTTCCACAGTGTAATTTCTGGCTTTTCCCCAAAGTCAAGATGACCATGAAAGGTAAAAATTTTGCATGTATTCAAGACATTGAGGGAGCCACAAGAGTGCAACTAAAGATACTCAAGGAGAAAGACGTGAAGAACTGCTTCAGAAAGTTGCAAAAACGATAGGATAAGTGGGTTCAAAGCAATGGGGAATATTGCTAAAGGGATTAATGGCAACATCTTTTACTGTATTAAGTATTTATAAACATTCACTGTATTTTTTGATCACACTATATTTAGGTTGTAATGGGATTAATAAATTCCTATAATCATACAATATAAAGATAAGATTTCTATTCATCTGTTACTAATAGTTTATCAGCAAAGGATTTGATATTTTCACATAAAAATCAACTCACTTGTTATGGTTTTTGGTTTTTTTTTTTTTGGTACCGGGGATAGAACTTGGGACCTTGCGCTTGTGAGGCAGACACTGGCACCACTGAGCTAAATCCCCGGCCCACTTGTTATGGTTTTCATCTGACTGTCCCCTAAAGCCTCATGTACTCATGACAGGAGGTGGAAGATGATTGGAATATGGGAGTGTTATAACTGGCTTGCTGTTAGGGAGGAGGGCCTGGTTGGGAGGGTGGGTATCACGGGAGGCATGAATTCGAAAGGTTTTTCTCTTTCCCTGGCTCCACTCTTCTTTCTCTGCTTCCTGTCCACTATGAGATGAGCAGTTTTCCTCTGATCAGGCCCTTCTACCATATCATTCTGCCTTGGAGGCAACCATGAAAGCACTAAAAACTTCTAAAATATGAGCCAAAATGAACCTCTTCTCCTGTAAGTTTTGGTATTTTGTCCTAGTAATGAGGAAAGTAATTAAGACATCACTGATGCTTACTTTCTCTTAATAGAACCACACTTCTAGTCAATAAGGGCTTATCCATTGTTCTTGCTACTTTCTGAGGCAGACTGTCCTATGACTTTTGTTTCTGTCCTTCTCTTTTCCCGGGTCTCACCATTCACCCAGTCTTAGCCATGCACATTCTGCCTAACCAATTTGAAAATTCAATTTCCCGCTTTAAGCTACACAGATCATCAAGATCAAACAGGTGTGTATGCATGGATGTATAAGGAGTAAAGAAGCACATTCACATTGCAATGAACACTTGTGTAACAAATGGTTACCCATGTAACTGTATTATCTTGGACCCAGGGACCCAGTATCAATTGTATCATCTATCTCCCTGTAACCTAGCCACTAAAGAAAAGAGTAAGAGAGATGGAGGTACCTAACCTTTTTGAGTTTACAGTATCAATATTGTTGCTTCTATAGCCTAAAAGAGAAAATTCATAAAATGCAAATTTGTGAGTCTTGCTTGTTATTAAATCTTACAATAAAAAATTAATTCACCAAATAGAATCATTTTATGAAATATGACAGGAACTTAGTGACTGAGACATGATTATTTCCTCAAACTGAGATGACAGGCAAAACACATGAACAATAAGTGACTTTGGCTATCTTCTTTATATGCAAGCTAAATTCAACTTCCAATCTCATGTTCTGATACCTAAAAATAGAATCACTTAGTTCTGGAAGGCTTTCCTTACAATCACCAAAACCAAGAATTTAAATATTTCCCATATTATATAACCATCAGATTTTTTTATACTATTAACTTCAGAAAGAGAATTAATGTTTTGACAAAAAACATAAATGCCCTGTACTCTCTTTGAAAGAAAGCTAAAAACTTTGTATAGAAGAAAGCTTTGTCTGAAATACTTCCTTTGCAGTGTCAAGCTCACTAATAGGCAGAAGGCTCAGTGCATGTAAAATAAATGAATAAAAGAACTCCACTCAGTGCTTACTAGATGAAGGAAATAATTGTTGTAGCAAATGATATATTTTAAATCTCATTATGAGCAAGTCATAGTAATTATCCTAAAAAATTTCTAATCTAGCCAGGCATGATGGCAGACACCTGTAACCCCAGCACTCTAGGAGGCAAGGCAGGAGGATCCAAGTTTGAGCCCAGACACTATCTCAAAATACAAAATAAAAAAAGCACTGGGGATGGAGCTCACCGGAAAGGCCCTGGGTTCAATACCTGGTATGGGGAAGGGGTAGGCAGTTCTAATGTGAGAGTCAAGAAATAGCAAGCTTCAAAACCATACAGCATCCTATTGTTCCACCACAGAGGAGCTCCCTGTTCTGGTCAGTAGAGACAAGCATCTGGGGCAGAGACAGCTGCTCCACTCTCCAATTCTGACACATGATCAAGTTCACCTAATGATCAATAAATGCTATCTTTCTTTGACCTCTGTACGAAGGATTTTCACTTATGGATGCATAATAAATTTCTATAAAAACTGACTCCAAAACAGATTACTTCACTCTTGAGTATGTGTAGAAATGTCAATATGATTGAGAGGAAGAATAAAACAGCATCTGGGTCACCATAACTACCACTGTTTTTTGGTTTGTTTGTTTTTGTGGTACTGTGCATTGAACCCAGGGCCTTCACATCACACTGAGCTACATCCCTCCAATACTATACCCCCCACACACTTTAAGACAAGGTCTTGGTAAGTTCCTGGGACAAAATACCCAACATCCAACACTTAGTACACAGAAGAGGTTTATTTTGGCTCACATTTTAGAAGTTTTAGTCCTTGCATGGTTGGTTCCAAGGCAGTAAGAGGCTGGGCTCAAACCTTCCATCCTCCTGCCTCAGCCTCTCACAATGCTGAAATTATTGCCATGTGTCATCACACCCAGCTTTATATTTTTTTACAATAGTCTTTCATTGCCCAATTTGGCTTCAATGTAAGTAACTATCTGTGAATTATACTCCTTTAGGCAATATGAGAAGCACAATATAGTAAGAAATTTAATAATTGCTCAAAATAATTCTTACTAACTCTATATGAAGTGAAGGACAGATCCACACAATTACCTGACAGGCAATCTGCACGAGGTAGACCAGCTCTTTAGATTCGCAGCCATTTTTCATTACTTCATTCTGTTCTTCAGAAAGTGAAAGCTATGTCACAGAAGAAAAGGGAAAGAGAGGGAGATAAAGACATGATTAAGAACAATAATAAACCAAACACACTTTTGGTTGACCCTCACATCAACCAAAAGTAAGACGTGCCTCTTTAGAATTCTATCTCATAAAGCAGATAATTGAGGAATTCAGGACTTCTGATAAAACAACACAGTCCTATGAATTGTCTTTGTACCTCATATCTAACTCGGCACAACTGTGTTTCAGCAGTAAGTAAAACACACTCAAAAGCAGGTCTTTGCTTAACTCGTATACATACACTAAGAGCAGGCACTGAAGGATAATGCGACTTAACAGCTCAAAGGGGCTCAGGCTCTATCACAGGCTTCCCAGAGCACGGGCAACACGTCTAACTTCAGACTCTCTATGTGGACCTGCTCACTGGATTTTATTCAACTTGTATTTAAATGAGCAGCCAAGGTGTGAGAGGTTAGAGGCTTCATATGAAAAGCAGATTTTTGCCTTCAATTAAAATATCAGGAAATTGGGAAATTGGCAACAATAGCTGATTAGTGACCATCATCTTGTAAAAATTTTTTATTTTTATTGGTATATGTTTGCAGTACATAATGATATTCCCCAGTGTTACAAGTACATAACACATATTAATTCTTTTTACTTCTCCTTCCCTTTCCCTCCTAACTCCTCCCTCCATCTCATCTCCCTCCTTTTTGAAAAACACCTTTCTCCCTATTTTCTATTATCTTTTATTTTATTCTTTATTTATATTTTTTGGTTTCTCACATAAGAGAAATGCTGCAATTTTTAACCCTGTGAGTCTGATGTATTTTATTTAACATTTTGGTTTCAAAGTACATCCATTTTCCTATAAGTGACTCAAGTTTATCCTTCTTTATGGCAGAGCAGTACTGTGAATAAACACCACATTTTCTTTATCCATTCATCTGTTGATGGCCATATAGGCTGCTTCCAAGATTTAGCGATAACGAGCTTATGCTGCTGTAAACATGGTTATGCATGTTATCACTGTACTATGATGTATCTAACTCTTGCAGAAAGATAATTAGAAGGAGAATAACTGGGTCAAACAGAATTTCTATTTTTAGTTTTTTGAGGAATCTCCACACTGGCTTCCATAGTGGTTGCACTAGTTCACATTCCCACCAACAGTGTAGAAGGGCGCCTTTTTCCTAACAGCCTCACTCGTAGCTAGTAGTTTTTATTTGAATTTTTGCTGATGGCCATTGTTACTGGGGTAAGGTGTAATCCCAGTGTTGTTTTAATTTGCATTTCTCTAATGGCCAGAGATGCTAAGCATTGTTTCACATACATATTGGCCATTTTTACCTCTTCTCCTGAGATGTGCATATTCATTCCAGTTGCCCATGTTTTGAATGGGTGATCATCACCTTTAAATGAGGTATATACTCTCCAACAGAATGGATTACTCTTTATTTTGTGCCAGCACCTGGCTGATTATTAATTGTCTCATTCATCATGCTGCTTGGATTGTTACTTTTTGTATACCCAATTTGCTTTACTCACTTCTGTTACATACCTGTCCCATCTTTTAATTCAAACTTGCAAAGTCTATTCCAAAGAGGGGCAACCCTAAGTTCAGAAGTACCAATAACTGGCCATGTAATACTGTCCTACCTATTTAGTTTCTCAAACAAAAACATGGAAATGATATAATTGTACCTGTTCTCAAGTTTATGGGTACTGAATATGATGGTACATAGAAAATACTGACCAAAGTGTCTGGCACCCAGTAAACAATACTGTAAATACAACATACCACTGTAGTTAATACAAAAAGAAAAATAAAGTTGATGAAAATACATTCTATAGTTAGGGGAATAATGTCAGTGGATTTTTTTTTTAAGCTTTCAGGTATTAAGTAGACGTGATTCACAGAATAACAGTCATTTTCACACTAACCAAAATAAACTGCATTTACTACAAAATCAGAACTTAAAAATCAGATAATTAAGAGTAAAAAGAAACCTATACATGTAAGTTTCAGAAAGTGACAAGACTTTCTTGAGACAGAAAAGACTAATGCATGAGGCCTGATGTGGGCAGAGATATCAAAGGATGAGCAATCTGCCTGAGACAGGAGAAGAAACCAACCAAACCTTAACTTCATGCAAATTAACATTGCAAAGTGCTATTATAAGGTACACCTGTAGCTAGGTATATATTGACAAAATCCCATGGGATTCACCAAGGTCAGTACATCAAACACCAGGGAAGAGCAGAGTAGGAAGAAGGGAACCTCTAAAGAGTAGGGTGCTCCCCCAAGCCACAGCAGCAGCTCACTGCAATAGACTGGGACCAGGACAGAAGAACTGAGACATCACCCTTGAGGTGCTCAAGACATGCAACAGCTGAGTACAGGAGGAGGCACAGAAAGCTGGGGGGGGGGGGAAACAAAAACCCAGGGAGATATTGTAGGCCTTCACAGGCGACACAGTACAGTACAGATAAGACAGTACAGATAAGGAAGGAAGTGGAGAGCATGGAGAAGAACCACTCTGCACAGAGTAAAGGGGGACATGCATCCCTCAGGCAGAAGACTGGTTTCACAATGAGCACAAAGATGTCTTCAGCACCTCGCCAGTCTTAAATATTCCCCATTAAAGAAACTTCTAGACCCAATCCTCAAAATATCTTAATGTGGTGATGAACTCACTCAAACTAAGGGTGCCACAAACAACAGATCACTACCCAGTACAGATCAGCTTGATTTCTCTGAAGATCAGTTTTCAGAAAGTGATGAGACTTTCATGAGACAGAAGACCCATGCATAGCCTGTCTGATTGGCAGAGATGCCAGATCAAGAATCTGTTAATCTGAACACTGGGAAAAGGATAATCCCTTTCCCAGAGATAAATGTCATGTATTTGAGTCTCAACTATCTTTTATACAACATATTTGTACAAAAAAATTACAAAATGTGCAAAGAATATGACCCAAGTCATGAGAGGAAACAGTAAAATAAAGTATACCTAGAAATGAACCATATATAAAAATAGTAAGAGAATGTAAATTATGACAGATTCTGAGATTTAGGTGAAAAGGTAAACAATATGCAAGAGCACATGGGAAGGAGAAGATTCTGGAAAGAAGACAGAGTGAGAAGCAGGGGAATCTGTCTCCCCACCTGGATAGCAGTGGACTGGCAGAATCTGTCTAATGTAACTATTTTGGAAGTCTGGTGTCTATTAACAGCTTGCAACCTCTAGGGGGAGGGTTGGACAGGAATGCTGTGGCTAATTCTTATTGCTCTCAGCTCGTCACACACTAGCAGCCCCCACTGCCCACACTCAGCCCTGTGCAGCAGCTGTGCATGTGTTCCTGGAGCAGCCTTCACACACATTATAGAAGCCAGGGGAGGCAAAAAGGATGCTGACCCCTACCCGGGAGACCACGACTACTGAACATTACTGCTTCTGATCACAGAGGTGGGTGGAGGTTGTTGTTGCTGCATCTCTCCCCATTGTCCCAAGCCCATCTGTTCTAGCTGATGTAACCTCCAAGAATTTAAGGGCTAAAGCCATTTCCCCTCCCCAACCCTCTCATTTTTCTTTCCCCTTATGGAAGGCAGATGTGAAAGACTGCGTGAACACTCAAAAGCAAGTGCATACACATGGTATATCAGAAAGTGAAGTACATACCCAGGGAAAGGTACAGACTCAGAAATGACCTGTGAAAAAAGATTTACACCTTGGGCGGATCCCTGGTATAGATACCACCTACAAGATGGGGGGTAGGCAGGAGTGGTAGCACAGGCCCATAATCCCAGATACTCCGGAGGCCAGGGCACAAAGGAGGGTTGCAAGTTCAAAGCGAGTCTGGGCAGTTTTATTTTAAGTCTCAAAATAAAAAAATGAGATGGGCTGGGGATATAGTTCGCTGGCAGAATGTTTGCCTAGAATGTGTAAGACCCAAGAGCAATGCCCAGTACTACAAAAAATAAAAAATGAACAAAAACAGTAAACAAAAAAGTGAACTGTGGAGGAGAGGAAAATCTAGCTTCCACAATCACATTATTAGATTAAAATGTTCATTTATCAAATACCAATAATAAATCACAAAGCTTATTTTAAAAACTGGAAAGCCTTGTTCAAAGGAAGTAAATGAATCAAAAAAAGCTTTCTGAAAGAGACCTGATAGCTGATATGCTCGACAGACAACAGTCTTCATAATGCTCAAAGAACTAAAGGAAGATGTGTGGAAAGTCAAGAGAATACTGTATGAACAAAATTACCAATAAAGATAAAATTCTACAAAGAACCAAAAATATTTTATAGCTACAAAGTGCAGTAACTTCAAAGAAAAATCCACTAACAGGAGCCCATAGCAGATTTGAGCAAGCAGGGAATCAGTGAACTTGAAAACAGAGCAGTGAAAATAAGGCCTAAAGAATAGAAAGTAAATGTACTAGAGAAAAGTAAAAGAGCCTAATGCACCCATGAGATATCATCAATCAAACATATGAGAGAGTCCCAAAACAGGACAGAGTAAAGGGGAACAAAGGAACCCGAAGAAAAAACAGCCAAAAACTTCCCAAATTTGTTGAAATGGAGGAATATAAACATTCAGTGTACACCATGAACCTCAAGTAAGATGACCTCAAAGAGATCCAGATGACACATAATAAGCAAACTTCTAAATCAATATCCCTCTCTCTCTCTCTCTCTCTCTCTCTCTCTCTCTCTCTCTCTCTCACACACACACACACACACACACACACACACACTCAGGAGAAAGCATCAGGAGAGAAGCAACTCAACATAAGAGTCGTCATCAATTACCTGCAACAACTTCCCATCAAAAATGCTGGAGGCCAGAAGGCAGGTGTCAGTATGTTCAACTGCCAACCAAGAATCGTACAACTGGCAAAATGATTCTTTTAAAATGTGGGAGATAAGACAGGCAGGTCTGCGCACGCCCTACGGAGGTCTCGAGCTGCGCAGAAGATGCCAAATCAGCCCGCTGCAGACAGGCAGGTCTGTGCACACTCTACCGAGGTCCCGAGCCGCGGGGAACATGCTGAATCGGCCCGCACCCTGGCAACAATCCACTGGACCCCCCCTCCCCGCTCCTCTGTACAGCTACCTGGTTCCATGCTACAAAGGCGCAGAGGACACCGGACCACCAGACCACGGTACTGAGTCCCACTGCTCCTGGTCCAGAGGAAGGGGCTTCCCGGTCACCATCCCTCCCCCTGCTCCCAGCCCTGAGGAAAGGGCTTTTGGGCCACCTTCTGTCCCCCTGCTCCTGGCCCAGAGGAAGGGGCTTCTGGGCCACCATCCCTCCCACTGCTCCCGGCCCAGAGGTAGGGGCTTCTGAGCCGCCATCCCACTCCTCCTGGTCCACAGGAAGGGGCTTCCCGGTCACCATCCCTACCGCTGCTCCTGGCCCCGGTCCCACCTCTCCCAGCTCAGAGGAGGTAATCTGTGCAGGTGCCAACAGCCACCCCCGCCCCCCCGAGTTGAAATGAGAAAACACGTAAATAAGTCTCAAAACCAGACTTCCAGATCACCTACAGCAACTCCAAAGGGAAATGAGATGGAACACTCTGATACTCAACCACCTGGACCCACTGAACTGGCAACAAAAAGGGATCGGGAAAAAATGAAATCAGAAATAATTTCTCAGGTAACAGGAGAAATTGTGCCCCTAGTGCAAGACATGATTAATAAATCTAGAGAGGAGCTCAGGAACATGATGGAATCCCAACATAAGAAACAAATGGAATCCATAAAACAGATGCAAATAGATTTCCAGGACATGAAAAACTCCATCGAAAGTCTACACAGCAGAATGAGCCAATGTGAGGACAGAATTTCACATATAGAAGATAAGATTGCAATTAGTGACCAGGAAAAGAAAAATTGCTTCAAAATTATAAGGGAACATGAGAAATCAATCCAGCAGCTGCTAGATGATGCAAAGAATAACATAAGACTGACTAGAGTCAATGAAGAAACAGGAGAGAATGCAGGTGACATAAAAAATCTCTTCACAGAAATAATGGCAGAAAACTTCCCAAGCAGGGGAAAAGAGCTTGACATACAGATAAGTGAGGCATATAGGACTCCAAATAGCCTTGATCAAAAGAAATCTACACATAGGCATATAATTGTTAAGATTCCAGAAACACAACAGAAGAACAAAGTTCTACAAGCAGTCAGAGAAAAGAAACAAATCACATACAAAGGAAAGTCCATCAGAATCACAGCAGACTTCTCAACACAAACCATCAAGGCAAGAAGAGCTTGGAGTGACATATTCCAAGCCCGAAAAGAAAACAGCCTCCAACCCAGATTGATGTACCCTGAAAAACTATCTTTCAAAATGGATGGAGAAATAAGATACTTTCATGACAAAGAGCACCTTAGGAACTTCGTGAATACCAAACTAGCACTCCAAAGAATTTTACACAATATCCGAGGAACAGACATTGAGGATCACAACCCCAGGAAGCAAAGCAGAATGAACCCATCTGGCACGACAAATTATATGAAGAAATGATGTCTGAAAATCATTCCAAATTTGATGAAATACACAAATGTACTTGTCCAAAAATCTCAATAAATTATAGGTAGGATGAACCCAAAGAGATCCATACCATAATACATTATAATCAAAATATCAAAAGACAAAGTCAAAGAGATTCAAGAGATTCACTTTCGATTCAAAGACACAAACAGGTTGAAAATGAAAGGATGGAAAAATACATTCCACTTAAATAATAACCAAAGAGATCATGGTGGCTGTACTAATATCATACAAAGTAGCCTTTAATTCAAAAATTATTATAATGTTTCTGGTGTCAGATCTAAGAAATTACTGCCAAAAAAATGCCCTAATGATTTGCCCCTATGTTCTCTTTTAAATTTTGTAGTTTCTACTTTTTACATTTAGGTCTTAGGTCCATTTTGGGTAAATTCTTGTAAATGATGTAAGAGTCCAACTTCATTCTTTTATATGTATGGATAAATTGTTTTCCCCGTGGTATTTGTTAGAAACACTGTATTTCTCCATTGAATGGTCAAGCAATCTCACTAAAATTCTACTGACCATATATGTGAGGTTTTCTTCTGGGTATCTGTATTCTACCCCATTCATCCAAATGTATGTATTTACACCAGTACCACACTACTGCTGCTTTGTGGTAATTTCTGAAATCAAGAAGTATAAATCCTGCAGCTTTGTTCTGTTTTAAAGGCTGTTTTGGCTATTTAGGATTGCTTAAGAAGTCACATGAATTTTAGGAAGTGTTTTCTATTTATGCCCCCCCAAAAAATGTCACTGGGGTTTTGAAAAGGATTGCACTAAATCTGTAGATTGCTTTGAGAAGTACTGACATGCTGACATTATTGAGCCTTCTAATCCATGAACCTGGGATATCTTTATATTTATTTAATTCTTCTTTAAATGCTCTCAGTAGCATTTTGTAGTTTCCTATGTACATGTCTTTTGGTTTTCTGTGATTTTCACTGTTACAGGTTTTTCTCTAATTTAGTCTTCTGCTATCTCTGTTGAAACTAGCCATAAAACACGTCAGCTACTGTCTAGGAGAATCCTGACTAGGAGGAAGATTAAGTTCAGGTTTGTCAATAAGGCATGCCACAACAAAGAGGTAAAACCAAAATGCATGAAGCTAAAAAATATATTATTTACAGACTCCAGAGAGGTTAGGGGTGCCAGAAAATGACAGGGAGCTCAACCAGTAGATGAAATGTATGTGTGCAAGAGACCTCTGGTACTACACATTTATTAAAATTTACAAACATTACCCCTGAGGCTTTTCCAAGGGGTTGTGGGTTAGCTAACTTAAAGAAAACACATTCAAAAGGTGGAACTTACCTGCCAATTCTAGCTTTGACCTTTAGATTCTGTTGTAGTTAGCAGTGGCATGATGTGCATGTCTGTAGTCAGTGAGATGAGGAAAAAGTGGCTATATTGCAGACACCCACACAGGGAGGGGAAGTTTTCATAACAGGAAAGGTGATGGCATACAACTGGGTTTCACAGAACTTAGGCCTAAAAATGGATCCCAAGGCAGCATCTATATTACACAAATTCATAACATGTCTTCTTGGTTATTTCCTATGCATTCCTATTTTATTCTTTTTAATGCCATTGTACATAGAACTGCTTTCTTAATTTCCTTTTCAGATGATTGTTAGTATATAGAATACAACTGATTTTTGGTTGTCAATTTTGCATTCTTTACTTTTGCTGGATTTATTTCTTAGTTCTGACAGCTTTAGAATTTTAGAATCGTTAGAATTTCTATATATATGATCATATTATTTATGAACAAAGAAAATTATACTTGTTCCATTACTGAAATTTTACTACCTTTTATGTTTTTTTCTTGCTTAAATGCTCCAACTAGTGTGTCTAATACTATGTTGAACAGAAGTAATAAAAGCCGGCACACTTATTTTATTCCTGTTGTCAGAGGAAATACCTTGTTTTATGTTACTTGAGTATATGTTAACTATGGGTTTTCATATATAGTCTCTATGCTATTGAGGAAATTACTTTCTAGTCATAGTTTGTTCTGTTTTTTTAATCATGAAAAGATGTTGAATTCTGTCAAATGCTTTTCTGCATCAACTAAAATAATCATGTGAGATGTTTTCTCTTCCTTTTGTAAATAAGGGTATTACAGTGATTGGTTTTCATATAGTATTTGAACCACCCTTGCAATCCACTAAACTGATGGAAATGTTCTGGGGATGATTAGTGTTGACAGTTGCACATTGAGGTGAATGTCCTTAGTGCCACTGAGTTGTACACTTAAAAATGGCTGGAATGCCCCTTCCCCAAAAGAAAATTTACTACCATCTAGTCCATCTTACCAAAAGGCCAAAAGAAGTCTCTAAGAAATATTAAATTTAAAATACAAACTTTTAAATGTATAAAAATGTGGAATATATCCATACAATAAAACATTATTCATTGACAAAAAGTAATATAGTAACATATGCTATAAGTTGAATGAACTCTGAAAACATTACGCTAAGTGAAAGAAGTCAGACATAAAAGATCACATACTGTATTGTATGATTCCATTTATATGAAATGTCCAGAGCAGGGAAATACACAGAACTGAAATATATTAGAGGTGGCCCAGGACTGGGGAAAAGAAAGGACAGGGTCAGGAAGAGAATGTGATGTCACTACTAATGGTACAGGATTTCTTCTAGGGGTTACAAAGTGTTCTACAATTGGCCTTTGGTGATGGGTATTGTCAATATACTAAAAGCTAGTGAATGATAACACTCCAAGTGAATGAATTTTTGGTGCATAAATTATAACTCAATAAAAAATTTAAAAAGTACTTTAAAGGAGAAAAAAAATCAGTCGCATTCCTATAACCAGTAGAATTTAATTTTAAAAATACAATAAAAACTACAGGGCTGGGGATTTAGCTCAGTGGCACATTGCCTGCCTCGCAAGTGCAAGGTTCTGAGTTCAATCTCTGGTACCAAAAATAAATAAACAGATAACCAAATACTACAAAGAACTTAAAATAAATAAAAGGTATGTAGAGTATCATAGAAAATTACCAAATACTGAAAGATGTGAAGGAAAATATAAATAAATGCAAATGAATATGAAAATAGAGTATGTCGAATGCAGTAATTAAATCTTAATTAACCTATAAATTAAATGCAATTCTTATTAAAATTTCAACACTTGTTTCTTCCCAAAGGATTGTCAAGGGGAATCTAAAATTTATATGGAAAAGCAATAGGCCAGAATTAACCAGGATCATTCTGAAGGCAGGAAATGTGCCCTACCAGCTAACAAGACTTACTATGAAGCTATAATTCAGTGGCCCTGTGTATGCACATGCTATTCCTCCCATAAGCAGGTAGGATTTATTTATTTATTCTTTTGAATTCATGCTAAACTTACGACTCTCTGAAACAGTTATCACTAGAGAAAGCACTAACACTGAGAAAACAAAGTTCTGGGGCTTCCAAGATCAACCAGTAAAGGGTCTAACAGCTTACTCCTGAAGGCCTAAGCTGCCACATGAAAGGTCTACACTGCCCTATTAAAAAAGAGATCACATGGAAAGGCTCAGCAGGATGAGATGCCTTGTACAAAGAGAGGCTGCTGAGGAGATCAGGGACATACCAGATTTCTAGCTAAGCTGCCACCCCAATCTGACTGAGACTACATGAGGGAATTCACAGGACCAACAGCAAATTGTCCATCTGAGTCAACCCAGGAGTCATAAAATATTGTTTTAGGTCACTAAGTTTTGAGGTGTTTGATATATAACATCTCAGGACAGTGGGATACCTGCACAGAGACAAACCAAAGACCCATGGAAAAGAAGATGGCCAAAAACTGACAAATATATTTAGTCACTGAAACATGACCAATGAAAATTTAAAAATTACTAGGAAAAGGAAGTACTACTCAGTCTATGTTGTAAAATAATTAGGGAAAAAAGATTCCTATCAATTTCAAGTGAATTAAGTAGATTAAACAACAGTAAGTGGATGAAATCAACAATAATGGCAAAGGAGGTATAAGAAATATCTTTATGCCTACAAGACAGCAAAGAACTTCTTAGCTAAAACATGAAAAGGGGAAAACAAGAGACTGATAATATGGACTGCATCAAACTGAAAACTTAGTCACAAGTTGAGATAAAAATATTTACAGTACATATCTGACAGGCTTTTAACCATAATATGTTAGGAAAAACAAATGCGAGAGGAGGATCTAACTCCAGCATATTGAAAAGTACCTGGAACTTAGGAGGGGATCACTATGCATTTGATGAATAAAGAGTTTCACTAAAGTATGGTGCTCAACTTCAAAATGGATTTCCTCATCTTTCTTTACTCACATCGTCTCTTCCTCCTGAATGCCCAAAGTAAACAAAGTGTACAACCATTTACCCAGGTGTCCAAACTAATCAGACTAGACTCTTCTACTTCTTCCCCTTCCCTTGTGCTATCTTTTTATATGCCCAGGGTCCAGATCTAACCCAAACCTCTCAGTCATTAATCTCTCCTGCCTCTCAAAATGTGTCTCTCCCTCCTTCCCATTTCCTTTCTGCTACTTCTCTAGCTCTAACTGATCTCTCTCCATTTCTCATTACACACTAGTCATGATATTCTTTTTCTAGAAACCCACAATACTTTTCCAGCTCCTACTAAAAAAGATTGAAAAGTAAGGTCTAAATACCTTACATGATCACTGAAGGACCTCCATTGCTATATTCTAAGTATCTTCCAAACCATATTTCCCCACAATCATTCTTCCTATTCGCCCTCTTCCCTCCCATGCACCTTGTATACATTATTTTCCTTGCCTGGATATTCTTCACCTCTGCCTACAAGTACTTTTACATTTACTACATTTTCCTTATGTTTATTGGTTTATTGCTTTCCTCCCCTGAGGAAAGACTATTCACTTTGTCAGTGATGCTCAAATAAGTACCTGGAATACAGAAGGCACTTAAGAAAACCATGTAAAATAAACTGTAAGTTTTAAGATATTCTGTACACAAGTTTGAACATTAATGTGCTTGATGCAATACCTGAACCACATGTACTAAGAGCACAAACTATGAAAGACTGAGCTACCTTTGCCTGTATAATTTGACCTGAGCTCAATTATTTAAATAATTTTCACTTCCTGCAATTTAACAATATCTTGGTCTTTTTTCTACTAGGAAGAGCAAGCAGGATTTTCAAAACCCATATTTATAAATTCTTTTCAAAGCTATCTTTGGTGTTTATGTTTCCTGTATTGACTTTACATTTCTATCACTATGGAAACCTATCACAATTAGTGTTGTTATAATCTTTTTAAATATAACTTTATTCAGCAAGACTTCAAATGTTCAGAAAAGTCCTTTCTCTAAACAGAGAATGAAGGTAAATAGCATAGGCAATTATAAAAATGTACCATTCCTCCCACACCAAAACTATTTATCAAACCCTAATAAACAAAACTACAATGAGGCACAAAAAATTCTTCTTTCATTCATCTTTTATAGTTCTAGAGTAGTCACAACTTCACTGTATCATACCTATGGAAGTTGTAAACAAGCTTCCTTTTATCCAAGTGTCATTTTAGCCTGCCAGAGTTGTGAAGACATGAAAAATAATTTCTGAAAGGGGCAAAGGGGAAGGGGAAGTGGGAGGGGTAAGGGAATGGAATTAATATGAAAAAATGGAAACAAAGTCTTTGTAAATAGGGAGGGATGGAGGGGTTGAAGGGAGGGCAGGGGAAGGGGGAAAATAAGAACCAAGAAAGATTATCTAAAGGTGCAAATTTCCAATGATGAATATCATTATATTGTATACCTAAAATGTATCAATAAAATTAAATTTTTAAAAAAAGAAAAATAATTTCTGTTACACAGGATTATGTGGTCCATCTAACCTACCTTTACCTCTTACTTGGCACTGAAACTACTGAACTCCTTAGTAGAGTCATGTCTTGTGTAGCTGAGCAAGAATGTAAGTTTTAATTTCAGCATGTAAGGCAAAAATCAATAAAAGACAAAATTACACTTTGAATTTATTAGAAAAAAGCTAGAAACCACATGCATCTTAAGAAAGCTAGGTTTTCCCTTCCAAAACTGGAACAGAGCACTGTTTCCTCAGCTGAGTACCAGATGAAGTAACTTGATTTGTTTATCTGTAAACACTAGAATCACCCTCAACTCAGTTATGATCCCCACAGTATAAAGAATGCAGGCAAAATGAGACTAAAGGATACAACAGCAGAGTCACATCTCTCCATCTCACTGATGCACATGCCACAAAACAATACTTCATGAATGTTTTCATATTTCTGCATGCTGCAGGCTTTCTGGGCAAAATCACTGGCACCTAGGTTAAAGGATGACTGAACAGTAATCAAAAAGATAAGGCTCCTCCTCAGGGATATAGTCTTTAATCTCTCCCTTAAACCATTTGATTACATTTTGGGGTGTGTGTGAAATAGAGATCTTTATTTGTTTTCCCCAGAGATTTTATACACATTCCAGAGCAAATCTCTATCTCAAGAAAGGAGAATGGGCAGAAGTGCTAACTATCCCAAATAATCTCTAAGTTTCATAATTGCAGAGCTGCTCCCTTGTGGTACAAAATCTCATAGTAAACACAGGGTGTGTCCGGTTCTCACCATGCTGCTTCATGGAATTCTGGGACTTAGAGAACCAACATAAGTTACTCTGTATGTAAACAAAAGGCCTTCTCTCTAATCACATGCTTCAATTGAAGTGAGGGGAGAAGAAAGGGTGAGAGATTGATAGATGGCTACGTTTGAGTCTATAACTATGGCAAGCCAACTTATTAGCTTACAAGTAGGGTAACATCACAGATTCCTCACGGTTTCAGACTCAACAATACTAATTTTCATGTATATTCAGTTCACTTCCTGTAAGTGAACAGAATATGTAATTGGCATTTGGCTGTAAATAAATTTTTTAATCTTCCAACTGCTTTCATACCTCTAACTCTGGAACTGGATCATCTCAAATAAGACAGTTAATCCGGGTCCTGGATGATAACACCACCAGTAGCTCACTATCTGAACCTTTCATTTCAAATCCTCCATGCAAATGACAATGATTTCTTAACATAAGAGGAAGTATTACTACTCAATGTGCCAAAAATTAGGGTTAAAATTTTTATCTCTTCTAATCTAAGGAAAACTAAACGTTTTGGTTATGCTGAGGAAGTGTTAAACTATGAGCATGGTTTCTGTTTCAAAACAAAATAGCCATGGATGTTGCTCAGTGGCACAGCACCTGCCCAGCAAGCATGAGGTCCAGAGTTCAATCCCCGGTACCCCCCCCCCAAATACACAGTTAGGCATGTAATATGTACTAGCTAAGGTATCTTTAGCCAAAAACATCTACAAGTACATCCTGCAAATTGCATATATCTTAACAGATGAGGAAAAGAACCTTTACATTAGTTAGTTCACTTTTATTTATGATGAAAATCCTGAATGAGAGAAAGCACTTTATGAAGTCCACTCTGCTGCTTCAATCCTGACAACACTACTCCAGGGCAATAGGACAAATGTGACATCAGACAGATTATGAATTGACTTCATCCAAGTGCTGCCTTGAACATCTGCCTTTCTGTAAAATATTTTAAACTGCATTGAGCAAACTGGCTTATTTTTGAGTATCAGTTTATTTAATTCTCCGAGTACCCTGTGACATAACTGGAACAGAAGCTTGACTTTTTTTGTATTTTTACGCCTCACTATTCTTTTTTTTTGTAGCAAGGAACAAACTCAGGACCTTGCGCTTGCCAGGTAGGCGAGGCACCACTGCTAAATCCCCGGCCCTACACCTCACTATTCTTATACTCAGGTGCAGCTTCACTAATTCTTTCCACAAGCCATGTATCAAGCAAGAATGTGTCTAGTGATGAAAAGCTGTGTCAGCATTTATGATCCCCTTGCATATTGCTTCCCTATAGAAAGCTCAAAACACAAGTATCAAATTCATACTTTTCCTATACCTTAGGTCTGTCAAAATTTGAGCTCCTGCATTTATATGAAACTGGATAAAAGGGAAAATATCAGTCATAGCCTCATATAACCAGCTAGATGATAAAGTAAATATAAATCAAACATCTCCATTGTACTATACTACCCAGTAGATGGCAATGTAACATAAAACACAGTAGGAAGACAGTAATGTCTCAAACTGCAGTATAAACTGATCACTGCTTTGCATGCTTGCAGATTTTTCCACCTTATTAAAAAATACAGTATTTGAAATGTTTTTGGACAATTGAGACACTACAATGGGGAAAGAAAGTGTACTCAAAATAATAAATGTATAAAATTTAAAACTACATATGGTGTTACTAAAGCAAGAAACCCTTTCTAGCAACCATCTTTTCTTAGCTTTTATTTCTCTAAACAAAACATAATACATTTATAAATCAAAACCTACAGAATTTGGCTAAAGTATTATCCAGAGAAAAATATCCAAGCTTAAATATATTTATTAAAATCTAGAGCCAGGGGTGTAGTTCAGCGGTACAGTATGTTTAGCATGTGTGAGGCCTTGTGTTCAATACCTAGCACAGGTATTGAAAAATTCAATACCCACAGAAAAATTCAATAGCTGAAAACAAATGAACTATTAATACCTACAGCATTTTATTTCTCTAAAGAAAAGAGGCAATAAGTTGCATAATAATACTGGATAGTGTTGGTTTATGCCAAATCTAGTTTTTGATAGGCACATTCTAGAAGCTAGATACATATTTGTATTATCAACTCTTTCCTGGAAAAAAGAAAACCGAACTTTTAATTCAAGCAGCAAGGGAAAAATACAGAATAAATAAAGTAGAAAAATGTATGCCTTGAAATTAATGCTATGAAAAAAAAATAATGTCAAAAAAGTCTTAAAACTACAAGCTAGTTCTCTGGCAAGAAACAGCTTTAAGAATATCTTGTGTAAAAACTTATACATTTGAAAAGCTACATTAAATAATTTTCTTACTATAAAATTTTTTAATTGATCTAAAGAGACAAGAAAGAACCTAACTAGAATAATCAAATCATATGTTAAAATATTAATTAAAGATTAAACCCAAAAGTTTTAACAGGAAAACTATTAAACCTTCAAAGAACAGGTAATTCAATTTATATAAACTATTCCTTAATATAGTTTTTGTAAAAAAAGAGGAGGAGGAGGAGGAGGGACCATTGAAAGTTTTCCAAAGTCAGGCTTGTTAAAATTCAGATCAATAGCTGTATTATGTGTCCAGGCACTGTAGTACCTTTGCAGTGTGAAAATAAGGAAAACAATACTAACTGAGGATGTCCCGGGTGGTTAAAAAGTATGGCACAAAAAGAACACATTGCCAACTGGCCCACCATTCTACACCACAGGCATACTGTTCTCATTCTTCCTCTGCATAACAACACTATCTCACAACTGGAGTTACAAGTGAAGGTACAGAGATTTTAACAAGATGATTACATAAATTGCCTGAGGTCACTACCAGAGAGGACCGAAAATAGGGTTTGAACATATTTGTGCACTCTAAATTATGTGTTGGCAACCCACTGGAAAAAATCTACACATGCGTGAGAATACATGTACTGGGCATAAATTAAGAGAATGCTGGAGAGGTGTTGTAAAGGTAGAATACCTGGTTTCAAATCCTGGCTCTACTATTTACTATCTATGTGAGCTTAGCAGGTCCCTCCATCACTGAAATATCCATTCCTTTTCCCTGTGGATTAGAGAACCTAACTCACAAGATCCTTTAAAGCACTAAGCTTTAGAGAACCTAACTCACAAGAGCCTTTAAAGCACTAAGTTTGCTTTTTCCAAGTGGAGAATTTGTTGACCAATACACACTGGCCAATCTATCTTTCCCCAAAGGTCCAAAGATGCCAACCCTAGCACACATTAAAGGTATACACACATGCATCTATTTCCAGGCTCTTGTCCATTGGCTTAAACTGGTCCTATGTCAGAGTGTGGCAGGATAGAAAGAAGAAATAAAGATGGGGTAGAAAGGAGACAAGGAAAATCATAATCTTTAAACTTCAAGGACACAAAGTTATCCATGGCAATCCATATTGGCATACCCTTGATTAATTTATACTTCTTTCCTTCTAGAAGTATACCCAAAATTTCTTAGGGACACCAAAAGTCCATTAATGAGCTTAGCTGAGAAAGTAAAGATCAGAAACCGGATCTTAAGATAACGGAACAGATTGACAGAATTCAAAGAAGGCTTAAATTATCCATCTAAAAAAATAAAACTAGGCTCGTATTTTGTCACCTATAAAATGGGACATTACTGGGGGGGCATCTTTTCCTTAAGATTCTCACTCTGCCAAGAGAAACATAAATGTTGCCAGTTCCAGGAAACAGTCCACCTCTCGAGAGCCCACACTCTACTGTTTTGTGCACTTTTCAAATTCTGCTTAATAAATTACTTTATGCTTCTTACTGATGCACTCTTAATTTTTTTTTTTCTGTGATGTAAGTTGGCAAACCTAAAACCTATCCCATGTTAAGTCAAGGTATCCCCATTTTAGGAACTTCTTTAGACCCTGTGTGGTGACAAGAACACAGTTAAAAAGACAGAGAAATCTAAATGATGATTTGTTAAAAACAAACAACAACAAAAAACATAACAAGCAGTTCACAGAAAGAAAAGGACAAATGGCCTATTAACACAAAATGATGCTTCACTCTTAACTAAAGAAATACAAATTACAATAAGATGTTATATTTCACCTATTATATGAGCAAAAATAAGAAGATCAGCAATACATGCAACCAATAAGAAAAAGACAGTCTCTTGCTGGACCACTGGACAAAGCAACATGAAGTAGCCCTGGCACCCTGTCCATCTCCCATCCCCATTTGCAGTTTCACTGTCCACACTCATACACCCATCGTCTAGAGTCTAAAAATATTAAGTGGAAACTCAACATATAAGCAATTCATGAGTTTTAAGTTGCATGGCATTCTGAAGATCATGATGAAATTGTACACTGTCCTCCTCAACCAGAACGTGTATTATTTATTTGCCCAATGCATCCAGGCTACATAGGCTGACCCATATAATTTAGTGGGCTTCTCAGTTATCAGATTGTCATTTTTACAGTGTTTGTGTTCCAGTAATCCTAATTTTATTTAATAATGAACTCAGAGTGCAGGAGTAGGGAGCTGTAATTTTCTTACATTGTTATGGTTGTCTATTTCATTGTAAGTTATTGTTGTTAATCTCTCACTATGCCTAATTTACAAATCAAGGCTTATCATAGGTATGTGTATGAAAGGGGTTATGTTCTTGCCCTAGTTTCGGCACTCACTGGGGGTCTTGTATCACTTTCCCTAAGTATAAGGGAAACCACTATATTTCAAAAAAAACTTTAATATCAAGTGTAAACATCTTAAATGTATGTACTTTCTAATCCAGTAAAACTTCTTATAGCATTTTAGTTAATGGAAGTAGTCAGATCAATAAAAGTTGGAATATCTATCAATAAGTGACTAAATGAATAATGATATAATTGTTAAAAAAGAAATACAGGGCCAGGGATTTAGCTCAGTGGTTCCGGTGCCTGCCTCGAAAGCACAAGGTCCTGAGTTCGATCCCTGGTACCAAAAAAAAAAAAAAAAGAAAGAAATATAATGTAGCCGTGGAAAAGAAGTAATTCCAGACTACTGAAATGACAAAATATATAAGCAAGTTCCAAGCCAGTGTGTATGGTAGAACTCCATCTATATTTTTAGAAGAATATAGCTAGATAGCTATTGTTACAGCTATATCCGTAAAAACTTCTATATTTTTAAATATATAAAAAAGTTCTAAACAGACACAATAGTCAACAGAACATGGAGGGAATCTGTATTTGTATTTGTACTTATCATCCATTCCATTTGATGTTTTATAATAAACAAATAATTATACAGGATATACATTCATATAGGACCAAAATTTAAATGAGTAAAAACAGAACAGCAAAACAGAATTTTAAAAAGTCAATTATATTTCTTCTTGAAACATAAATTCATTTATCCATTCATCTTGAAGTAGACTAGGGTTAGGGCACACCAGATAACTAACTGGGAAGAATGTGTCAAAGGTCATAAAAACTCATGGCTAACAGATTGAGCAAGACGGTTCTAAAAAGGGAAGACATATGCAGAACATGAGATCCAAAATGTCAGACTTATGGCTGAGCACTGTGGGCCAATCAGAAAAATGCTATTCTCAATCCCTCATTTAAATCTGGCACTATCTATAGGACCAGTCAGAAGAGGCTCTATTTAATCTTCATTTGCAACCAAGAGACATTGTTCCAAGAGACACTGAAACCAACCAAGAGACACCATCCTGATCCTTCACTTGTAGCTGTTGGGAAATCAAGCAAGTTTTTTGATAGGACAGTTTATACTTGGTGTGGTGCCAAGTGAGTTTCTGACAGGACAGATGTTCCAATGCCTTATTTGCATGAAGGAAAAACCAACCTAAGGGGCCGGGGATTTAGCTCAGTGGTGCCACCACCTGCCTCAAAAGCACAAGGATCCGAGTTTGATCTCCCGGTACCAAAAAAAAGCCAACCTAGGAAATTTGTGTGTGTGTGTGTGTGTGTTTTGGTTTTTTCGTTTGTTTGTTTTTTAAAGACAGAATCTCACTATGTAGTTCGGACTGGCCTTGAACTCACTATGTATCCTATACTGGCCTGGAACTCACAGCAATCCTCTTGCCTCAGCCTCCCAGGGCTGGAATTATAGGAATGTGCCACCATGCCTGGCTTCAAACCAGGAATTCTGGATACAAGTGACCCATTTCCCCTTAACCTTGGGCTGCTGTGAGCCTTTCCACTAGCCTGCTGTTGCCCTGTGCAGCATACTTTCCACCTTCACAAAATGCTAATCCTCACTGCATTTTCTGTGTGCCTTGTCCAATTTTTTGTTCAAGACACCAAGAACAAAGAAAGAAGTCCTCACAGGACCCCTCATCCAGGAACAACCTCATTCTTCCATTCATTCAAATATTTACTGAGTGAATATTGTATGTCAGACACTGTTATGGATGAGAAAAGGGACATAATGGTAATACCATATAGTATTTATCATGCAAGTGGTGGTGTTACTGAGCAGAAAGGAGGGAACATGGGTGGGAGGTGAAGACACTGGTGACCTAGAATTGGAATCTCAGGTGCCTTCTGAGGAGACAACAGTGGGGTAAATACTTTAAAAGGGGACACATTAAGGTACTTGATAATCCATGGAAAGCTTTCCAAGGAGAGGAAACAAAGTACAAAGGTCTTGAGGAGGGGAACACATACTGGAGAAATTGCAAAGAGACACTGGGGATGGAACCTTCTTCCTGAGGGGAAGAGAACATGAAGATAGTGGTAAGGGTGTGCCCTGAAAAATCTTGGTTGGAAATTTTAGGGAATTTGGCTTTTTTTCTGACTAACAGGAGAAGTAACTGCAGAGCTTTGAAAAAGTGACAATCTGATTTACATTTGAAAAGAATCACTCTTGCTGCTGTGCCAACTATAGAAGGTCATTGAAATAATCCTCCCAAAACCACAGTGGTTTACGCTAAAGTCACAGCAGGGAAGATGGTAGGTAGGTGTGATTAGATCCTGAACTGCTTTTAAAGACAGAATCAAGAGATTTGCTGATAAACTTAAAAGTAGGGACTGAGGGAAGTGAAAAGATAATCTCCCAGGCCCCTTGACTAAAAGGATAGAGTTGCTATGTACCAAGATGGGAAGATAGCAGGAGGAGCAAGCCTGAGAAGAGCTGCAAAGCATGCTAAATTTGATAAGTATCCAAGTGAAGATGCAGGGAGGTCAGTTGTTTGTACTGGCTGGAATTCAAAGGAGAGATTATAAAAATGTATTTTATACATTATATAGTAATGTGCTGACCCAAAGTACTTACATCTAAAAATTTTTTACATAAGCAATTATGTCTTTCAGTCTAAATAAAATTGATAATTGGAATTTCTAACATATAAGACTATGAATATTTTCACTGGACATGATGGTGAACACCTGTAATCTAAGCTACTAGGGAGTCTGAGGGATCACAAGTTTGAGGCCACCCTGGGCAACTTAAGACTCTATCTCAAAATTTAAAAAAATAAATAAAGAGGGTGAAAGATGTAACTCAGTGCTCCCTATTTTTTTCATTTTATAAAATAAAATGAAAGCCCTTAAGTTAATGATTCTTTTATGAATTTTAAAAATTTAATCAATATTTATATCTTTTATCAAAGTAAGGCATGATAGCCAATTACAGCTGTAAATTTTTAAGACCTAAGGAGGAGAAAAGGCTTTAAATACTAAGAAATCTGGAAATCTAAGAGAAACTCCTAAGAGTTATAAAAACAAGAAAATATGTGACAGAAAATATGTCCCAGAGTCGGGACATATTAAAAGGCAACAACAGGCTGGGGATTTAGCTCAGTGGTTCCGCTGCCTGCCTTGCAAGCACAAGGACCTGAGTTCAATTCCGAGTACCAAAAAAAAAAAAAAAAAAGCAACAACAAAGTCAACCTGACAGTATTAGCAACCTATTGGTTATTTAACAGAGTTGCCAACATAAGTCTAATTAAGTTGCCAACATATGTCTATTCTAGATATATGTTACGAAATTTTCTTATTTTTCTCTCAGAACATTTTCCAATCTTATATTAAGAATAAATAAGGAATACAGGATTCATTTTCCATAAACATGCTTGTAATCAAATGTGTTAGGATTTATCTATTATAGAATGCAATTTATAAAATGACAAAAAATATGAACAGAGACATATCCTTATTTTAACTACTTCTATGGAATGTAGGGTTGTCTGAAGGTTAATATTACTTTTTCTTTTGTTTTGTTTTTCTTTAAGTGGCATTCAGACAATAAAATGTAAAACTATAAAATGTAAAATCATGTACCAGCTAAAGCAAGAATATTTACTACCCCTGTAAAAAAATATAAACATGCAAGTTAAGCCAGGCTGTTCCTGCTATCCACTCAGTTAATGGAAGTTAGTATTACCCTCCTAATGGAATCTGCCATGGGCTTTCCCCAACACAGGTAAAAAGCAAGGAGACCTGGGAAATGTGTTGAGACGTCTGTCTCCAAAGACATAGAACAGAGGAAGTCAGCATAAAACTGGCAAGAGAACAGACTGTTCAGGAGAGTTGTCCCCAACACGCATGACTAATACAGAAAGAAGATTCTGTGGTGAATTGGCAAGGTGCCACCGTGCTGGTTTCCTGTGAACCACACCAAAAGGAATGTTAAGTCTGAGATGCTCACTGGGCATCCAAGCAAAAGTCAGCTGGATATGAGTTCTATGAACCACTCCTTCTCCCACACTCCAGAAGCTTCCTCAGTGACCAACATAGACCTGAAAAATTCACTCAAACATCTCACATACGAAGTCAGTGTCGTATCTTTTTTTTCTCTTCTGCCTGAGAAATAGTAGAAATGTTTACAGAGTAGAAGTGAGCACAAGGTGGAAAGTGAAAACTTGTACAGATCTAAAATGAAGATTACAGATCAGTACACTGGCAGAAAAGTCTACCTAATGGGCTTGCAAGTAGGAATAAGACATAGCCCTCTCATTAAGGGGACTGAATTTATAAGCATTTAACACAATCTCCAAAGACAACCAAATCCAGCTCCATACTATTCCTTACCCGCATTCTCAACACCTCTATTATAAACTTTTAATATAAAACAAAACAATAAAAGTTTAGAACTATACTATCGCTTACTATATCCTTATTTACTTAATAGATGAAGGAAATAAAACCAAAGAGGCTAAGCTGCTTTCCCAAGGTCTCAAACTTCCTAAGAAGCAGAACAGAAATTAGAATCTGTACTATCCAACTAAATCCAAGACTTTCTGTATTCCATAGTCCATGCTTACCATTAATAGTTTCGTTTTATTTAAAATTACATTCCTTAGAGAGTTTCTCATCTGTTATACAGAGTCAATATTTTAAATACTGTTCTCATTTGGTTTTAGATCTCTAGTCATCTATTTATTTTCATGATGCTCAGTAGAACTCTGCAAATTTTACTGCTTCCAAAAGAGCCCATTTGACCTTATAAAATTAAAAACACAAAGTAAATTTACTCAGAAATAATTTATCTAAATTCTAAGCTGTAAACTAAATCGCTCAAACACTTAACAGTCACAAAATGAAAAATACATTCATTATTGGTTTCTTAATCAGCTCTTTCTGACCTAACACATTTATCACTATAACTGCAATCTCAAGGATATAAGCATTAAAGAAATAAAATGTCCTTTGCTGTCATAATAGTCAAGCATTATAAATCTCTAATGCTTTTTTAAACTATCAATTTATCAGAAACAGAAATGTCCTGGACTTTCATACATCCTGTATTGAATTCATGTAACTTATTTATGAAACAAAATTACAAAAAGTACATGACACAGTATTACTAGTGTCTCATAAGTTTTCTTTTGGAGAGAGAGTGGAGTTAGGGAGACTGGCCCAAAGTAGAGAATTTCTGTATGTAGCATGTAAAAAAGAAAAGATCAAAAGTTTTTTTCTATTAGCCTACTTTGAAAACCAACATAAAGAATGGCTTTTGCTCCCCTAAGGAAATAGAATTTTTAAAATAACTACAATCTGCCTATTTTTAAAGTTTGTTTATAATTTTTTCACATTAAGCTGCCAACAACTTACAATAACAGCAAAGTATTAAGCTTGATGCCAACCAGTTAGATTCTATAATTGCATGTAAATGTGAAGACAAATAACAGCCAAACACTTTGAAAAAGAAGAATCGAATAACACTTTAATCTGCTAAACACCAATACATATAGCAATTAATTAAGAAAAGGTAGCACTGGCAAGGTTATCTAAATTCAGAATGGAAAGCTACTACTGGTAAGTACTTTGTGCACATAATGGGCATAATACATGACAGAAGATGGAGAAAAGATTGACTTTCCTTAACACATTCCAACTGCTTGAACCACTGGTGATACATGCCTGACTGTCCCACCAGGCAGCTTGTATCACTGGAAGTACCTGCACAAATGTCCCACCAGGTAGCTTGTACCACCTGATGTGTTCCCAGGCTGCCTAACAGGACAGTCAAAGGCTGGTGATTTAGCTCAGTGGTTCCGCCGCCTGTCCCGCAAGCACAAGGACCTGAGTTCGATCTCCGGTACCAAAAAAAAAATTAGAAGAACCAACAGGACAGTCACGCCTGTATCATTGGCGATTCAAGCCAACAGAAATGTAACACATTCAAATCAGAGCCACCCTGCAGTGAGACATATGAATTACAGCTTTGTGAACCTGTTAATTCATATATGCTAGTGTGATGATTAATACTATGTATCAACTTGGCATCAAGTATTATTCAAGAGAAAAGAATAAAAGATCTCACCTCAAGCAATAAACAGCAATAGTTTTGAAACAACCTCAAAGTATCACCTGTTATTGTAATTCAAGAAGCAAAAAGTATACCAAATATACCTGTATGCTGCCGAATTCAACGTTCTCATAATGGAAATGTGCACATTCAGCCATCTTTGGAAAGTGACCCTTAGTGAAGGGCAACCTGAAGTACATGAAAATAAATATGAAATCAGATAGTGGAATAGTCAAAATTACTAGGTCAAAGGGGAAAACACAACAGGTTAAAGAGCTCATGCAAGCAAAAATATTTAATGAGCACATGCACATGAGCCACATACATCCACACAAACTTTTTAGATATACAATAAATCCAATGACTCTGTTTAGTGCACAAGCTAGACCAAAAATGAAAAATTTAAAAACCTCACTATACTCTCCTAATCCTTACCCAAGTCAGAGCCTGTAGAAAAATTGTACATTCTGTGGCTGTTATGGAAACTGATTGTGAACCATCAGCTTCTAACCAGAAGCAGCATTCACAACACAAAGTAAAAAACCATATTTTACCTGTGAATGTTGTCACAGCCCATCAGTCCTGGGGTGGTGGACCTGGATGTAGAACGAACATTTTTATCTTTATCTTCCCTCTACTAACATATGAAGCACAGCCAGCTAACTATGCCTTCTTTATCAAGTGAAAAGAGGCTTTTCCTGTTTAACACTGCCCAGGAATCTTCAGGTATTTCATTTAATGGTTGACTCTTGGCATCTGTTTCAGGCTTCTCAGATGCAAACCTGAGATCTAGCAATTCATAACTCAACAAAGCTGATTCTTCCAAATAAATGAGAGCACACAATAAAGCTATCAAGAAGGATATGCTTGGATTGTTCCTAATAAAAAAATGCAAACCTAGCTGGTAACAAATTTCAGAATAAAAAATAAACTATATTTTTAGAAAAGCAGATAATGTGCACACCTATTCCATTAATTGAGTCAAATTTAAAGGTTAACAGTATAATTTAATGTATTCACAGAGCTTATTCAATAAGTGACCTAAATAAAATGTTTTTTACAAGAACGAGAGCTGATTTCCATTTATAAGAATTCATGTAGAACTCACTCCAAAGTTATACTTACTTTTTCACATGTTTGACCTTCATACTTGCTGTACTGCTGCATGCCTTAAGAGTAAGATCTCCAGGAATCTCTGGAACATCTGCTCCCCTTGCCTTGAGAAAATGAGGACAAATATTTTATAAAATAAGTAAAAAATATTGACCTAATTTAAATACTTGGCTTTATCATTTAAAGGAAAACTTTCTGTGAAAATAAGAATTTTTATGGTTTTATGTTCAAGTGTCAAAACAGGCTAATAAAAATATTAGCATAAACTAAAATCTCCCCCTATGAGTTAAAGAATGAAATACTCTTGGTTAGGATGATTACAGAAGTTGAAAATGGAAATACAAATATAAGCAGCAGATCACAGCATGCATTTCTCCAAATTGTGAAAGTGACATGTAGACGCATCCAGCATTAAGCTGGCCATAATCTGCCACGGTTTCAGAGGTGAATTTTTTTGAATGATACATTCAGCTGCACTATTTTTAAAAATCAAAGGATTCTTTATGTAGAATGTAGAAAATGTAGAAAAAATAAAAATCAAGTCCAAATATTTTTCTCAAACAAATTTGTGCTATAGTATCTGTGATTTACAATAAAAACATAACCTGAATTATCATACTCCATGCCACATGATTCAATAGGGAGGAATAATATGGGATGAAGAGGGCTGAGAGGTGAATCACAACCTTAATTTTTACAAATATTTTTTTTTTTTCTTTTTTGGTACCGGGGATCGAACTTGGGCCCTTGAGCTTGCGTAGCAGGCAGCGAAACCACTGAGCTAAATCCCGGCCCTTACAAATATTTTCTTAATGGACAAAAAAACAGTTGGGACAGGGCCAGGAATTTAGCTCAGTGGTTCCACTGCCTGCCTCACAAACACAAGGTCCCTGGTGTCAAAAAAAAAAAAAAGCTGGGACAAGTGTTGGAGAGAGGTGAGAGAGAGGGAGTGCAAGGGGGAGGGGGAGAGGGAAAGGGAGAGGGAGAGGGAGGTAGAGAGTGAGGGAAAGCCTCTTCAAAGATATGAAGTAACGGTGTACAAATTATAAGAACCAATTTCTGGCATATTGTCACAGTCAAATAGGCCCAAATTTTGTTTTTTGAGGTTTTCCACTTTAGGAAATTTAACTATATATAAGGATTGATACTTCATGATCAAACAGTCTTAGACACCCTCTCATTCCTTTAAAGGTCTCCTGAGAAAAAAAAGAATATGTAATATATTTTTCAGTGATGAAATAAAACTTTCCATCTTACAATTATCATGCTCACCTACTAGATCTTTTTATAAATCTATGATAAGATCCTGTATTAATTTTACTTTGTTTAGAAAGTTATTTTATAACCCTAGATACTGTTTCATCAGTATTTATCATCATTCATCAATTACTCCCTATTATGCAAAATATTTTAAAAGACTCAAATAAAAAATTACTTTTCAAGAAAGGAAAATAAGGGAATCACCTAGAAGAAAGGTTACAAAAAACGTTTTTTTTGTGTGTGTGTGGTACAGGGGATCGGGCGCTGGAGCTAAATCCCTGGCCCAGCTAAACTGTTTTTGTAAAGGGCCAGCTGGGAAATACTTGTTTGTGGGCCACGCTGTCTCTGCCACTGCTCAGCTCTGCTACTGTGTACAAAACCAACCAAACCAAAATGATCAAACATAGCTGTGTTCCAAGAAAATCTTCTTTGCAAAACAGTTAGTGAATCAGCAAGCTGAAGTTCACCAACCCTGATCTACAAGGTTGACACTACAGTGAAATACTTTGTTATAATTCCCAAATTGTTGCATCATTTTCCAAGAAGGTATTTTTAAAAGCTCAGAGACACCATTTTGTAGTCTGCACTTAGATTTCACTGAATATATTCACTTATTCTATAGGTTTTATTTTCTATCCATAATAGAAAATAGAAGAAACCTGACAGACATTTCACAATCACTACAAACATTAAGGAATGTATGCAAAGAGACAGCAGCAACACTAGACTCTATAACATAAAAGTGACCACATATGTGATCTTTCAGACTAATAAAAATATCCTTGATGGAAATAGTGTAACTTAAGAATTGAAGCTGAGCATGGGAGCACATGCATATAGTTCCAGCAAGTTGGCAGGCTGATGAGTTTGAGGTCACCCTAGGCAACTTAGTGAGACAACCATCTTAAAAAAAAAAAAAAAGAATCGGTGAGTGGCAAAAATATTTCTAAGGGAAAAGGAAATATTATTTTCCTCCAGTTTGTCATTCAACTGGAAGGACTTTACCATGAAGTAATCTGCAGTGAAATACTACATGAATATGACATGAATCATTAACTTGGACTTTCAAAAAAGTCCAATACCCTTTCATTATTTATATTTTTGTGCAACAAATTTACTTGACATAAGAGGTCAGGCTTATATTCCTATTAAACTTAAAAAGTTTTTCACTATTCTATAAATTATCCATCAAATTTAACTTAATATTATAAAAGAAAACTATCCACTAGATTAATTTGGTAAATGGCTTTGACTTTTATGGTAGATTGAAAATTAAAATATCAATTTTGTTCTATAAATAAGCTAAGTGTGCTCAATAAGCCATTACCCCTAACATATGTCTAAAGGGGGAAAAAAGAAAGCCTGTAATCCAAAAGAAGGAGGAATTCCATGGAGTACACACATTTGCAACCACACCTGACCAGACTGCAAGTGAAAACATGGCCCAGACATAAATCCATAAGTCATACAAAGGGTCAGAAAAGGAAAGTTCTGCCCAAAAAAGACAAAACATTAACAAATAGGACAGAGAGCCAAACCACGGTCTAGGAAGCTTGAGAAAATGCAAGAAAGTATTTCTTACCCAATATTTCAAGTCATCTATGACCATGTATGTTTTGTTCAACAATATTTTTCCTTAGGCCAGAAAAGTTACAAGCAGATCCTGGCCACTCAGTATATTTTTGCAAATGAACAAATACAGTACACTGCAGTATAACCAGGGTATATCATTACTTTTTTTCCAATTAAGTAAACAGAATTAAAAGAAAAGACAGTACACTCAATCATCTAGTAAACTAATATTTTTCACCTACATATTTAAAAATATAAAATAGACTTAAATTTCTACTAAAACCATGTAGGCTTGAGTGAATTTATTCTGTTGTTTCATATCAAAGATTAAAAATGTTCTCTTTTAGAAAATAGTTAATAATATTCATTTACAGAAAATACACAACAGATAAGTGAGGTATATGAAACCCCAAATAGCCACAATAAGAAAAGAACCTCTCTGCAACACATCTCAGCCAAAATCCCAGAATCCCCAAACAAGAAAAGAATCTTAAAAACTGTTAGAGAAAAGCAAAGTATCGCTTACAAGGGTAAAACCATTAGAATTACAGCAGATTTCCTAACACAAACCTTTAAGGCCAGAAGAGGTTGGTGCAAAGTGTTTCAAGCTCTGAAAGAAAACAACTTCGAACCCAGGCTGATATAATCTGAAAACCTACTTTTCAAAACTGATAAAGAAATAAAATATTTCCACAATAAAGAGTTCCTGAAGAAATTCATGACCACCAAACTAGCACTCCAAAAAATTCTCAAAGATATTCTAGAGACAATGAAGCCAACAATGACAAAATATCCAATACAATGAATGCAACAGGTAGAGTGAGCAAATAAGCAAAAGGGAAAAAATAATCAGCAATAGGAAAATAAGATAATGACATGAGTAAATCAATATCTATCAATTGTAACTCTCAGTGTAAAGTCTCAATTCCTCAATCAAAAGACACAGATATGCAGTATGGATCAAGAACACTTAACAAAAAAAGAAATGCATAAACTAAAAAATCAAACAATAGAAAAAAATAGTCCATGCAATGAGAATCCCCCCCGCAAATGCAAGTGTAACTACCCTATATTCAGACAAAGTGGACTTCAAGCCAAAACTAATCAAAAGATGCAAAGATAGTCACTACATACCGGGTTAAGAGAGCAATCCAACAGAAAGAGATAACGATTATTAACATATATGCACCAAACAATCGTGTACCAAAACTTCATAAAATAAGTACTACTGGACATAAAAGATCAGACAAACAAAAATGCAATTACAGTAGGGAATCTCAAAACCTGATTATCACAAATAGATCAACTAGACAAAGAAAAAAGCAACAACAGGGTTGAACAAAATCTTTGAACAAACAGACTTAACAGATAGAATGTTCCACCCAAAAACAATAGAATACACATTCTTCCCAGCAACACATGGAACTTTCTCCAAAACAGACCAAAATACGAACCACTAAAGCAATTTTAAGTAATGCAAAAGAATTGAAATTATACCACCCATTTTATCAGATCACAGCACAATGAAACTAAAAATCATGACAAAAGAAAACATGTAAATTATGAAAATGTATAGAAACTAAACAATATACTCATAAATAACCAATGGGTTGCAGAACAAATCAAGGAAGAAGTAAGAGAGTTTCTAGAACTATATAATAATGCTAGGACAGCATACATATGGGACACAATGAAAGCAGTCTTAAGAAAGAAGTATATAGCTATGAATGCCCACATCACAAAAATAGACCAAGTCACAATAAATAACCTAATAATGTATCTGAAGGTTCTAGAAAAACAAGAATAATCCAAACCCAAAGCTAGTACAAGAAAGGAAATTATAAAAGAGCAGAAATCAATGAAATTGATACCAAAAGTCATACCCGAGAATTGATGAAATGAAGAGTTCCTTGTTGAAAAGAATAAGCAAAATGGACAAAGCCTTTGCCAACCTGACCAAAATAAGAGAAAGACAGAGAGACAGAGAGAGCATGAACAAATGTAATCAGAAATGAAAAAGGTGAAATAGACACTGCCAAAACCAAGAAGATTATTAACAACTACTTCACAAATCCATATGCCAATAAATTGGAGAATTCAGAAGAAACAGATAGATTCATACCTACATACAAATTACCAAGTCTGAACCAAGAAGTCTTAAAAACTCTGAATAATCCATTAAAAAGCAATGAAATTGAAGCAGTAATAATTAAAAAAACCAAACCTACCAACTAAGAAAAACCCAGGTCTGGATGGATTCATTGCTTAATTCTACAAAAACTTAAGGAAAGATCAAACACCAATACTCAAGCTCTTTAATGATACTGAAAGAGTAGAAAGAGTCCCAAAGTTATTCCTGGAAGCTAGCATGACTTTAATTCCAAAACCAGACAAGGATCCAACCAAAAAAGAAACTATAGACAATCTCTTTAATGAATATATATATGAAAATCCTCAACAGACACTGGCAAACAAAATGCAACAAATTATCAAAAAGGACATACATCATGACCAAGTAGGAATGCAAGGGATGCTTCAACATAAACAGAAGCAATCACACGACCACATGAAACACAAAAATCACATAAACACAAAAATCACACAATCGTCTCAGTAGACACAGAAAAACCCTTTGATAAAATCCAATATTCTTTCATTAAAAACACTGAATAAAATAGGTCTAGAAGGACCTTTATCTCTGATAAAAGTCATTTATGATCAACCTACTGCCAAGATCATCTAAAACCAGGAATAGGACAAGGACATCTACTATCACCACTCCTTTTTAACATAGTACTCCAAACATGAGGATGAGCAATTAGGCAAGAAAAATAAATAAGAGATATGAATAGGAAAGGAAGAAGTCAAGCTATCATTATTTGCAGATAATATGATTCTCTACATAAAAGACAAAAAATTCCACCAAAAGACTTCTAGAGTTAGTAACTAAATTCAGCAATGTAGCAGGATACAAACATCAACAGCAGTCCTGTACACCAATAATAAATCCACTGAGAAAGATATGAGGAAAAATTACCATTCACAATACAACAAGAAAAATTAACTACTACTTAGGAATTAACTAAGGAAGGGAAAGACCTCTATAACAGAAACTACAGTACCGTGAAAAAGGAAATCAAAGAGGACATGAGAAAATGCAAAGATATCCCTATTCCTCAATAGGCAGAACAAATATAGTCAAAAGTCATACTTCTAAAGTTGATAACACAGATATAATACCAACAGCATTCTTCACAGAAATGAAGAAAATGTTCCTAAAATTCATATGGAACCCAAAGAGACAAAGAATAACAAAAGCAATCCTGGATAACAAGAGCAAAGTAGGAAGCATCAATATTCTGGACTTGAAGTTATACTACAAAGCTACAGTGACAAACAGTACTGTCACAAAAACAGACACGAGAATCAGTGGAACCAAACAGAGGATGCAGAAACAACCCCAGACACATTTAACTATTTGATCTTCTGACAAGAGGACCAAACAATATGTCAGAGGAAAGATAACCTCTTTAGCAAATGGTGCTAGAAAAGTGGGCTATCCTCATGCAGAAGAGTGAATATAAACCCATTATCTGTCACCATGTACTAAACTAAAATCAAAATGGATCAAAGAACTAAAAGTCAAAACAGAAATACTTAACCTGCTGGAAGATAAAATAGGTAAAACTCTTGAATTCATAGGCAGAGGCAAGGACTCTCTGATCAGAACCTCTGTTGCACAGGAAACAGTACCAAGAATCAACAGATGGAATCATATCAAATTTAAAAGATGCAAGCAAAAGAAACAACCAACAGAGGGAAAAGAAACACTACAGAATGGAAAAAAATTTGCCAGCTATTCCTCAGATACAAAACTAGTATCTACAATATAAAATGAACTCAAAAACCTAGACCGCCCCCAGCAAAGGACTGAATGAAAAAAATGGGAAAGTGAAATGAACAGATACTTCACAGAAGACAAAATACAAATGGCTAATACATGAAGAAATGTTCAACATGGCTGGCCATTACAGAAATGCAAATAAAAACAACACTGAGACTCCACCTTATTCCAATAAGAATGGCCATCATAAAAAAAAATCAAATAGTAACAAATGTTGGCAAGGCTATAAGGAAAAAAGAACCCTTCTACTTTGTTGGTGGGAATGTAAATTAGCACAACCACTAAAGAAATCAGTATGGAGGTTCTTTCAAAAACTAAAACTCGAAATTTCATTCAACCCAGTTATTGCCCTTCTAGTTATCTTCCCAAAAGAGTTTAAGACATCATATTACAGTGATACATACGTAATTACATTTATAGCAGCACAATTCATAATCACTAAATCTTGGAAGCAGCTTATATGTCCATCAACAGATGAATGGAAAAAGAAAATGAAAACACAAACGAGTCATTTGTAGGAAAATAGACATACTTTAAGACCATAATGATAAGTGAAAGGAATCAGACACACCATCTTAAATATTGTATGGCTTCTCTTACATGAAAAAAGCAAAGTATGAATAAAGAACAAAATAAAAGTCTACAGCAAGTAGAGAGATAGAAGTTTCTCAGATAGGAAGGGGATCAAGAGATGGAGGAAGCCGGAGGGAAGTAAGGAAAAGGGGATGACGAAAGGACTGAAGATGTGTTATGTACATGTACGAATTCCCCTACAAAAATGTCAACATTATATATTGCAAACATGTACTAATAAAAATTTTTAAAGAAAATACTAAAAAAGGGGCTGGGGATTTAGCTCAGTGGTTCTGGCGCCTGCCTCACAAGCGCAAGGTCCCGAGTTCGATCCCCAGTACCAAAAGAAAAAAAAAAAGAAAACACTAAAAAATAAAATATACACAATTTTCTCCATTTATTCAGGCTACAATCATTATTTAATTATTGTCCCAAAATAGAATTAGGTCAATTACAGAGAAACAGCACCCTTCATGAATGGAAAAGAGATAACAGAAAGCAATCAAATACACCTTCATAAAACCACATGCCATTTATATTTAATCTAGCAATAAAATGACCATCTCAAAGATGAGGGTTTCTGTCAACTTTGAATTACAAGTATCAGACACAAAGAATGTGCCTTCAAATGATTCAGAGAAATAATAGAGTAAATGATTTTTATCTCCTCACTCTTCTCTTTATGTGTGTTTATACCTCTTCCTTTCATTATGTAATTTAACTATTATCTTCTTTACCCCACTTATACAACCCTATTTTCAAAATCAAAGTCAAAACTACTTACTCCATTTAAGCTTAAGCCAGTACCTTTGCCAAATGTTCATTTTTTTTATTGGGTATTTTATATTTTCATTCTTTTCTTATTGCAAATTGTCTTATATCATTCTCCAAATGCTTTTCCATTCATCAAGAAGATAAATTCTTTGAGGGAGGGATAATGAAGTAACATGTGCACATATTTTATCAGACATTACAACTCTAAAATTTAGAACATTTTAAAGAAAATGGTAAAAACTCAGTATTAATTACCCTAGGAAAGTAAAATTTTATCTTTCATTTTAACTGCCCTAGATAATAAACAATATCTTTGAAAGTTTATAGTTAACAAAA
>NW_004624812.1:3456920-3529657 GCF_000247695.1 Heterocephalus glaber
GAACCAAGATACTCATGTAAAGGTACAGGATCCCAATGATGAATGTAACTGTATTTTATACCTAAAATGTACCAATAAACTTAATGGGAAAAAAAACATACCCCAACAAAATAAAATTCACTGAAAGAAAAAGGCAAGATTTAGACTAGCACATCACTAAAGATTATCTCCATAGCCAATAAAATTATGAAATAGTGCTAGACATAAACAACCATCACTGAAACATAAAAGTCACAATGAGATTCTATTATTTATACAACAGAATCCAGAACCAAAGATGGGTATTGTACAATTTCATAAATAGGAACAGCTTTGGTAGGAAAGGTATTGACTGGGAGGCATTCAAGGGAGCTTTCTCAATTTCTGGAAAAGTAATATGGTGTTGGGCACATAGGAAGAAAACATAATCAAAAATCCATCAAGCTATACCTATAAGATTTGTGGCTTCTCTGTATGTAATAGTTCAGTTAAAAAGTAAATGGAAAAAGTTAGATGGAAAAAACAGGCATGAAAGTAGAAAATTTCATGTATTAAACACAGATACAAAAAATATCTGAAATAAAATCAAAAACCAAATCTATCATTATATTAATTTCAAAAAGTACATCATACATAGTATGTGTCAGGCTAAGGGTTGGAGTGGGGATTGTCTCTGGGAACAAAGATAAAGGAATGGAAGACAGATTATTCAGGATGCCTTGATTTAAGATTTTGGGGCTATGAAAATATCTTAAGTATGTATTTGTAAACTTAAATTAAAGTGGCAATAAAAGGCAATCTCTAAATATAAAAAACAACCAAACCTAATTACCATAAGAGTTAGTGGCTTAAGCACACAGAAATGAATAACTTCAAATGACAGTAAAGAAGCAAAGTAATATATCCCTGGTAGGATATATCCTAGAGATGAAACTGTTTTCAGTAATATTGGCTCTGCCATTCAGAAAACTATTAAAAGTGAAAGATTAAAGCAAATAGTTGGTAATGTCACTAAAAACTATTTTCAGTATGAGATAGAAATATAAAATGATACAAGTTAAATAGAAATCTTTACTCATTTCTATTCTGTGTATCTTTTTGTATCTGTGTATGTTTAAATAAGACAGGTAGACAGACAGAACTGACAAATGTAGAAGGGATACTGAACTTACATATAAGGCATATAACTAAGTGTTCTATGACATACTTTACATGAGATTTTAAAATAAGAGTTCAATATCAATACAGCTAAATTGGGAGCTGATTAAACACTGAAGGATGTTAAATAAATGTTGACTGCTGACGTGTATATGCAACATAAAGGAGGTAGCATATCACAGAGCTTTTATACCTAACTTTCTCAACATTTTTATCAAAGACAAAAATATTTGGCCTGCTTATCAAACTTATAGCTAGAAGAAAACTGAAAGGGATACTAACCCTCTGAATGATGGAATTCAAAGAGAGTTTAATAAGCTGCAAGATGAACTAAAATGAATGTGCAGTTCATTGAAAATAAAAATTAACACCCTGAATTTACAGTCAAAACTTAGTTATGTAAGGATGGGAATCAGAGTTTACTTTATTTGATAAGAATTCATATAACAAGATCTGAGGGCCACAGTTTACCACAAGCTTAATATAAACCAAAAGTACATTTTTACAATGAAAAGCAAATGTGGTTTTTAAAAATATGACTTGTATAACAAAGGAAGCATTTGTTTTTCTACAATCTGAACCAGTTAAACCACACATAAGTTGATACGGAAAACTTAACAGAAATAAGAACTTCCAACGTTATCCTGTCTTTTTTCTTGCTCCCTATCCCCTCCAAAGAAATATTCTGCTACTCCTCCACTGGTATAGATCTTTAAAGACTCTTTCAACTAGACTATTCTCTGATCCTACATCCAAATAAAACACTAATACTGACTGGGTAACTGTAAAGGGATTTGGCAATAGTGTAACACACTGTGCTTTCTAATATGGAACCATAAAGCTGGCTACTCCTACAGTCAGCCCCACCACAATCCCCCTTTGATGACCATGTGCGACTATCTCCTTCAAACATAACAAACTCCATACTGATCGGCATTAGCAGGATGCTGAAAAGTAGTACAGGTTTTTTTGCTAAGAGGGAGGGGGTGGAGTATGCAGAGGTGTTTAATATGTAATCAAAGAACTGAAAGAAATCTGATTTCAGCCATTTCATTGTAAGCAGGGAACTGAGACCAGGAAAGAAGTGGCAATTTACACAGTCTTAATCATAACATTTGAATTAAATTGAATTTCATCATGAAATCTACTACATCTAATATAGGCATATAAAGAACTACTCAAAGAAGATGAAATTTAAAAATAAAAAATCAGAACAATGAAAACTAGAAAATAGTATTCCCATATCAAAAAAAACAAGACTAAACACTTAAAAGACTGAAAAGGTATGGCAAAAAAGACACTAAAATAAATATTACTGATTAGAATACAAATTAATAAAATTATTTGGCAAGTAATTTGAAGATCTCCATACTCTTGGGAAATTATAAGGTAAGAGTAAAAAGAAAAAAACAAAATTAATCATAAAGATATTCATCAACATGAAAAATACAAAACAAATTCAGAGTCCCTATTAATTAAACAGCAATAATATGTCCTATTTTAACAGGTGTTGTATAATCATTAAATATATTTATTACTGTTTTCATTTAACACCAATAACTATATTGCAAATATGAATAACTCATGCAATCAGTTTTATGGAGTACATATTAGTGGATTTAAAATTTCTGGAATATCTCTAATTTCTACCTAATGCTATACGAATATTAACACATATGGTAAATATATTATAAACCATAAAAACTAGAGAAAACATATAACACTGTGGTAGGTAAAATTCTAGGGTGCTTAACCTAAGCACCGCTGTGAAGTGATTCTGCAGATGGAACTCAAAATCCCAGGTCATTCCATTTTAAACTAGGATTCTATCCTGGGTGGCCCAATCTAACCACGCAAGCACTTCAAAAGCAGAGTTTTCTGCAGCTGGTAACAGAAAAGAAACGCAAAGATCTGAAGTATGAGGCACTACTGCTTTCCCCTTCCCCTCACAGCCCTGCTCTTGATCCTATTCTGCACCTCTCAACATCATCACACTTTTTTCCCTTAAAGGGAAGAAAGCAGAATTTCCTTCCTTCTCCATGGCAGTATTTTTTATTCACTCTTCCAAGGTGTCCCTACACGAAGGCGACCAGCCAGTCCTCTTAATAGAGCTCTTCCTTCTGATGAACCCACCAATTCCTTTTCTATGACACCTCCCATAATGTACAAGGGGGAAATACATGGTTTTCTCTGCAGTGCAGCACCTTAATTATAAGGCAGAATGTTTATGTTAAATGGAAAAGCAAGGACATATACAATTATATTATCAAAAACTCATCTTCCCAGACATAATACTTGAAACTAACAATTTGGAGAATTGTATATAAGAAAAATGTACTTACATGAATGTTATATTTAAGACTTTGCACTGTAAAAAGTCTTGAAGGAAATATACCAAAATAATCTCACCTTATAGGAAATGGGATTATGGATGAGTCTTTTTTCCTTTTACTTTTCTACATATAAGCATTTTCCTTTCACTTTTCCATATAAATATTTTTGTTTTTATAAAGAAGGGGAGCTAAAGAGAAAGACAGAGTTATAAAGGGTGGAAAAAAGGAAAGAGAAAGCAAAGTAGATTCTTAATCCTTTCTGTACTACCATCTGCAAATGCATAACAACTTACCATGAATAAATGAGATTAGTCTATATAACTCCAATGTGTAAAACTACATATTCATATTTATAGTCAGTTTAGGAAAGAAACAGAATAAAAATGCCACTGGGATGCAATTTACCCATATCACAACAATATGAATTTTCTTGTTAATCACTGAGCCAAGTTATGAGTTATCTGTGGAAGCTAGAACCACAGTGGGAACACTTCTCAAAGCAGAGAAGAGGAGAAGAAATGCCCTGGCTCCTCCCCTCTTCCTGCTCTCTGACCTTCTACCAGCTCTCCTATTTGCCAAATATCACCAGAAGTCTGTGGCAAAGAGTCAAAAACAGTTCTTGCAGGGATCTGCTTCCTGCAGCAGAGAACAGAGAAAGAGGGCAAAAAATTCCAACTCCTGACCCACTTCGTCCATCATTAAACCATGAAGATACAAGCATCATATAGGTTAGTTTATATAAAATGCCTTTGTACTTTAACAAGGAAAAGTAGCCACGTACAATATACATTTATTCTCTATCTCTCTAACTGAATAAATGAGATTTTTAATACTATATTTATACTCTCAAGTAGGGAAACTATTAATCAAAATGAGAAGCTAATACTTAACAATAAACATGGATCTGAAATTGCTATAAAAAATCAACAATAACATCATGGAACAAGCATTTACAAAGGACATGAAAATGCAATGGGTCTAAGTATATACTACTGTCAAAGGAGCCCAGAAACGCTTTTTTTCTTCTGGGAATAGAAAAAATTCCATTACAATATGCATGGGAAAACGAATCAGAATCAAAGTGTTCTTCATGGATGAGGCTGGTATCTGAAAATAAGTCAGAGGGGAAAAAATGGTGACTTTTTACTACTTTTCCCTTTTATTCTCTTTAGCAGATTCACATTTATTGTATTATGTTTATTACTTATACTTAGCATTTGACAGAGAGAACAGTACCTTTAGGCTAATATTTCTTGGCAATGATAATGAAAAATTAGGGGCTAGGGATGTAGCTCAGTGAGAGAGGATGCACTTAGCTTGCTCAAGGCCTTAAGTTTGATCCCCAGCAGTAAAATAAAAAGATGAAATAAACATAAATAAATAACATTTCTTCCTAAAATGCAATGATAAATGGAAAAATCTTTGGCCCCTTTAACTTTCAAGACACAGTAAACAATTTTAGGGGTGTGATTAAAGGGGCACTGTCTCTAAACTGGCAGAACTACAGACATACTGGATATATAATATTTTAATATAAAATTTATACTATCAAGAAAGGCCAACAAAATTACCAGTTTTCATACTCAACCATAGTTTAACCATAGTAAATACATACAGGGAATCTCTGAAATTATGTATGTTTATATTTATAGAAGTTTTTAAATTAAAATTGGTCTAAGTATTGTTCACTTTCTTACAAAATAGCAAGTGATAAATGGAGAAAATCTAATAATAATTGTCCCAACATTACAGAAATGAACTTATCACTAAAATGATCCTTAAAGAATAAAGATGTCACAAAGAAATTCAATTAACAAAGAAATCTGTCTAAATATGTTCAAAAGAATTTTGATTCAATAAAATATTCTTAATGCTAGACAGACCACATAATAATTTACTTATTCAACAGGTACCTCACAATTTTTCAGTTCTTTAGAAAAATCATCACCATACAGTACTAAGGAAAAAATTATTAAGGTTTTGTAAGTTTGCATATCATGACTTCAGAAGTCTCTGTGAAACAGCAACAATTACTTAAGAGACACACACACTTTCTAAATTGTTATCTCTGAATGTTGCCCAGACTTCGCTCCTGAAATTCTTTTCAGCATCATTGATCTGCCTCATACTTGATAACAAGGCTAGTAATATTATTAAAAAATCCTTCAAATAAACAAAAACTCAAGAGCTCTGTGCTAAACACACTGGTACAGGTGATGTACATCCTAATGCCTTAAAGTCTGGACACTGCACCCATGGCCAGGAACACGTCTTCTAATGAGCTGTAGACATCACCAATGTGCAAGTGCTAAAATCCAGAAACAGGAACCAAAGAAGGTGGTAGGTCCTTGGATAAGCCACAAAACCACACACACTGCCATGAGTAAACCGTAAAGTTACTCCTATTAATTTCTGTATTTTGACTGAGAACAACAGAGTAGGAGCAAGCTGGTGTGGTGACACACACTCATTATTCCCATTTACTCTGGAGGCTGAGGCAGGACGATGGTAAGTTCAAAGCCAGCCTGGAAAGCCTGTCAAGACCCTGTCTCAAAGTAGAACTTTCAAAGGGCTGTGGATATATCTCTGCTTGCCTAAAGACACAGAGCCCTGAGCTCCATCCCCAATGGAATAAAAATAAATAAATAAATAAATAAAAGGGAGCGAGTACAAGAGCAAATAAGCAAACATGATTTCTGAAAGGGATTATATAATAACCTTTTTTGCAGTAAAGCTGCCTTCAGGTTCATTTCTTGTAGAAAAATGCCTCCTCAGAGAAACCAGTAATGGCATGGAAAAATTATTCAGAAGCAATGTTTAAGACAATTTGGAAAGCTGGGGTGGTGGTTTTCCCACTCCTGAAATCTCATCACTAGGGAGACTGAGGCAGGAGGACTACTGTGGGTTTGAAGCTAGCCTGGACTACACAGTTGAAGGACAGCCTGAACTACACAATAAAAGGAGACAGTTTGAGAAAAATTATTAGCAAGCAATATTAGTATGATTATTACAACTAACAGTACTTGGCAAGAGCTGGTTAATTGTTAACCAACCCAGAATCAACAAATTTACATATCAGCAAAACATTTAAATGTTCAGAAATTTATACTTTTCTATATCTGAGATTCATTCTTTTCATTTCACTCTCATTTTCCCTGATTATTAAATTATATATATTCAGAAGATATTTTGTTCCAATAATGTATATAATTTTCATAATTTTATAGAAAGGTTCCTAAGAAAATCAAGAACAATATAATATTACCTTTATAGGTACCTTATTAAGGCAAATTCTTGTTAGCCTACAGTACTGTTAGAAAGTGATACTAATCTGCTCCTTCAATTGAATTTTTATACATTAGATCTAGTAAAAACTTGTAAACAATGTCTATGTATTATAAAAATAAAAGATACAAATTCAAAGGCAGAATGAAAAGAAAGATAAAACCACATCATTTTCTTAATTGGCAATTTTGCTATTAAAGGAAGAAACAGCAAAATTCCAGACTACACAGATGACTCCATCTGAGACCTGTAAGAACCATTCTCCCTCTAACTGTACCTTTTATGCAGTTGTTTCCTTGAATAGTTCATGTTTTAAAATTATTTCTGAAAGGCTATATAATAAGTTATATCATAGAAGTAACACCTTAATCTCCTAAAGCCTTAAATAGCATATTTGAAATGTAGTTCTGTTTACTAATTAAAATAAGATAGTAGGTTTAAGTATGTGTTCAACAGTTCAAAGAATTTTAAGCTTAACCTAGTGGAACCTTCAATTTTCAACCTTTTTTAACCTATAACATATATCCCAGAGATCTTAGTGGTGTATTATCTTTAATGACTACTATCAATACCTCTTTATACATGCCAGAGAATGTCCATAATCTTCAGGTAAAATTGTATGCACCATGGAAAGAGAGAGGATAGAAGAAGATTTGTAGTTATTTACTGAAGAGCTCTGAATATATACTGGCAACATTTAAAACCTGGACTTTGCATATGAATCAATGGTTGCATTTGTGATTCTTCAAAAAGCAACAGTACATAGAACATTCACTTTTTAGAGAATGAGAGATAATGAACAACATCAGTTCCTCTGATTTAAAACTCACCCATCAACCAAAAGTAAACTTACACATCACATACTAATAAAAGAGCTACAAAGATTCATTTCTGGAAGATTTGCTTAGACTTTTTACTTTATGCAAATTATAAATGTACTTACAAGTTGATGGGTAAAAGGAATCAGTCTAAGCACTATGGAAGTAGACTCCATCTGTGTTCTGCAATAAATAAAATAAACACTTCCTCCAAAAGTATCTCTCCTTTAAAATTATTCAGAAAGAAATAATCCAACTGATCCTCTTTAGAAGAAAGACAGGCAATACAAGGGAAATGACCCAACTACTAAGAGCCACTTGTGATAGACCAAAAAATATATACTTAGTCTCACTTTTCTTTAACAAAAGGAGGGGTAAAAAAGAAAAGAGAAACCAAAACAAAAAAGAAGAAAAACCATGTTAATGTCCAACAAATGAGATAAAAAAGTAAAAAAATTTAGGATATTTATCAAGGAAACAGAAGTCATCCAATTGTACAAAGTCATTCATTGTACAACTCAAATGTACAAAGAATAATTTCATTTATTCATCAAATATTTACTGAGAATTTACTATGCTAGACAGAGGAGACAGTCATAACCAGAAATGACAGTCCCCATTCTTAGGCAGCTTACAAACTAATGGAAAAGGAAATAATCATACAAATATGCAGTTCTTGTAAGTACTATGGAGAAAATTAGAGCAGAAAAAGCAGAAAGAGAGAGGAAGGCGGGCTTATGAAAGACTAAGAAAAGGCAGCCCTTAACATCTGAACAAAGACCTACTGGACATGAAAAACCAAGCTCTGCAGGTGAGATTGCAAAAGCACACAACAGGTAAGGGAACACACTCCAAGGCCCTCAGGTGGGAAAATGTTTGACTTATATAAGCATTTGGAAGGGAGTAAAAGTGACTGTAGCAAAATCATCAAGTGAGGAAGGACTTTAGCTTTTAAGATAAATTAGACTGAAACCGACTCACTTGTAACAAATACAAATGAACCTGATGACCGAATAAAGTCAATGTTAACATAAATTGTGAAAGGTTTTTTTTTTAAAGAGGCTTATTTCAAGGAGCAGTAAAGATGAAGTTAGTGAAAGTCTGTAGCTCACACTTTCTACAGAGCCTTTAAGAGCCAAATGAATACTTACAGGACTAGAGATGGTGACGTGGAAGTCATCTGTATAGCAATGGCAACAAAGAATGGGGAGGCAATAAGCAGAAAGAGGCAGTGCAGACCGCAGAGGACACTACTTTCAGCAATGAGAAGGCACGGTTGAAAAGATGTAACCTGCAGGAGTAACTGAGTGTGAATGTGTGCACATATGTGTGCCTGTGTGTATGCATGGGGAGCATTTGCTAGCCACTAGTGCAGAGCTGAAAACAGCACTAAATTTTTCCTACCTTTTAAAATATTTTTGATGTTCTAGAAGTTGAAATTTTATATTTTGTCTTCATGACTCCATTTGTTAACACAGGTGAGCATTTTCAACTACAGCCACTTAAAGTATTTTTCTTTATCAATATTTTTTTCTTTGCTCCAGTACGACCTGCTATTATCTTTAAGAACTGACTACATATTAATGACTAAAAAGGAAGCTAAAGTGAGAAACCATTTCTAAGAAAGAAAGTAAGAGCACCCATCCTGAGAAAACTGAAATGACACTCTCACCAATTCATACTGTGCCTTGGCATGCTATAAACTGCAGTATTAAATCCTAATTCAGCAGCATTTCAATTCCACATTGTTCTATCTTGTGATTAGACGTCCCCCCAAAGCCTCACGCTTTTTCAGAGTGTGTGGATGACTCGTGAATGGGTTAGATCCTAGGGCTTTAGGATTAAGGGTGTGAGTGCTACCCATCCTAAGTAGTCTGAATAAGATAAATGGGGCAGAAAGACATTGTGTCTGGTAATTTGTTGATTTTGCTGCTTCTGCCACCATGAATTGTTACTCCTCTGCCACTCTGCCATAGAGCCAGCTGATTATGGACTGAAACCTCTACAAACTAGAAGATAAATAAACCCTTTCCCCTCTAACTTTGAGTGTCAGTTATTTTGTCTCAGCAGCAAGAGAAAAATAACTAAGACACACGTATACATCCACACTGTGCTTTTTAAAAATACCATGGGTGCACATATCATGTGACTTCGTTATATTAAATCATGTTCAATCCTGAAAATAAAATAAACACAGAAATGCTAACGTGATGGTGTGATGACACTGAAATGAACAAAGAAACAGTGGCATGATGATCAAGGTGGTTTAAGGTCAAATATTCAAAAACTGGTTAAAGAATCTGATATTGTCACATATTCACTCTCCAGAATTTTTATATCTTACTATTTAAAAGATCTTAATGTATTTACTAAGTGATTTCAATGTTAAATAATTACAAATAAATTAACTTTCATAATTTTGAAACTCTAGTTTTTTTTATTACTCGTTTTTTAAAACAGATTTCAATTTTGTACACTTGGTTGGTATGACTGTTGTCAATTTGATTAAGAGTCTCCTGGAGAGGTACTGGATCATGGAAACCCTATACTCATTAATCTACTGATGTTCATAGCTAAATGTGCTATCCACAGATGGGCCCCAGTTGGACGTGGGTCACTGGGGGTATGTCTTGGAGGGCATTATCTCTTCCTGGTGCAACTGCCTTGTCCTCTGCTTCCAAGCTACCATGAAATGAGTAGTAGCTTTGTTCCACCATGCCCTCCCACTATGATGTTTCTGCTTTGGTTAGCCATGGACTAAACCCTCTGAAACTTTAAATCAAAACCTGTCCTCTTTAAGTGTGTCAGGTATTTTCACCAAGCACTAGGTAAGCTAACCAATACTGTTTTGTGTCGTGTTTTTTCTTCTGTTTTGTTTTTGCTTTTTGTTTTATTATTTTTTTAAGAAGCAGGACCTAGCTACACTAACCAGGCTGGCCCCAAACTGCTTAACTCAAGTAATCCTCCTGCCTTGTCTCTTGAATAACTGAGATTACAGGCACACACCACTATAACCACCTCAGGTTTCTTAAAATACTTATTTAGTTACAGATTGATGAAGATAACCTGATCTTCAATGACAAAAGCATAGCGCCCTGTTTTAGGATTCTATCATTGTTTGGATGATTGGTATGGCTTGTATCTAGATGTCCCCTCAAAGCATCATGCACTCACAGAAGCTTTTTGGAGGTGGTTGGGTCTAGGGTGTGTGATACTGGGACTGAGGGTGTGTGGTAACTAAATTGGTTTAGGATAGTCCTGGGTGTCCACTCAGGATATGAGTGGCAGCAATCAATAGGCTTATAGACTGGATGGAATACAAAAAGACAGAAGAGCAGGCTCACTTCTCTGTCTTCTGCCTGCCACACCATGAGCTGTTTCTTCCCTGTGATGTCTCTCCACTATGCTATGCTGCCTTGGAGCCAACCAACAATGGACTGAAACTTCGACAAACAATGAGGTGAAATAAACCTTTCCTCCTTTAACTTGTGGGTGTCATGCATTGTGTCTCAGCAATGAAAAAAGTAACTAAGACAATTACAAAATGGCTATATATAACATTTCTTAAACTCAACAGCTCAGAAATGTGTGGCCCTCTTTTAAATATATTATTAAAAGCCAATATTGTGGCACCAATATATTCTAAACAAACTCAAGTTATATAAAAGGAACAGCTTTGGGGACACATTTTTAAAGGATTTCTCTTAATAAATTTCTTTCACAAAGTGTTATTTCAGATAGGTTATTACTGGAAGAAAAATGGTCCCAAACTTTCTCTACTCTTACTTAGTGTTTAAAATGAACACGATTTTCTAAACAGAGGGTAGTAAAATAGTGGACCTAATTTATTTCATTCCTTTTCAACATTTCCTGCATTCCTTTGATGAGTGTTATGGTTTATGTCTAGATGCCCCCACAAAGCCTCATGCTGTCATAGGTGGGGCTTTCTGGAGGTGGCTGGATCTAGAATGTGTGATGCTGGCATTAAGAATGTGTTGCTGGGATTGATTCACAGGTCCATGCTAGGATTAAGGGTGTGAGTGTTGAGGGCACATAGCCTGGATAAAATATAAGGGACGGAAAGAGAGCTGCTATTGTCACCACTGGTGGCTTGCTTGCTGGTTTGCTGCCTTCTGCATGCTGTGGACCATTTCTCCTCTGTGATGCCCCTTTGCCCTGCCACCCTTCCTGAGAGCCAGGTGATTATGGACTGAAATCTCTACAAACTGACACAAAATAAACCTGTCCTCTTTTAACTTTGGGCGTTTGGTATTTTGTCTCAACAATAAGAAAAGTTTATGATACCAGGAATGTACTATTTATTGTGATCCTATTTTTAAAACAGAAGTGGATTACAGCACCTCCCCTGAGGGAGGTTATGTATAAAGAAACTAAGAGTATGAATGAGGTAGCTCCATACTGATTTTCACAGTAGTTGCACCAGTCTACACTCCCACCAACAGTGGAGTTTCCCCACAGACCCACCAGCATTTGTTAGTTGATTTCTTGATAACAGCCATTCTGTCCGGGGTGAGGTGGAATCTCAGCTTTGTTTTCATTTGCATCTCTTGAATGACCGGCAATGTTGAACATTTTGTCCTATGTTTATTTGCTATATCTACATCTTTGTCTAAGAAATGACTGTTCATTTCAGATACTCATTTTTAGACTGGGTCTTTAAATTTAGGAGGTCTGATTTGTTTTAAGTTCTTTATACATTCTAGAGAGGACCCATTTGACCCAGCTATCCCCCTGCTGGATATCTTCCCAAAAGAATTTAAAAAATCATACCACAACAATATATATGTACTCATGTGCATAGCAGCATAGTTTGTAATAGCTAAAACTTGGGAACAATCCAATTGCCCATCAACTAGAGACTGGATAAAGGAAATGTGGTATTTTTATAAAAAGGAGTACTACTCAGCCATAAAGAATGAGAAACCAGAGACATTTATAGCTAAATGGAGGCACATTGAGGCAATACTCTAAAGTGAAATAAATAGAACACACATGTATAAATACCAAATAGTTTCTCTGGTGTGAGAAACCGAAAGTGTAAATAAGAATCAAAATGTATAACAGATAATGTGAAATAGGAAAAAAAGGTCCAAAGGGGAACAGAAAGGGGGAGGGGGAGGGGAAAGGAAAGAAGGGAAAGGAATAAATATGAGAAAAGGAAAAAATGGAAACAAAGTCTTTGTAAATAGGAAGAGGTGGAGGGGTTGAAGGGAGGGCAGGGGAATGGGGAAAAAGATAAGAACCAAGATACATTATGTAAAGGTACAATTCCCAACAGTGAATGTCAGCATATTGTATACCTAAAATGTACCAATAAAATTAATGAATTTTTAAAAATGTGAATAGAATGAGATGGTGAAACATGATATAAATAATAATTTCTGTAAGTGCTTAGACAAATAAATATGGACTCCAGAAAAAAGAATACAGTACTTTCACATGTATATCCTATTTGACCTTTTAATACAAAGTGAATAGATTATCACATAAAAACTAATGTCACCTTTCTTTCCATTCCATAAATTCAATGTAGATTTATTGGAGATTTCAAACAATGTAGAAAAAAATTGTAGAAGATTTAAAAATGGGCAAAATAATTATTTTCAATGGAATATTGGCACTTTCAGAGATTAACTGAGTCAACAGGGCATGGGATTTACAATCCTATATATCTGTAGAGATGAAAGTTAATTTGTAGAAAACTGGTGGAAATTCAAATAATTCTTGTTCATAGAAATATAAACTTTGTCCAGTAGAATTGAGCCACTTTGTATCCATTTGCTTGTAATTTAGCATGGTAGATGACAGTCATGATTATAACATCTTTTACACTGACTAAAATGAATACAAGATGATTCCTGGTACTCCTCAAATAAATTAAAAGTACAAAATAAAAATATACTGAGGTACTAAAATATGATATCCCTACCTTCCTACTAAGGAAGACAGATACAGTGAGGCCTGATTAGATTGATACAATGAGAAGTAAAATAAAACTATTTTCTCACTATAAGGTTTTAAAAAGCTTTCTTCTCAAGGTTATCTCTTAAGTTACAACTACAGGATAAAGCAGGGGACAAATAACTGGACAACTTCACCCACCACCTGTCCTCAACATACAGCCCTTGAAAAAAAAAAAGCTGTTTTTAGATTTTTTAGTGTTTGGGGAGAAAGTCAAAAGAATGATTATCTAATGACATGAAACTCAAATATCAGTGTCCATAAGTAAGGTTTTGCTGGAACACAGTCATGCTTATTTTTTTTATATATTATTTATGGCCACTTTTATGTTACAATAACAGAGCTGAGTAGGTGCAAAAAAGACTTATCAGTTCATACTGCTGCTTGGCACACCATAAATAACAGCACCCTAACTAGCATTTCAATTTCCACATATTATTACTATAACACATTTTTAAAAAATTAACAGTGCATGGGTTGGGCATGCAGCTCAGTAGTAAAGGACTTGCCTAATATATACAAGTTCCTAGGTCCCATCCCCAGTACCATACCACAGGGAAGAAAAAAATGGTGCCCAATGTATACACATCATGTAAAAACAAGAAAATAAGAGCTAATGTGGTGTATGGGACAAAACAATGTTAACTACTATAAATTAGATGGCAAAATACTGTGTGTTATGCAGTGACACTATAGGAGTGCTAAAATGAAATATACATCAACATTACTAAACTATGCACTGGTCAAAAATATCCCCAACTCACATGAAAGCAACATTCTAAAAAAATTCAAGAATTCAACAGTATACCACCTTGAAAAATACAAAATAATAACAAGATTGCAATGTAAGTAAATTTCTAAGTAGCTCTTTTGTTAGCCAAGGAAGGAAAGTCATTTTCTAACAGTAAATCAATTATATTATGTTTGTGTGCAGCAGCCAAAGAAATGTGTTCAGAAAAAATGAACTGGCTTAAGTTCATCAACTACATCTTGGTGAAAACAGTTGCTTGAAAATTTGAGGATATGTGCAGCAACATCAACAGTCAATTAAAAAAACAAAGCAAATGCGTGAGGACATGGCAAAGTGTGGAAAACCTGGCTAGCACATGCAAGACCCTGGGTTTGATTTCCAGCACATGCTCATGTGCACATGTCTACACAAATGATTTCAAGTGGTTTTCCTTCATGACTTGACTCTGTGAGTCGAGAAATGTAAATAGTGGCTCAGTTGCTACTGAGGAGTTAATGTTGAACTTGAAGTGGCTGAAGAATTAGTACCTATGAACATTATGCATGAGACATGTATAGGAAATAACATGTATAAGACATATTGCACAAGACACTTACGGGAAATAAGACAAAGGCTTAGTAGCACATATTTTTGGCCTCTAGTACTAAACACTAAATTGCTTTGGTAACAAGTTTTTACTGAAGATTTAATGATAAAATGAATTTAATTTAAAATTACAAAATAAAACAGCATATATAAAATATACTGGGATAAAGTCACTGAAATGACAACTAGCATTCTTAAAATCACAGAATAAATCACTTCTCAAGCTATCAAACATTAAAATAAGAAAGGTGAGTCTTGTCCCCATACAAACGTGCAGTGGCTGTATTTTCCAAGCTCAGATCATAGGCCCAATATGGGTTTTTTAGGCCATAATGCCAGAGCAAAATAAATTTCCATATTTTGAATGCTCTTTTATTGTGAAACTAAGGAGCTTCCACCTAACCTTCAATTGGAAGCTGTAAGTCTGTAATACAATGAGATGCTAAAAGGCAAAAATGTAAAAAACAATATAATAGAACACTCTACATGCCAAGCGATGAATATGTTCAATTAAAATCATATTTATGCACTGATACCAGTATTTATACAATCTATCTGAATGAAAAGACATTTCAAAAATAAAATATGTACAATCTCATGGATCAGCATTGACAGATAAACATTTGATTAAATTCTGATGATAAGGAATACTAACTTTGAACTACAATTAAGTTAAATGTTATCTATCACAAAAATAATTTCATTATTTTTATTAATAGATCTAAATTACAAAAAGAGTTCATAAATGAGTTCCAAACATATCTACACTGTTCATTTTTCAACCTATCCCTAAAAAAAAATTGCTTTTTCAACAACTCAGTAAATGTATATTCCATTCCTCAGGGTGAACATGCCAGAAAACTTGAAGTCATCCTTGGCATCTCTTTTTCTCATGGTCTTTGCTCACATTCATCAGCAAAATCAACTGGCTTTATCTGCAAAACTGTATCCAGAATCTAACCAAATTTCACCATATCTGCTACCATCCTAGATCGTGCTACTGCCACTGTTCATTTATTCTAATAAACTGCCTCCCCCTACTTACAGCAACCTAAGATTTCCATTAAAATGCCAAGTGAGGGCCAGGGATTTAGCTCAGTGGTTCTACCACCTGCCTCACAAGCGCAAGGACCCAAGTTTGATCCCTGGTATGGGAAAAAAAAAAAAAATGCCAAGCGAGATGTTACTTCTTGGCCAAAAATCTTCCAATGGTTTCCATCTCACTCACCATAAAAACCCAAAGTCATTCTCAGTGGACTACAAGAAACTCCACGATCTGATCTCCACCTGCCCAACCATTCCTCTGACTTCATCTCGTCATGATCTTCCCCCAGCTCAAGAAATTTCAGCCACTTGGACTATTTGTGTTTCTCCAAGCTTCCTTTTTCACCTGTGCCACCACCTTTAACTTGCCCTTCCACTGCCTAAAATGATGTGCTCCCAGATAAACCCAGTCACTGCCTGTTCCCTCATACTATTTTTTTTTTATTCTTAAGTTCTTTTATTGGTACATTTTAGGTATACAATATGTTTACATTTATCATTGGGTGCTTGTACCTGTACATGATATATCTTGGTTCTTATTTTTTCTCCATTACCTGTGCACCCTCCACCCCCTCCACCCTTCCCTATTTACATAGACTTCATTTCCATAAATTTATACAGCTATCTTACATTCTTTTTTTACTGTCTTTGAAATCCGATGTGTATTTTGTTTTTCTTTTGGTACTGGGGATCAAACTCAGGTCCTTGCAATTGCAGGGCAGGTAGCAGAACCACTGAGCTAAATCCCCAGGCCTTCCCCTCCTACTCTTAAGGCCTTCACTCAAATCTCATCTTCTCACAGGGATTATCTGTGATTGCCCTGTATAGCCAACAACTACCCTTTCCACTGATTCTCTACTCTGTAGCCCTATCAGTCTGCTCACAGAGAACAGCTGCCTGCTACCTTGTTCAACAAATATTTCCTGAATAAATGAACAAAGCAACCAAAACAATTGTACTTTTTTCTGTAATGATTCCTCAGTTAATTTTACTTCCATATGTACCACACACATACTTAAATATGAATAATACTGATTTACCATTGCACTAAGTGTTTCTTCCCAATCAGGCCGCTCTCGGGGATGAACATTTCTATGTAGTTCTGGAACAAAATCATCCTCTTCAGAATGTACTGAGGACTTCATCTTCCTAGAGATGAAAACATGAAAGATTCTGATAAGAATTTCCATTTCTATAAAAACTTCCCAATGAACCCAATTCAAAGAGCAGAAAAATATATTTGATTTTAACTTTGGTTAAAAGAACTCAAGTGGCTAGCACTGATCCTTTATTTCCAGTCTGGTTTTCAGAGATCTTTTCTGATGTGCCAAATACCTGCTTTTTACTCCAGAACACAAAAGTAAAGTTTAATACTGGTTAACTTCTATGGTTAATGGTAGTTATCATATAAAAAGTGGTTTTGCCGATTTAGCTCAGTGGCACTACACTTGCCTGGCCAAGTGCAAGGTCCTGAGTTCAATTCCCAGTACCAGAAAAAAAAGTGGTTTTATCTTTTTAGCACAATTTGAACCTTGAAAACAATCTATAACACCAATATTTTATATCAATACCTATAGAATTGTGCTAAGCATTAGTAACATTGCAGGACAAAGAAGAAATAGGTATTTCTGGTTCCAATCTATGAACCAGAGTGCATCAAACTAGGACTCTCAATGAAACATGAACGCTGGGGAAAACATGAAACAATTGCCCTGAAGGCCCAGGAAAGTAACCAATACAGGAAGCACTTCGAGCACCACAACCTCTAAAAGGAGAAAAGCCAATAAGATGATGCTTACATTTAGTCACTCCTTTAATATAAGATTCTTCCAAATCAACAGGAAATAAAGTCCAAGGATAATACTATAACCTTAAATAGCTTATAGGGAAGAGGTGAGGGATGTAGGTTCAGTTTACCAAAGCAGAGGACCTTCACGAAGTAAAATGTTTACCAAAAGGACCTATAGAGAAAGAACCTGAAAGTCTTCATGAAAATCCCCTCAAATTATTAACAAGTATCATCACAAGTACACAGCCCAAGATGATGAATAAATAGCCACTTAAAGAGTCGAGTAGACATTCTAGCAGTGCAGCTAAGGAGACAGAGGTTGGCAAAGAACTGCCAAGATGGAGGAGCCCTAAACACACCTGAACTCTCAACTAAAACTTTAAAGAGCCACATCTTCAGAAGAAGGACAAAAAAGCCATAGATAAACTCTAAGGAAGCCTAAAACCACATCTTGATAGAACCAGAAGTGCCAGGGAAAAATTAACTCTCTTTGGAGGGAAAAAAATTCTCCAGGCTCTGCAAAATTTTCATCCACATTATCTGGGATCCAATAAAAATTATGAAGTATGCTTCTTTTTAAAAAAGAAAAAATAGAAAAAACGTCAAAACAGAGAGATTTACATGTTAATGGATTTTTAGAATTAACAAAAAGATGTTAAAATGGCTGTGATACATCTTTGGCTTCTGTAAATAGCATCACTCCTAGTTCAACAAAAAAATTCACATTATCTATAATTTTCTAGAACACATCAGATAACTAAGGTCTCAGGACAAACAACTAGTCTGAACTCTAGAAAAACAAGCCTCTCCACGAAGAGACAGATCACAAGCAATTACTTGCCTGGGGCAAAGCACATGGAATGAAAGATACATAAGCTGCTAAGAAGTAGGGTAAATTTCTGTCAAGTTGCTAAAACACATGTATGATCAATACATTCAATTAAATAAAAGAAAAACAAAAGATAAGGTATACAGAGAATTAAAATCTATGAAAACTAACAGTTCAAAACAAAACATAAAATATCTGAAATGAAGAACTCACTATATGGGTTTAACTCAGCAATACAACATGGCTAAAGAGAGGATTAGGTAACTGCAAGATAACAGAAAATATCTATATTGAGGCACACAAAGGAAAAAAGGAAGAGAAAAATCACAAGAAAGCATAAAGAACAACAGACTAGTAAACTAAACTACAGGTGGAGGGCGTGAAGGGAGGGCTAGGAATGGGGAAAAAATAAGAACCAAGATGCATTATATAAAGGTACAATTCCCAATGAGAAATGTAATTGTGTTGCATGCCTACAATGTACCAATAAAAGAATTTAATACAAAAAAAAAAAAACTAAACTACAGTATGACAAATTGATAACTCGGAAAAAAAAGATGAAAAAGAGAAAGAGACAAAAGCAATTTTAAAAAATGGCTGAAAAGTTTTCCAAGCTTTTGAATGTCATCAAGCTAAAGATATGAAGTTGTATAAATCTTAAGCAAGATTTAAAAAAAAAGCTAGGTTTATTAGTTAGACTAATAAAAACCAAACACTAAGAAAAACTGTAAAGAACAGAGTACAAAAGACAAGTTGACTACAAAGAAGCAATGTGGTTTTTGCCAACCTACAACTTCGCACCTTGCAAAATTACCCATTAAAAAGGCAAGTAAAATAAACTACTTTCATACAAAAGCTGAAGGAATTTACTACCAGGAAATCAAGTAGACTGATCTCAGAACTACAGAAATAGGAAAAAACAATAGAGAAAAAAATGAAAAAATATGTAAATATTAATGTAAACCCCAAATTAATATCATTGATATTTATAATATATAAATATAAAACAACTGTATTAAATGAAAGACGCCAGACTATATACTACATGGCCTTCCGTCTCCCTGTCTCCCCCGCCTCACCCGTATATATAAAAGTCAGGTCTATAAAGACAAAGCATACTGCTACTGTCCAGAATAGCCAAGTCCACAGAACCCTTAAGAATATTAGCCTTTCTCAGAGGCTGGGGAAAAGGAACATGAAGAGTTACTGCGAACGAATAAGGAATACTTTCTGAAATGTTCTCAAATTAGACAATGGTGGCTGTTGACAGTTTTGTGAATATATTAAAAACAGCCTAAAAGTATACCTTAAGTAAATTTTATGACATCTATGTTAATTCTATCAAAAAATAGAAAATAGACTAAAAATTCCAGTTAGAATCAAAAGCTATAAGAGTAAGTTTTAAAAGTAACAATCGTATCCTAAAAAGCATAGGAACTTGAAAACAGAAGGGCACCAAAAGGTGGAACACAGAAGCAGAAGAAATAATAGCAACACTAACTTAAGTCAAAGTAGGCTGTAGGCAAAAGGTATCACTAGAGGTAAAGGAGGACGTTTCATAATGATAAAAGCATAATATTTATAAGTTGATATAATTTACATCCAATGTTGTAAGTAAAGTGGTCAACAAATAGCACAGTTTTTAAATACATAAGGCAAAATCTAAAAGAATAAAGAAAATTAGATAAATCTACAATCACAGTTTGGCAATTTGTTAAAAGATTTCTCAAGAATTGACAAAATAAGCAAAAACAATCATAAGTACATAGATGTAAATAATTTCCAATTTCAAATTTCCCATTTTCAACTAATATAGAGGGTTAAACCCAACAATTACAGAATTTATACATTACAGTTCTTTCAAATGGCTATGAAGCATTTGCCAAGATATTATATGCTAGGCAATAAATCAAGTCTCAATAGATAACAAAAAATATAATCTATGAATTATGTGTTTTGTGACTACCACTGAATACTTTAAAAATCAGTTACTAAAAGATAACTAGAAATTCCCCTAAGCATTCAGAAATTAAGAAATCCAATTCTGAATCATTCATATCAAATAAAATCAATGGAAATTATAAAGTATTTTTATCTGAATGAAGATACAATAGAAAAAAATGTGCAGGATACAATTAAGTATTTAAAGCAAAATTTGTAATTCTACATGCATATTGGTGGAAATAACACAAATTAAAATCCATGTTATTCCATCACAAGACGGTTGAAAAATATTAATCCAAAGAAAGGGTGAATAAAAAACATTTTTTAAATAAAACAATGAAATAGAAAGCAGATGTACAATAGAGAAAACAAAGAAAGACAAAAATTGATCAAGAAAAAACAAGATACAATAGAAAGAATGAAAAGAAAGCTTTAAGTAGGAAAGCGTATGGACATTAAAAATTCTAAGGGCAATAAGAACAATTTATTTCAATGTACGGTACTTGACAATTTAGTTGAAATAAATACCCTGAAATTCCCCAAAACTGAAACAAGAAATCAAAACATCTGTAATTTTATGGCTATGCAAGAATTTAAATCTTTAAGGAAAATATGGGTCCAAATGCATTCACTGGTGAATTCTTTCAAACAGTCAGGAAATAATAACATTTTTATATACATTCTTCTCAAGTATTAAAAAAAACCACTTCATGACCCGATCAATGAGGCCAAGCCTCATAACAAAAGCTGATAAAAATATTACCAAAAAATTACACTTTGATAACATGAACATAGCTACAAAACCTCTAAACAAAATATAAGCAAATCAAACTCAGTAACATACAAAACGATAGTGAGCAAGTGAGATTTGGTCCAAAATGCAAGTTGATTTAACATTCTAAAGTCAATCTCTATAAATGACCACAGTATTAAAGTGTGTGTAGGGGGGTTATATCTCATATCAATAGATAAGATTTAATATCTATTCATATATCTTTTTTTTTTTTTGGTACCGGGGATCAAACTCGGGTCCTTGCGCTTGTGCAGTAGGCGGCGAAACCACTGACTTAAATCTCTGGCCCGCTATTCATATATCTTTTAAAAAGTATTTTAATGGAGGTTATTTTAAAAACACAGCTAACAAAATACTTTAAAAAGATGATTACTGAATGGTCTCCCACTGAATTCATGAGCAAGCAAGAATGTAATCTTCAACAAAAAACTGTAATTGAAGTCCTACTCGGTTTTTTTTTAAAAGGCAATGGAAAGAAAAAATAAATAAAAGTCATAAAAATTGCCAAGGAATGCTAGGGATTTAGCTAAGTGGCACTGTGCCTGCCTGGCAAGCACAGGTCCTGAGTTCAATTCCCAGTTCAGAAAAAAAAAAATTGGCAAGGAAAAACCAAAATTTTTATTATTTTAAGATAACATAGTATGTACATAGACAATGAAAAAGAGTACAATTAATTTAGGATTAATAAATTATAGTCCATATTAAATATGTTTATATATACCAGCAAATACAATTACTTACTATGGCAAAAATATGTTCATCGATAACAGACTAGTTTTTCACTATTTTTCATAAAATATTCCACAGAAAAACTGTTGCTGCCATTTGCAACAAGTAGATATTGACGTTGAGCAACAGATGTCAAAGAATATATGCTATATAATTCTATTTACATGAAGCTCAGTCAGATATAGAGTATGTGCTATATAATTCTATTTATATGAAATTCAAGGACATGCAAAACTAATCTATTGTGACAGAAAAAACACTAGTCACCTTTGAGGTGGGTGCTGACTCGGAGGGCCAAGGGTTGTGTCACATAAGAAAAACAGTCTTGATGGGATTGTGATTATATGAGTATATACACACATATAAATTCACCAAGCTACACATTTATAATTGGTATACTGTATTATATGCAAGTTATACTTCAATAAAAGTATAAAATAAAAAGGTTATTGACAAATGTTACATATTAGTATAATAGGTACAAAATTGTATTTGTGTACTATGCCATGTAATTTAAAAATCCACTCCTTAAAACTTAGTATTTACTTATTTCATTGATTCTCTTGTTGTGTTCTTTCGGTCTTAAAGTATCTGACTGTAGTTTCAGATCCAAAAGGGCACTATATTAAGGGCTGCCAACTATAAAACCTAAGTAACCTAATGTATTTTTTACAAGAATTTTCTGTAAACTATCTTCAGACTTGAAGATTGATATATTCAATCAAAAGCAAAAACAAGAGAGAAAAACATTTCCTTCAAATAGGTTATGATGGGCCTTACCATCTTGCTGCTTCCTTGGTTTAAAATTATGTAAACTGTTAAATGTTCAACACACACTCAATTTGTATTACTGAGTGGGATTCCTGCTTATATGTCATGAAAACTTGCACTGGACAGCTTTAAAGTTCCCCAGAGAAGTCCAAGTGAATTTTCCTTCCATCAGAAGGAAAGACTCCACCATTCCCAGAACTGCACCTCATGGGCTGTTCCCTCCAGGTACATCTTTTCCTTGGTCCCTGGAGCAAATTCCAAGCAGCAATGGAACTTTAATTCTCTCTTTTTATTCTCCCAATCTGTTTTTATTTCTTGTACTTTGCCAAGTTTGATTCTGGCTCTGCACCAATTACGGCCAGTAAGTTATTTCCCACTGAGGGTAACAAGGACCAGAAGAGTCCGTTTTAAGGTCTGGTGATCTGGTGATGCCTGGCTGATGGAAACAGGCAACTATTCTGTCAAAGACAACACAGAATTTGGTTTCTTAGTCAATTCTTTTCCATCTGTGTGAGAAAATGCCTCGATTCCACGGAGAGAACAGCTCTTTGAGGTAAGGTCCCTGTGGCCAATTTGGTGTTCTCTCTCCAACCAAGCTACAAGATTTCCACGCACATCTGTGAACCTGTCACTGATGAAAGCCATTACTGACCACCACAAGGTGTAATACATCAACAATCTACCTTCAGAGGATATTAAATTAGATCACAAAGCTTTTTAAAATATAGGCACTCTGTTTTGGTTCATTTATATAGACTACCATAACATATGCTTACATAAATCTAATATTCCCACAACTCCCCAAAAATAAACTAACATTAATGGGAACAGCTTACTGGAGTAAAAAAGGTACACAAATCTGGTGAAGCCAACTGAAACTGGGCTTTGGTCACTTCCAACTGGAAACATTTTATAAAAATTTTAGTAAGAATTATAATTTTATCAACAAAAAGGTATAAAGCAACAAAATTTTCATCCCATCTTCAATCTGTCCTTTTCCCACCTCCCAAGGTAATAACTTCCATATACATTCTCTACCTCCCAAGTAATCCATTTTATATATATATTCTTCTAAACTTTATGCATATACAAGGTATGATTTAAAAATAGTGTCTGGGCCGGTGATTTAGCTCAGTGGTTCTGGGGCCTGCCTCGCAAGCGCAAGGTCCTGAGTTTGATCCCCAGTACCAAAAAATATATATATAGTGTCTAAATTTTTTAAATATATTAGAGTAAGAGACATACTGCCATTATTCCTCCTTGCTTTGAACATACAAAACTACTGTTCTTGGCCACCTTCTGAAGCAGTGCTGGGAGTCTTCTTTCAAGTGCTGTCATGGCTGCCTCAATGTTCTGAATTGGTTCAAAACATTTAACTTGCATGGTCATTTTGACTTTGGGGAAAGCCGGAAGTCACACAGTGCCAGGTCTGGTGAATAAGGTGGATGAAACATCATAATGTTTTTACAAGTCTCCTTTCCATTAGATGGCACTAGCAGCAGAATTCACTAAATTTTTTATTGTACTTTGTAAAGGACTTCCAGAACTGCTGCCGCAAGTAGCAAGAATAATGGGATAAGTACATTCAAAGTAAGGGAGAGAGAGTATTTTGAATGGGATTAATGGCAATGTGTCTTTTACTGTAATTAGTTTTTAAAATTTAAACACTCATTTTTTTTTTTTCCAGTACTGGGGATCAAACTCAGGACCTTGAGCTTTCGAGGCAGGTGCGGTGCCACTGAGCTGAATCCTGGGCCCATCATTGTATATTTTTATCACACCTTACATATGAAAGAATATATACAAAGGAAAACATAATGTATAAATATGCTACTTTCTAGTGTGTTTATACAGTTGTGTATCTTGCTTTTTTCTAATATAGCCTAAACTCTTTGGATCAGTATGTAGAATTTCTTTGTTGCTTTTTTACAAATGCATAATACTCTACTACATAGATATTCCATAATTTATTCAACCAGTCCCTTTCTAATGGACACTTCAATGATCTCCAATCTTTTGCTATTACAAATAATACGACATTAAATTTGTATATTTTTACATATGGAAAAGTGTGTCTATAGACAAATTCTTAAATGAAAAAATCCTTTTTACATATTAGTACATTTTTCTATTGGATTAAGCCTTTTCCTTACCTAGTTTTAGTGCTTTATATATTAAAGAAATTAATCCTTCACCTGTAACATAAGTTACAAGTATTTCTCCTATGTTGTCATTTGTCTTTTCTTATACTGTTTTTTGTAATGCAATATTTTACATTATATGTAGTTTAATTTCTCAATCCTTTCTTTTACAATTTTTGTGTTTGAATAATTCAAAATGCCTCCCCTGATGAGTTAAACCAAGGCAACTATATCCTCAACACAATGGCATGGCTAGAATTGGCAGGCCAGAGACTCTGATAAACTTCTCAAAGAGTAATGGCAAGTGGGATGCGCTGATAAGGAAAAGAGAAAAATGGAGGTTCAGTTGGCTACACTCTACTTCTCTCCCACAACAAAAGAGCTGTCTTTTTGTTGCCCCCAAAGTACTAACAAAAACTAAAAAGTTACTCTGTAAAAAAATTTAACTATGAACTAGAAGAACTGTGGCTCCAAGAACTCTTTGCACCTAAAGAAGCAAGGCTGAAGCTATATACACCACAGGATTGTAAAGGAACCATGGTAAGGGGAAGGCCAAAAAAGGCCCATATTTCACCTAGTTAAACATGGACAGCCAGGTGTGGTGGTGCATGCCTGTAATCCCAGCACTTGGGAGGATGAGGCAGGAGGATTACCTTGAGTTCAAGGCCAGCCTGAACTTACCTCAAAAAAACTGTATGTACTGTTCAGAGACCACACAAAATAAGAACAATGAGTGAATAAACTTCACTCAAAACTAAAAAAGATATAATGTGAATGTATTATGCACATATTTATATATGTATTTGTCTAAACATAAAGAAAACTTAAAAATGATCTTACCTCCTCTAACTGAATTTGGAAGATTAAAGATGGAATTAATGGGTTAAGAGAATAAGCATAAAATTTTAATGCCGGGCATGGTGGTGCATGCCTGTAATCTCAGCACTCAGGAGGCTGAGGTAGGATGATTGCCACTTGTTCAAAATCAGTTTAGGGAACACAGTGTTTTCAACGTTAGCCTGGACTACATAGGGAAACCCTGTCTCAAAAAAAAAAATCTTTAAATCACATAAATGTAAAGAAATAGATCATGAAAGGAGTGACAGACCTAACATGCAAATGTTTTCACAAGAAGAAGACTACTACAGATAGATAGAGAGGCAACAATTAGTCATAGTAAGTAACAAAATTCCTATCCTAATATAAACCTGTAGATTGAAAGTTACCGAACTCCAAGTTGAAGAATGGATGATAAAATACATGCAACTAAGGATAAAAAGAAAGAAAATCTTACAAGTATTTATACAGACAGAACAAGTTACAACTGCCTTATTTTAGATTATGAATACCCCAAAGGCCCATGTGTTCAAGGCTCAGTAGCCAGCCTGTATCCCTACTAGGAAGTTGTGAAACCTTTATGAACTGGGGCATGGTGGAGGAATTTATATCATTAAGTGTGGGCCCCTAAGGGGATATTGGGAGCCTGGCCCCTTCCAGTCTCTGTCTTTACTTCCCAACTGCCATGAGAGGAGCAGCCCTCTCCATCACACACTCTCGATCATGATGTTCTACTTTACCACAGGTCCAAAAGCAATGAGCCAAGTGACTAAAATCTCTAAACACAAAGCCTTCTTTTAAGGTGATTTATCTCAAGTATTTGTCACATCAATGGAAAGCTAATACACAAAGGAAAAAGAAAAAACAGATCGGCATTGGAACATGTAAAGGAAACTGTAGTATACCACCCATGGAATTTACATGGACAAAACACTCAAGAAAATACCAAGAAACAGGGCCGTGGATTTAGCTCAGTGGTGCCACTGCCTGCCTCACAAGTGCAAGGTCCTGAGTTTGATCCCAGGTACCAAAAAAAAAAAAGAAAATACCAAGAAACAAATGATCCAGATACACTAAGATAAGATGGGATGAAGAGGAAAGGAAACAACAGTTAATATATGCAATTAAATCTGAATGAAAGGTAAGAAACAGTAAACTATCTCAGCAAAACACTAAGGCTCAGGGTTTGGATAGAACTGGGATAAACAAAAGAGATGCAAAACTCTCATATAGGGTTAATGAAATTGAGAAAAAATAAGAAATAAAAATGTCCTAAAGATCTAATGAAAAAGAGAAGAAAGGAGAAAAGTAAAATCCATGACAGGCAAAACAAAACATACAGGTAAAAGAAATTATTTGATTTCAAATAATAATAGAGAAAATACATACCTGAATGAGAACACAAAAAAATTAATCGTAAATGACAAGTAAACTTACAGGAGAAATTCTAAAATGATGTTTCTGAGGTTTTGTTTGTTCTGACTATACTCTTGCAAAGCTAGATGATTGATGTATTTTATTTTAAAAGCAGAAACTGACTGTATTTATAAATGCAGCTTTAAATGTGGCAGATTTTGTAAGTTTGAAAGTGCAACTGACTGATGGAGTTTAGTGTTTAAGTGAAATACAAAGGTTTAAAAAAATAAGTTTTGCACATTTAAGTAAACAAGTTAATAACAAGTAACTTTTATGTAGTTTTATATAGTTTCTGTGCTCTAAGGCCCTTCATGAACATGAAAAGCCTCATAAAAACAAATAGAGAAAGGCCAGCCTTGGACTCCATCCCAAAGTGCTTAATTACTGAAATACCAAGAAAGTCTTGTACTGACATGCCTCATGGTAAGGACAGATTCACTTCACAAATTATAAAGACAGGCTAATGGCTAACCTCTAATACTGCATACAATTTTCTGAGACTAAGGAATATTCACAACAGACTCTGTTGATTAAAATCAAAGTCATTATTTTTCTAATGCTGATAGAGGTTTGGGGTAAAAATTGTATTTAATGCTTAAAAAAATCTTAGGGGTTAAACTAAGCCCTACATCTTATCTTTCAGGGTACAAAGCAATATAAATATCATCTTTTTTGGTAATATGCACAATTTTTTGAACATTATATATAAAATATTATTAAGGATGACAAGACTATGAAAACTCACAGTATAAAATGGGCCTGGGTAAAGTATTGGGATGGATAGTCACCCTTCAAAGTGCATAAAAACTGGGAATCACAAAGTCAAGAATTTCTCCAGAAGACAAAAGAATCATAGTTAAAAAGCAAAAAATTGTTGAAATTGCTTCATGAGTTTCCAGAGGAATTAGCCATTATAGTACATCATCTAAAAATCAAGAACCTAGAATAATGTAATACACTACTACTGTCGCCCTCATTACCTAATTGAACTATGCAGTATCCATTTGTGGCTTCCTTCCAAGCAAGGCAGAGAAGGAATAAGACAACTACTCAAATAGTACATGAAATGTTACTCGTCCTATAAAGCTATAAATAAAGACATCCCTCCCAAAATTAAAGCATGTTCACCAAATCATCCAGCTTAACTAGTCAGATCAGAAGATACTCTTCTCAGACAGAATCAGTTGTCTTAAATGAAGATAGAAGCAAAGATGTGGCTGAGGAATTTAAGCCTCATAGACTAAAGGTACACGAGTTTTTAAAATGTTTAGTTGTACACTATATCATCGCTGTTTCACACTGTACGACGTACTTGCTAGACTGTATCTACCAACAACATGATGTTAAAGAAGACAAACAAGATTATAAGAATAACACTTACAGTGGACATATCAAAAATATTTCTGTAAAACTAGTCGTTCACTTTCACAGTCAGTTATACCTGGGATCAAAATTTTGCTCTACCATGTATAAAATTTAACTACACAGTAACAACATGGGCTATATGGCTCTTTCAGCTATAAATTCTTCATCTGGAAAATAGAAAAATTAATACCCATTTTATAGATCTGATATGCATTTAACAGATAGACTATATAACACACTTGGCCTAGGACACTGCATGTGCCAACTCCTAAACAAAGTTTTCTTACTTGAAAGTTTAAAACATTTACATTTTTCCTTTTCTATTTTGTGGAGCCCTTTCTGACTTAGAGAATAATTTTTCTAATGATCTCTATAAGGACTAGTCTACTCTGAGGACTTTGATGGCCTCCAAATAATCTAAGCACTATTTTACCACAGTGAAAAGACAAATAACAACACAGATTATTAAGTTCATAGTAAAAATGAGAAATCTGACGATGAGAGGTCTGTCAGTGGAAAAGTCTGAACCACTGCCATGCACGTAGGTAATTTATCACAGTATTAGAAGTAGTAAAAAGTATCCTTCCTTTCCTTAAATCAAGATAAAAAAATAAAGGTATTCCAAAAGCTACTGGACAAACATTAGTCCCCCATAAGTACAATACTTCCTTCTGAAGCACAGGGTGTGGCTGGAACCATCAGAAAACTACTCTAGATGCGAGATGATTTTACTCTTTTAGCCATGGTGCTAGAGTCAACTTAAAACCTAGTTTAAAAGCTATTCAAGGAAAAAGAATAGCACACAATCTTTGTCCTCATCTCATTAACTCATGTGTGGGTGCATGAGTGGAAATGCAGCCAATACATCAGTATGGCCTAGCATATTAGCAAAGATTTTAAAGAAACACATTAAAACTCCAGTGTACACTTTTTTATCATTCAACTGACTGTATAGAAACAATTCTCATACAACACAGTCTACTATTTGGTTCTCTCATTTTACAGCTGTGGCTCCTCCCATCCAACCCTTCACCTTCCACACCCACAAGCATTTTTCTGCCGGGCATTTCAGAAGGAATGTGTGGTGCAAGTTGTGAAAGACCTCCACGTTTCCTCATGCCTTGCTGCTGAACAGGTGAGAAACACTACATGAAAATGAGCCTTATCCATATCTCTTTGGGCACTTGTAAACAGAACAAGCTCAAATCTCAAAAGACATATTTAGTTGGGAAAGCTATGGTGATATTCAGATAGGAAATATAACTAAACAGAGAAAGTGCCCTGTGGTATCACACTTTCCTAAAACAAGGCATACACTAGCTCAGTTTCTGGAATTCATACGCTACTTCCCAAGAAAAGAAAGGCTCAGGTTTATACAGACTTGCTTTTAACTGTCAAAATCCCAGAGAGACTCTGGCTGCCTAACAAACAAGTCTAAGATTACAGCACCAAACCTACTGTTAAGCAACAACAAAATAATTTCCAAATGTTTTCTTCCTTTGACAAATACCCCAGAATAATTTACACAATGTTATGTTGGGTCAAACAGTTTTAGTACAAAGAAAACATAACAAATACACACTGTCAGTGAGACATTCTATTATAAAGTAGGGGACACTGTACGTGTAACATAAGCACACCTTGAGAAAGAAGAGACTGACTCAAATAAGATAGGCTAAGTTAATAAGAAATCTGAGAAAAAATCTGAACACTGAATTATTCTTTTAAAATTTAATAAGTATTTCTTATTCATTTTAACACCTGATTAACAAATTCAGTGTGTGCTAGCAAGAATCCCTAACATTCAATTCTGTCAGTAAGCCTTGGCTTTAAACAATAAAACTTTGTAGATAGAGAAATCCTTTACCCTGAGATTCTTTTTGAACATTAAACATAAAGACAGGATCTGATTAAAATGATATGTTCACTTAGCCACATACTCAGGGAAAACTGTAAAAGATGTTTAATTGGCCATGTGGGTGGCAATGATAATACCTAGTGCAAACTTTGAGTTTTTTTAATGCTAGCAATTTAATGCCTCCAAAGGTTAAATTGCTAACCCCACATGAAAAGAAAAGCCAGAGCAAAGCTTCCTAAAATTTGTAACATTACAGCAGAATACATACCCAAATGGTACTATTTCTACAAGCTGGTATACCTCTTTCTTAACAAATGCCTCTAAATTTTGAGACCTGCTTAACCAGGAGACATCCTCTAAAAACTTTCAACTATGAAGTTACTACTAGAGATTCAAAAACCTAGAAAGGTTTGGGAATGGGATGTGATATAAGATCAGAGAGAAACATAAGGATCAAAGTCACAAAACAACGAATGTGTTTTATATGGCAGGCAGGCGCGCACACACACACACACACACACACACATCTATCTGTAGGGACAGGAGTCTGTAGACAAAAAATAAATCAGGGGCTTCTTTAGGTCTTCTAGCTAATACTGACTAGAAGGAGTTAAAAACAAACTTTACTAGAGAGTTTCCTCTGGGAAGCAAGTCAAAGATAGGGGTAGAAAAAGAAAGAGAAAAAAAAAAAAAACAGATAAAGGCACCAAATGGCCTTGGGACTTGCACCAAGAGACGAGAAAAAAGATCTGACAGGCAGGACACAAAGAGAAAGCCAGGTGCACAAATGATAAGCCACCCCCCACCTCCAATAGAATATAAGGGAAAGGGGTGCTGACTAACTTTAAGGCCATATGTACTCACACCTATGCACTAAAATATACATGTGTATTCACTCTAGAGTCACTGTATTATTTATTCTAGTGTCATTATAGAGTACAACACGCCCCCTTACTAACTCTAAGCTAAGCGAGAATAAGGTATTCCCTTGCCAAGTAGCAGCCCACCCCAAAGATAAGGCATTAAAAGGTACCATCAAGGACAAGAAAAACAAAACAGACAGAAAGAAGCTGCACATAGACCACTGGAAGAAAGGACGTTAGGCAGAGGAGCCCAGAAGCCAATCCAGTATGGAAAGCTCCTAGTGAAGGGGAGTCATTCATCTCCCATATAAAAATTGCTGAGAACAAAGGGCCCCATAGGTCCTCCATCTTCCCAGAGCCCCCTCCCTAATTCTTTCTTTTCGGGGTAGCTATCTATCTTCTCCTTCCTCCCTCCTTTTCCTCTTTACAAGTAGTGTCTACTTTTTGTTAAATTTTGTCCCCCTTTTTATTCTTGGGACTGAGTTATGATCCGGGTGGGCTGCCCGAACTGCAGAGCATGGTGCTCAGCCCGCAGATGCAACAAATCTATCTACCTCTCTGCCCACTCCCTCTCTCTCTCCAGAATACATTCTAAGAAAAAGAAGATGAAAAACCTATTAGATACAAATTCAGATCAAATCTGTTAGACACAAATCAAGACACAGATTGCAGTCTCTACCTGAAATTCCTGAAATGCTACTACAAAACCTGTCTAACATCTTTTCTTCCTGGTGTTCTAACAAGTCACTGAAAACACCTTTTACAAGATCAGGGCAAGTTGTGGGACAAGGAATGCTACATACAATTCAAAACTTGTCCCCTCCAGACCCAAGCCTCCCCCCAGAAAAAGGAAAGTTTTATTGGAAAAAAGTCTGAAACTCAGAAGATGAAAAAGTTGGGGAGGACAAAAAGACAAAGGGTGAGTGTAAGGGGACCTCCTTAATTACCTGAAATTCTGTCCCCTTTCGCCCTCTTCACCATCAATCAGCTGGGTGGTAACTTCAGATTCCAACCAAAAGACACTGTCATCCCCAGAAGTGCTACTCTCGCTGTCTGTCTCCATTTTGCATTAAAACAAATTTAAACCTCAAGGCATGAGCTAAAGAGTACCCACATTCAGGTGGCTCTGCCCTGCTAATGTACACTACTGGCAGTAGGTGATGGTGCTGGTTTCATGACAGCTAGGGTTCAGACAGGAAATCCCTGATGCACACTCACTGCTCCTGACTGCACACCTGTCACACCTGGACCCTCCCACTGCCTTGGGCTCTGTGACCTACATAGCCAAAAGCAGAGTCCAAATAAAAGTGACTTTTCATTAATTATCCATTTTGAAAAGTATTTTTCAGAAAAAAATTAGTTGAATAGTTGAATATAGATTTTATTTGTATTATTTTGCAATCTGAGACTTAAGAAAGGCAAACAGAAAAGTAGGAAGGACAAGCACAGATAAAAGTCATTTGGGGAAGGCTCAGTGAGAGGCACAGACCTCATGGTTAGGACGACCATGATTAACAGAGACTGTAGTGTCTAGGGACCTGCCAGCTTCATGAATTCTAATATCATACCTATCATTCCTTCCCTACAGCAATACTCCCATATACACCTTTGGTCAAGGACCTAAACTCACACAGAAAAGCTCACTCAGACCACAGTTCATTAAAGAAGAGTAAGTGTCACAAGGTGAAACACACTTACAATTACATCAAACAAGAACATGCAAAAACTTTACTTATTTAAGCTGCAAATGTCCACTATGGAAATAAAATGACTTACTGGGAAATGAGTAAAAAGTATAGCATCTGTTTTACTGTCACCAGTACATATATGACTCAGAAAACAGCCACGCTGTTCCAACCCCTGACCTGTCAGCCAGATGGTCATAGTTGTTTTCTACAGAGCACTGACTTTCCATTAAATCTGACCAGATTTAAAAGTGAGAAGAGGAGGAGAAAAGAGAGGAGGAGGAGGAGGCGGGGAGGGGGGAGGAGGAAGAGAAAGGTGAGCAAGGGAGGAAGAAGAAGGGGAGAGTTCCCCTGCCTACCTCTGAAAATATGGAAAATGACTTGTAGATGATTTTGCTTATGTAACAACCTTTCCTTCCCACACAACTACAAGTTATATAATATACACTGCTTTAATCTTGCTGCTTAAAAATGTATACAGCTTTAGTCTACTTGATAGAAACTACAATTTGTTATCTAGCTTGGAAATACAAAACAAACTATTCTTGATAGCAGGTGATTTGGATTTCTTAATATTTTACATGGAGACATCTTGCAAAATAATCTAGTTTCATGTAAGATAAATCCATACCAAATTTTCATCTGAATAATTTCAAAAAATTAAAAAACTGATTGATCTATCTTATAAATCCCTTATCACCTTCCAGAGGCTCTGAAGAGGTGGAAATTAAAAGTCTTCCTCACTTCATCCATTAAAATAAACACCTGACAGGTCAGAAATTTATATATAAAAATACAAGGATAAAAGAATATCATAGGAAAGCTTTTATCATCTCACAATGAGAAAGTCTTGAAACTAATACACCACTGTAATCCCCATGCTGGAAGGCTGAGGCAGGAGGATTACAAGTTCAAGCCCAGCCTGGGCAACTTAAGAATTTGGTGAGCTTCTGTTTCGAAACATAAAAAGGGACTAAAGATGTAGCTCAGTATAAAAGCCCTGGATTCAATCCCCAGTACTAAAGAGGAAAAAAAAGGGCCAATATATGTCACTATATAAAAATTTTTCAATCTTTTACAATGACAATAAAAATACTATAAGCAAAGTCAAAAATGCAAACAGAAAAAAATATCACAATGGGTTAATTTTTTAAATATATAAAGAGCTCCTACAAATCTCTAAGATCCAAGAACCCAAAAGGTAAATAGGCAAAAAGTATAACTGGAAAAAATACAAAAGTACCTAGAACAAATGAAAATCTATTTAAACTCACTCATAATAGAAATATGGACAAACACACACACACACACACACACACACACAGTGGTTTTAAAAAAAAAAGTAACCAAATAAGATAAATTTTTCAAAGATTTTAACACTAGATGAAGACATAGAAAAATAAATACGTGTGCAGTGTGGACGAGATTTGAAACTGGTACAAATACTACATAGGGGACTTGGCAAATTCCACCAAAATACAAAATGCACATCTATTTAGCCCTGCAACCTTCTTGTCTTGGAAACTATCTGAACTTCATAGGGAGAAAAGATAAATAGAAACATTCATTGTACTATACTTTGTAAGAGCAAAATAAGAGCCAAAATGGCAAAAATAACCTAACTTGCTCACAAAGATATAAGCAGATAATTTAATTATTGAATATGGAATGGAATGCTACACAGATGTGTAAATGAGAAGATAAATCTGTCTTGTTTGTCATGATATGGAACAAATCCTAAAGACACACTATGAAGGCAAAGAAGGAGGAGGTAAAGGTATGAGATGTGCAGTATGCCACCACTCACATTTTCAAGGAGAAACACATGTGACCACAGTGCCTCAGTATTTCTATGCAAGGGCAGCATCAACAACAGTGCTGTCTCCTGAGGAAAACGGATGGAGAAGAGAAATAAAGGAAGAACATTTTCCACTATGTTGTGTATATATATTCCTTGCAAAAAAAAAAAGACTATAAATATATTTTGTTCCTCACCAAAGAATCTAATTTTTAAATACTATTTTATTAAAAATGTAGATTTTTTTTTATTCTTAACAATATTAACTCCTTCAATGTGTTTTCATGAATCCTATTCACCTTTTCTTTTGATCCTTTCTTTTACTCCTTCATTATCATAGCTGAGTCACCTCACTTCTGCAAGACCTTTCCATGGTGAAGAAGTGAACTGTGAAAGGTATGTTTATATAAAGCACTGACTGAGAGTCTGGTTTACATAAGACCACTCTGGAATCCTGCTGCGATTTTCAAATCCATCCCAAGATACCCGTTTCTTCTGCAAATATGCAATGTATAACTACAAACAAACTACACAGACCTAGGCTTCTCACAGCCTTCACTATGCTATCAGAAATTTTTAAAACTGTTTTCAACTTCAAAATCAGTGTGTATTTCTGTTTTCTGTTCTCTTCTTCAGGAACCAATGAAAATTGAGCAGAAATGAACAGTAACAGCAGGGACAAGGGATGGAACAACACAGAGTTTCACCAAGGTACCAGAGTCTGAGCAGGACCAGGTCTTCCTGAAGACCACAAGATGACTCTGATCCTTTATTCCCTGATGTGTTTAAACACTAAGCAAATTTCACTCCCCAACAAGCTCTGGTGGGGAGCGAGTCCTGACTTAACCAGGGAGTTTATAACTAGTTCATTTCCTCCTCCCTCTTTCCCCTAACCCTACCCTTTCCTCCTCTTCCTCCTCCTGCTGAAGGAAAAGGAAATGCCTCATCTCAGGGCAGCAGGAGGGAAGCATTCCCAGGTTAAAATTCTTTTCAAGAGTAATGTGGTTTAAAAGTGGCTTGTTTCTCTAGCATTAGTAGTAGTAGTAGTAGTAGTACTAGTACTAATAGTAAAGGAGTAGTAACAATGGCAAACCCAGAGGACTTACTTTATGTGGCAGGCAAGCACTATGCTGAGCCCTTACATAATGACCACATAATTCTCATGATTATAAGATAGAAGTCATCATGACCCTCATATTACTGGTGAAGAAACCAAAGCTTGGCACAGTCACTTGTCCAGGGTTATTCGGCTCATAACATTTGCATTACAAAAACTTTCCAAAACTCAGCCTAAAATCTTACCACCAGAAAATGGTTATTTCTGTGGAAAGCACATATGGTTTTCATTTTGGTCCACATTCAGCTGATCACCCTGGCACTCCCTTATGTGATAGTTACGTTATTATTTTCTTTTTGAGGAGTGGGAGATGAGAGAATAGATGCTCCAACCTACATTCAATTTTCTATCCCATTTCTCAGATATCTACCTATGTAGCTAAACACAGTTTACATTGGGGTTACTGCTGGGGGCTCCAGACAGATCACACAGCAAAGCAGCAGCTCAGCAGGGACTCAAGGCTGCCATACTCTCATTTCGGCACCTGTTTTCTCCCACCATAACTCTAGAACCATTTTTCTCCATTTTTCCATTTTTCATTTTTCTCAATTTTTCATTTGTTCAACAAGTGCATGGTATATAGTAATGTCTCCATAATTAGGCACCAAGCATGACTGTAAATACAAATACTGTATACCAAATATACTCCTCAGAAATGTAATGTTAAAGGTGTGAATAATATGTGATGAGTGTAGTGTGTATATACAATTGTATTAGAAAGAATTACAAGAATCCTAAATATTTCCAATGACTGAAGATGTTCCTACAAATATACAAAGTACAATATATAATGTACAAATATCATCTTTTTTAAGTATAGTATATTTATACTACTTAAGCAATTATTCTAAATGTTATATTAGGTATGCCTTTGTTTTTTATAACAGTCATCTCTGTAGGTAATTTCCTACATTGGAATAGTTAACTTTACAAGAACTATATTTTTCCTTCTTTATTACAGAATACTCATGCATTCTAAATCAGTTTGTATTAATATTTGAATTCACAGCTATATCTGAAGGACAAAGAATTCTTATGCATACAATGACAAATAGTCATAAAGATATCAAAAAATAATGCAATAAATTTAATCTGATCCTCTACTGGTCACCTTAAACAGAAAAGGTCTTCCTACTTAGAAAATGGAACATTTTGTGTTACAGAAGATTTTGTTCTATTAAATATACATATATTCAAAGAGAGACTTAACTTTGTACCGTTACAAAAGCTAAATGAAAAAAATTTTAATGGCTGTCCTAGCAACATACCTTTCCCTTGGCAGACATAGGCTTAAAAATATTCAATTTCAAAAAAATATAAAATTGGAAAAAATAGTTTTCCATAGAAATACAAGTATTTTGACATCAAACAGACTTGGGCTCAAAACTTATCTATGCCATTTACAAAGAGTCTGGTAATCTCTAATGTAGGAAAAATAATAAAATGTAAAGTTAATGTATGGATGAGAAATTACACAGTATAGGTAAGGTCCTCAATTAACGATAGCTATAATCATCACTGAAACCAGAGAATCGTTTCATTATTATGATTATATATACGAATTTAGAAATAAAACACTTTAATCTGTAAATCTTTTGCTTTTTAAAATCTTAACACTAATTTCTATCATTGTTTAAAATAAAATAATAATCTAATGAATAAAAGCCCCAACTAAATTAATAGATTGTATTCTACTTAATTGAATCTGTTCCGTAACTGTGAAGGATGGTAAATAATTAAAACAGAAAGGTCATATTCTAGTCCCATCTCATCAATACAAGAGTTACAAAGTAAGTATAGTAGGCCCTCTTATTCATAGGAGGTATGTTCCAAGACCCCCAGGGGATGCCTAAAAATGCAGACAGTACCCAAACCCCATATATGCATGCTATTTTTTCTATTAATACATATCCATGATAAAGTTTATAAATCAGTCAAGGAAGACAACAATAACTCACTATAGATTTTAGCAACTTCACCATACGATTTTTTTCATTCCTTAAGTAAAGAACTTTCACTTTTCACTTAAAGGAAAGATTTTATAGCTTCTCTTTGGCATATCCAAGTTGCCTGCATCACTACTCTTGTACTTCGGGGCTATATTACATAAGGGCCATTTGCACACAGCACTGAAATACCTTAACAGTCAGTTTTTAACCAAGATGGCCACCGAGTGACTAACAGACTGGTAGTGTATACAATGTGGACACATTGCACAAAGAGATTACTCACATCCTGGATAGGTCACAGCAAAATAACAAGAATTTTCATCATACAACTCAGAACTATTCACAGTTTAAAACTTACAAATTATTTCTGGGACTTTCCATTTAATATTTTCAGATCTCTGTTGACCCAGGTAATGAAAACCATAGAAATTAAACTGCAAATAAGTGGAATCTACTGTACAAAATAAAATTACGTCAAGATAATTCAGCATGGCATTTCCAGTCTTCTTAATAAGCAGTATTAAGTGGAAACTTCACAACTTTATGAATAAGTTCTCTCAAAATTCAAACTGAGATGGTCTGTTGTTTTTAAGGCTTTGTCTTTCAGTGCAATAAGAAAAGATTAAAACCATACCTTCTGGTATTCAACTATAAAAAGTGTGAAATATTTATTACTAATGTTGAAATTTGCTTTCAATAAGTATATAATCTGAGGCTATAGTCTCATTAGATCACTAACCAGCTACCCTCAATTATTATACATGCTAGAATCATGTTGTGCATACTGAAAAAGAAAACTGCAATAGTCAGTCTAACTAGACCCCATCTACACAATTTTCAACCACCACACTATAGACTACTTAGAAACAAAAACTAAAAAAATCAGAGAACATTACAAAGAGTCTGATTCCATTATTGTAAACAAAACAGTATTTTAATACACACAAAGGTTTTAAAAATTGGGAAAATCAAATACTTCCTACTTCCATCTTCACCTCTATTATAATACTTTTAATTTTTTAACAGAAACATATATTAGCTATTTAACTTTTTAAAGTTAACAGCATGAATTAAAAGATCCATTCATTTCTTCTCTTGAATAGTTGAACACTAAGTTTTCCCATCCCATATACCACAGAAATCAGTGACAAATCTTTATGGAATATATATTTCAATCATGTCCTGGAAAATTTAGGTTCTCAGAGTAAGGAATATAATAAACACAACATAAAAAATAGAAAGGTTGGGGATATAGCTCAATAGTACAGCACTCCTGGGTTTGATCCCCAATACTACAAAAATAAGATAAAGCAATGTCCATATAGACAGCAATATTTGTACACTCAAAAGTAAATCAAAAACAAAGAGAGGAGATGAAAATGAGCAGAGGAAAACAGCAAATACAAGTATGTAGCCTAAATAACTAAGAAAATCAAACAGATTTCCTTTGGGATCTCAGAATTATGGAATAAATATACATCGCAGGATATAAGAATTCACTTTTCTCTTCTATGTATTTACCATTCCAACCTATGAAGAACTAAAGTGAACAGTATTCACACATTAATAAAGAAATCCAATGCTAAGGAAAAAATATGAGAAAAGGAAAAAATGGAAACAAAGTCTTTATAAATAGGGAGGGGTGAAGGAGTTGAAGGGAGGGCAGGGGAATGGGGAAAAAAATAAGAACCAAGATATATCATGTGAAGGTACAAATTCCCAATGATGAATGTCATCATAGTGTATACCTAAAATGTACCAATAAACTTAACGAGAATATATATATATATATATATATATATATGAATGAAATCCAATGCTGATAGTTGTAAGTACAGAGATTGCATCTACTTGATGTTGAATTCAACAAGCTCACAAAGTTCAATCCAAACACATTAACAGTGAAAGACATAAGGAAGTCTTATGTAGAGGAAAAAAGAATACGCTTTTGGCATTTCCATATGCCACCAAGTGAAATTAGAGGCTACAGAGAGCACATATCTTCCTAGCCATGGGCACAGAGAACAAGCATGTTGTATTAACTTCAGCATTCTACTGAATTGGGCAGATCCAGTAAGTAACGAAAGTATCTGCTTTATCAGACATACTAGACAAGACATTTCAACCACCTCCTCAGACTGAGACACTTATCATTTTTGCCTTCAACCTACAGATAAAGTAAATCAAAGCTATATAATTGTTAATAATGTCTGGAAAAGTAATTTTTGTAGCAATGCATTAAAGGCTACTAATATACAGTATTTACATGTAGTGATTAAATGAAAAAAATTTTTAGATGTAGCTGGACATAGTGTTACATGTCCAAATTCCCAGAACTCTGGGAAGCTAAAGTAGGATTGCAAGTTCAAGCTCAACCTAGGCATCTTAGTGAGGCACTGTCAAAATTTAAAATGTAAAGGGGAAGCAGGATGTAGGTCTGTGCAAAGGCCCTGAGTTCAAATTCCTTTATCACCCCCCCAAATTAGTAAAATGTAATAAACTTTACTAGAACCAATCATCTTTTTGAACAGCTACTAGATAGTAAAACCACATTTCTAGATGAAAGGGAATCTATAGGACTAAAGAAATAGGCCACAATTAATGTATAAGTATAGTAAATTAGTATAGGATAGGAAATTAGTGACTGACTGTATCACAACTGATTTACAGTTCTTGTAAAGATAATAAATGTTGAATATCCTTCAATAAATGCTGAACTAAAGGAACTAATATTTTCTGAGCAAATATTGTGTCTAAATATACACAGTGAGATAGGGATGAAGAAGGCTACATTGCTTTCAGAAATTCAGGGCCCTAGAAAACTGGTCTTGGTAAAAACTGAACTGTATGTATAGCTCTCCTGGTCACCACTGTAACTGGACCTCCTCCTAACGCTAATGATATTGCAGAAACAAATACACTCTTAGTCACTTTCTCATCAATGAGACACAGCACCCAAAATCTACAACTTAAAGGAGAGGTTTATTTGGGTCCATGGTTTTTAGAGATGCCAGTCCATAGCTGGCTGGTTCCAAGGCAGAAATGACATGGAAGGGTGTGATACAGGATAGCTGCCCAGACAATGGCAGCCAGGAAGCAGAGAGAAAAGAGAAGACCTGTGGTCATGCTCCAGGTGACCCACCCCTTCTGACTAGACCCCACCTTCTAACAACATACTCAACTATAAACTCATAATCCAATCACCTTCCAAATGCACAAGACTTTGGAGAACTTCCCAAATCTAAACCATTGACAAATACTAAATGCAAATTCAATTAATAATAATTGGGGAGAAATCAAATGACCTACACAGACTCTACTTCAACAGGAGATCTGGGGTCAGGTAAGGCAGGGACTAGGGTCAATAACTGAGGCTACACAAAAAGCTTGTGGGCTTCAAAAGCTCAGAGTATTGTATAAACTTATTAGAGTTGGGCCAGGGATTTAGCTCAGTGGTTCCGCCACCTGCCTCTCAAGTGCAAGGACCCGAGTTCAATCCCCAGTACCAAAAAAAAAAAAAAAAAAAACTTATTAGAGTTTACCCTGCACAAAACTACTTGAAGAAATACCAATAAATCAAATATTTTAAATCTGTTTTACCTACAAGTACAGTGAGCTTCCCTGATACTTCATTTTCAAACAACTCCTTCTACTAAAAGCTGGTTTCAGAAAGAAGTGCCTTTAGCAACCCCACTGCAAAGCTTATTCTGCATGCTCCTCTGCAACTCCCCCAGAGAGGGTGTCAAGGGTAAAAGTGAGAATCAACAATGATTAGGTAAAATATTAAAGGCATTCAATGACTTACAAAATTACAGGCAGTCTTCTCAAATCACAATCCTCTCATTCTCAAGTGGCAGATGCTAAAATCTATACTTCTAAATACTTGAGGTATATTACTATTCTGATTACTGTAAGTATAATGCTAGTTAATTTTATTATTGTAAAAAGGAAAATTAAGTTCCTATTCATTTAATTTCTTTCTCTCATTTTCCTCATATGGAAATTTGTTTTGGTAAATGTTTTCAATAGCAATGATAATAAAATGAATCTTTTGAAGAATAAAATATGATAAAAAAGAAATTACTATAGATAGCACTTCACAAAATAGATGTATAAACTTTAATGATACATAAATTAGACATTGAGTATCTGCCATTTTTTCAGAGCTTACTGGAACCAAACATCAATATTACTATCTGTGGTACTCTTCATCTGATGTTTTCAAAAGGAAAAGTGAACACAAAGCACCTTTTCTGATGGCTCAAGAGTATTTGCAAGATAATGAGGTTTTTTCTAAAGTGTCAATTCTGAATCTTCTTCAAGTTATATTCCTATTCCCTTGTGATAAGCATATTTAGAAATGGACCTAATATTGCTTACTAATACGCAATTCAGTAAGATACAGTTTCACAATTACAGATAATATTGAAGTTACAAAGTGATTAAATGAAACACTTCATATAAAATACCTATATAAGACAATATCTGTAATCAGTATATGGTTAAAAAATTGAAGATATAATTTTTTTAAAAAGAAGATGTTCCATCATGCCAGACTTGGATCTACTAAAATGTTTAACTCCTTTAGAAGAGGAATCAAAATGCTTAGTAAATTAACCTGCTATTTTATTTGTTCATGGTACACACTAAATACTCTGATGTTACCCTTCATAGCCAACTACTATACTCCTTTAACACTATGTACTTACACTGCTGAATTTAAATATTTTGATTTTTTTATTATAAAAAATTTCAATCATGTACAAAAGTAGAAATGACAGAAAAACCACCAAATATCCATCACCCAGCTTTAACAATTAACAATGGCTGATCTCATCTCTACTCCCACTCTTTCCCACCTCAATGGATTATGAGAAAATCCCATATATCATATCATATTTAATCCTTAATTCAGCACGTATGTCTAAAAACCACTTTTTAAAAAATACCTAAACAACTACTTCATCTAAGGAAATTAACCAGTAAATCCTTATCAGGAATATCCAGTCGATGTACGGTTTTCCAATTTTCATCAACTTTTTTTGTTTTTTAACAATTCACTTATTTGAATCAGAGTCCTCACGTGATATTCTGGTTGGCAGGATAAGTCTCTAAAGTCTCCTCTCTTCCATTTTTTATTGTCACATATTGTTTGGAAAAAACCCAGGTCTTATATACTATTTGGCACTCCGCATCTTGCTGATTATGTCCCAATACTGTTGTTCTGCAGGTGCCTCTGTCTCTTACATTCCCTTTAAGTCGTCAATTCTTAAAAACCATATTGAATGCTTTAGCTTGATGCTTTCTGCCTTTATCTACCAGTCTTCTAAAATAGATCTTTATTAGATGAAAAACAATATGGTAAAATGCTAAAAGAAAAAAAAAAGTGACCAAAGGGCCACAGATCACCTGTTGCTGTAGTGTTTAATCAACTATAAGTACTCAGCTAGCCAAAGAATAGCACGGTAAAGAGCTTCAGACATATTTAGACTTCTAGCCCAAACTAGCTATTCCATCTCCGCTGCCATCTCAGACACATCTATGTCCTCCCACACTGTCTACAAGGACAAGGCAAGATATGTGCACATCTGAACAACCTATGACTACTACCAAGGCCAAACCTACTCTATTTGCCATGCTGATTACTTTGTATCATTTTAGAAGAACATGATAACAAGGATGTGAACTATCTATTATCTTTAAAGTAGAGGATACAAACATTATAAGCATTCCTATACAGGCAGGAAAGACCAACAATTTATATCCTAAAATGAAGTCATCAAGTACATGAAAACCAGTTGATATTCAAGAACAACCAGTCTAGAATATTAAACTTTGTTTACCAACTCTTAAATGTTAAAGATTTAAAGATTAGTAGGAATCAAGAGGCCAAAGAAAGATTTAACATAGCAAGCTATATATCTAAGAAAACACGGATTCATTATTTAAATAATGTAAAGTGATGGGCATTAATTAACTTTCATGAGAATGGAAATCCATGTCAGTTCTAAGTAATATAGTTTTGCAAAGGAGAACTAGACCTTCCCCTGTCCCTTCCTCCAATGAGAGAACTGTTACTACTTGGCTAGCATCTCAGCATATTCAAGTCTACAAAACATTAAACAAGCATAGAATCTGCAAGAATCAACTCTGCTCACAAACTAACAAGAAATCCTGCAATAAACAAATGGAAAGGACAATTAATTCATCAGGCGCTGTTTTACCGCCTCCTGAAGCAACCTGCTGCTTCCAGATGTAAAATACAAAATACATGCCAGTATAATAAAAATATCACCTTACACTGTATAGTAGCTTACTATTTATATTGCACTCTCACATTTCAAAGCAAATGACAAGTGACAAAAATGAAGCTACACAAGAGGAAAGGTGGGAATTTTTCATCTAAAACAGATTTTAGGGAACTAAACTTTTAAGAGTACTAAAATTATTCAGCATTGAATTCACTATAATCTTTCAATAACTATACAGCTTAACATTAAAGAGCTTAATAATAAAAACAGGCGAGACAGATTTCAAGAAAATAGTATGCCACAAGAAAGTACAGTCACTTACAGAATTGTTGCCCAAGAAGAAACTGTGTCCTCAAAAGAACAGCTTTACAACAGGTTCACTGGGGTTTTCCTCTACCCGCAAACAGTTCAAGGATATTCATACTCTCATTAGCCACAGAGACTCAAATCTACTTAGAAATTTATTTTCATTAACAATCATTTTAAAAGGAAATTATCTTTTAGGGTGTCAAACTGAGCAATAAACCTTACAGTGAAAATCATTTTAATTAGAACGTAATTCAATTGAAATCAACAGCACAAAAGAAGTTACAGACTACAGGGGTTAGATGGCATGTAGTCTCTGGCCAGCTAAGGCAGCATGAGGGCACAGAAAGGAAGGCAAATGGAGAAAAAAAGAAGTATGACACTAAATATACCCAGACAACACTAAAGGTCCATCTAGGTGCCTGGGAGGGTACCTATGCTGCACATGTCTGGACAAGGGCTAAATTCTTATGTCAGAAGTGGGTTAGAAGGCAGCAAACAAAAATACCCACTCGCACAGCAAAATCACAGGTTTTTGAAACTGAAACACTGATTCTATTTCTGGTTGACAAATCTCACAAAAGACAAAAGTGAAGCTATAAAAGGTTCTGAAAAAAGAAACACGATGAAGATAAAGGAAGACCTTCCTTCCTTCCTTCCTTTCCTTCCTTCCTTCCGTACCCTAAGTCCCCAGCCCCAGGAAAAGACTTTCTTTCTAATAGTAACTTCTAAAAGCCTAAGACTAAAGACCACAATCAATTCATTACATGAAGCAAATTAAGTTTTATCAAACACAATAATTGTAAAAAACAAGACATGACCTATAAATGTTTGTATAACTGAAAACTTTTTGTATCATTCTTTGAAAATTCAGATGAAAGAGACACAAATCATTAACTACAATGTCTGGGAATAGCAGTAAGGTTATCAGTGTTCTTTCTCTAAACATCCTGGAAATGACATCAAGGCAACAGGATGCTCAAGTGCATAGACACTAACTGTGAATGAACATGGAACTAATTCCTGTGCTGTTGCTGACATTTCTGTTAGGCTCTCATATTTGAAATTAGAACACTGCAGGTAGGCATAGTGGTGCACACCTGCAGTCCCAGCTAGTCAGAAGGACAAGGCAGGAGGATGCCTGAGCCTAGGAGTTCAAGACCAGCCAGGGCAACACATCAAAACCCCATCTAATATTTTTTAAATTTCTTTTTAAAGAAATATTTGTTCAGCTGAATATCTGAGGCAAACACCTATAACAATAATGAAGAATTGGCAAGTAACTACTTAGTGCTAAAAAGATTGAAGAGCCAGAGAAACATCTACATCATAGGTCCCAAAGAACTTTAAACAATGTTAGCACCTACCATGATTTCAGAGTTGAATATTTTCATGGTTAGAAGAAACCTTGAAGATCAGCTGTTCTGAAGTCAGCTAGGTAACAAAGCTCTACAAATTCAGGTCCCCTTTTATATCACATTATTATGTGGTAGATTTTTCACAGTCTTCCACTTAAATTCTCATATCCACAAGAACTTAGTGATAGGAAAAAGCCAACAGTAATGTCCCTGTATTACATATGAAGAAACTAAGACTGGCCCAAGGTCACACAATTTGTAAGTTGTATTTACCTTAGGTTTCTCACAAAGAACAGTTAAACTGTCTTCTCCACTGAGAGGTTTTTTTTTTTAATAAAAAACTTAATTTTGAGATACAAGGTACAAAACAATCCCAATACCCTGTGATCCCTCACGGTGCCTCTTCCCTTTCAGCCTGCCCGTATCCCTTTACTTGCAATCATCGATCTATTTCTGTAATTTTATTTCAAGCATGTTATGTAAATGGAATAAATCAGTATTTAGCCTTTTGGGACTGGCTTCTTTCACACAGCATAATTCTCATGGAACGTTGCAGGTCTCTATAGTTCATCCTTTTTCACTGATGAGTAGTAGTACTCCACACTGAGGACATACATTTCCTTGTTTAACCATTCACTCATTGAGCAATAGCTGGATTGTTTCCACTTTTTGGAAATAATGCTTCAATAAATACTTATAAACATGTTTTTATCATTGTAAAGTTAGGATTTTGTGATTGTAAGTTTTCCATCACTAGTTGATGGGTCACATGATAGTGACATATTTTATTTTTTTAAAGAAAATTCGAGAATATTTTCTGGAATATCTTTTCCATTTTACATTCCTCCTCACAATGTGTAAGTGATTCCATTTCTCCAGATCCTCATCAGCATTTGGATTTGGTGCTGTAACTATTTTTAATTTTACTTGTGCTTGTAACTAGGTAGTGACAGCTTATCAGTCTTAATTTTCATTTCCCTAATAGCTAATGAGGGTGCATGTCTCCACGTGTCCTTGTCACCTGTCATCTCCTATCCTCTTTAGTGACATGTCCATGGTTTGTTTTTAGCATTTTATAATTGAAAAAAAAATTTACTGTTACTTTTAAGAACTCTTTACATATTCTGGATACAAATGAGTATGTATTTGACAAATATTTTCTCCTAGTCAGCAACTTTTCATTCTTAACATGGTCTGTCACAGAGCATGTTTTTTAATTCTGATAAAGCATCATCTATTAATTTTTCCTTTTATGAGTTGTGCTTTCAGGGTTCTGCCTAAAACCTTCACTGAGCCATAGGTCCTGAAGATTTTTCCTTGTGTTACCTTCTTAAAAGTTAGAATTTTAAATGAGTGTGGTAGTGCATGCCTGTAGTCCCAGGGCTCCAGGAAGCTGAGATAGGAGGATCTCAAGTTCAAGCCCAGCCAGGGCAACTTAGTAAGACCCTATCTCAAAATAAAAAAGGGTTGGAGATGTAGCTCAATATGAAGGTCCTGGGTTCAATCCCTAGTACAAAAAACAATTATACTTTTGTGACTTACATTTGAATAGGTGATCCATTTCTTAGTTGCTTAATTTTCTATGAGGTATGAAGTTCTGGTAGAGGTTTGTTGTTGTTGTTGGCTGGTTTGACCTATGGATATCCTGTCATGTCAAATGACCTGCTGAAAAGAATTACCTTCTTTCAATGAATTAATTGCACTTCAACTTTGTCAAGTCAGTTGTCTGCAGTTGAGTGAGGCTCCTCTGGCTTCTTTTCATTCCACTGATCTATGTGTCTTATCTCTCCACTAATACAATATAGCTTTGACTATAGTAGCCATATAATAAGACTTGAAATTAGTAAGGGTGAGTCCTCCCTTTTTCTTCATTTTCAAAATTGTTTTAGTTAATTCCTTTGCATTTCCATGTAAATTTCACAACAATCCTATCATTTTAAAAATTCTTCCTGTGATTTTATGAGTTCATTAAACCTACATAACAATTGGGGAAGTAGCATCTTTACTATGTTGAGCCTTGCAATCCATTAACAGAGTTTGTCTTTTATTTAGATCTCCTAAATGGTACTGTATTTTTAATTTCTATGCCTATGTGTTCATTGCTGATATGTAGAAATACAATTAATTTTTGTATGTTGATCTTGTATCATGTGACTTGCTTAACTCACTTAGCAGTTTTAGTGTATTCACTGTTTTTGTTATTGCAGAACTTCTGACTAGTACTTCCAGCACTATGTTGAGCACGAATGTGAGAAGAGACACCCTTGCCTTATTCCTAATCATAAGCAGAAAGCAATTATTTTTTTACCATTAAGTATAATGTTAACTGTTAGCTATAGAATTTTTGCAGCTACTCCTTACCAATGCATTTCTTCTTTCATTCCTTTTTTCTTTAGCTTTTATTTATATTAGCACATGCTTGCAGTACATGTTAATTACATTAATTATGGAGAAGAGTTGAAACATGTATATATCACATTTTAATTCTTTTTACATTCCCTTTTCCTCTTCCCTCCCCCTCAATTTCTTAATCACCTTCCTATTTTCAAAAGATCTCCCTATTTCCTCTTTTCCCTCTCTCTCTCATATATATATACATATACATATATATACATATATATATATACACACACACATACATACATACTTTGGCTTTCTCACAAAAGAGAAACCCTGAGAAATTTAAGTGTCTAATTTATTTTAATTAAAATTATGGTCTCAAAGCGCACCCACTTTTCTACGCATCACTCAAATGTATCCTTCTTCACTGTAGAGTAGTACTTCACTGTGTATAAATACCACATTTTCTTTATCCATTCACCTGCTGATAGAAATGTAGGCCACTTTCAAGATTTAAATATTATGAGTTGTGCTGCTACAAACATGGGTAGAAGTTTATCATTATAACATGCTGTTGTTCATTTTTTGGGACGATGCCTAGAAGGAGAATTGCTGGGTCACATGGAATTTGTTTTATTTTTTGAGGAATCTCCATAATTTCTATAGTGCTTGTACTAGTTTACATTCCCACCAACAATGTAGATTGCCTATGTCTATAGCTTCAAGAGTTTTACCTATGTTATCTTCCAGCAGAGTATTTCTGATTTAGTATCTACATCTTTGATCTATTTTATTTTACTACATGATGAGAGATATGTCTACATTCAATCTTCTGAATGTGGAGAGCCAGTTTTCCCAGCACCATTTGTTAAAGAGGCTATCTTTCCTCTCTAGCATATGTTTTTGGATCCTTTGTCAAAGATCAGATAACTGAATGAATGTACCAGGGGCTTTTCTGCATTCTGTATTATTCCACTGATGGACATCTCTATTTTTCTGCCAGTACCATGCTGTTTCTATCACTGTAGCTTTGTAATAAAACTTCAAATCCATGACTGTGGTACCTCCTTTCTCATGACATTATAGTTTTCATTACAGAGGTCTTTCACTTTCTTGCTTAGGTTAATTCCTAAGTAATTTTTCTTGCAGCTGCTGTGAATGGTATTGTTTTCCTAATTTCTTTCTCTTTGTGTTCATTATTGATGTACATGAACACTATTGTTTTTTGTGCGTTGATTTCGTATACTGCTACCTGCTGAATTAGTTTATTAGTTTTAGAAGTCTTTTGGTGAAATTTCTGGGCCTTTTACATAAAGGATCATGTTGTCTACAAATAAGGATAGTTTGACTCCTTTCATATTTTTTTTTCTTTCATTTCTTTCTCTTGCCTGATTGCTCTGACAATGTTTTGAGTATTATATTGAACAGGAGTGGTGACAGTGGACTTCTTTCTGATTTTAGAGGAAAAGCTTTCAGTTATTCCTCATTTAACATGCTATTGGCAATAGGTTTGTCACAAATGACTTTTATCAGATTGAGATAAGGTTCTTTCATACCTATTTTCTTCACAGTTTTTATCATGAATGGAGTTATTTTTTGTCAAAGACTTTTTCTGCAGCTACTGAAATGATCATGTGATTTTTCTCCCTGCTTCTGTTTATGTGATGTATTACATTTACTGTTTAGCATACATTGAACCATCTTTGCACCCCTGACAAGAAGCCTACCTAATCATGATATATGATCTTTTTGATGATTTGTTGCATTATGTTTGCCAGCATCTTGTTGAGGATCTCTGCATCTATGTTCATTAAACTGATTGGCTGTAGTTTTCTTTTTCAGTACAGTCTTCCTCTGGTTTTGGAATCAAGGTAATGCTAGCTTCCAGGAATGAGTTTGGTAGTACTCCTTTGCCTTTCAGTTTCATTAAGAGTTTGAAGATTACTGGCATTAGATTTTCCCTGAGGTTCTTGAAGCATTCAGTAGCGAATCCATCTGGTCTTCAGCTGTTCTTAGTTGGTAGGACTTTTATTACTATCTCAATATTACTGCTCATCACTGAATTATTCAGAGTTTCTATATCTTCTATTATCCCCTTACCCTCAAAACTATTGCCTCAACGGTCACTAATCAAGCATGCTCTCTTCTGCTATAACATCTTTCTATAATGTTAATTTGTTCACAGTGAAGTCAGTAAGATGGAGAATTATATGTCAGTATTTCCCATACATTAATATATGCCCAGTTTAATATGAAGTTCATGAACTGAAGGCACTACACTGTACGGAGATTGTTGTACTGTGTATGATGCACATCCATGCCACTCTGTTCCTTTTGAAAGGCACTTCCTCATTTTTCTATACTTTGCCCTTATCTCTATAATCCAGTAGCCTCAACCTTCATTACACCACTTTCCATTAAGTAATTATAGCTTTATTTAAAGAAAAAAAATCCTATATTTACTGTAATGTTTCCTTGCATATTAGGGCACTGATATGTCTTTGTAACTGTATTTTTATTTTTACTAGTATTGTTATTGCTTTTATTAGTACTCTGGATACAAAGCTATGTAGATTTTGTGATTTATGCAACTGTAATTTCCCTAGACCTTTTATTTTTAGTGAATGACTTGCAAAAACAAGATTTTTTCAGAAATATATATATTATACCAAAACAACTGCATAAAAATTCTTTAAAACCAACATTGATATTTGTGGCCTATCTCTTTAGAGCTAGTCAGATCTTTCAAGTTTTGCTCCAAAATAAAACCACTACCATCAAAAATACTTAGCAGCTAACACAATGTTATTCATTCCCTATTTATTTTAGTTCCTTCTACATTCAACAAAAGTTGGGAGCTCCTCAGAATAAATATAAGAGAATGGCACAAACATACTCTGATTGACTCCCAAACTTGACTGGACATCAGAATCACAGAAACCAAATCCTAAAATCTAAGAAGTTACTCAGTTGACACTGTTCAATTTATACCTTTACATAAAAAAAAAAAAGCAGAAAAAGTACGCCCCAAAAGACATGCTTTTACTTTCTACAATGATCAATATACAAGTGAAAGAAATATCATTCCAAAATGAAAAGTACTAAAGTTATATAAATAGCCATTTTTAATCATATTCTTCAGAACTGATCAACTCAAACCTAGAAGGGCTATTCAACAGCCATATGACTGAGAGACTTGAAAGAGTAGAAACAGCAACGTAACTATCAACTATTTCTCCAATTAGTTGTCTAAATAAGAATCTCAATATGGAAAATGAGAGCAAAAATCTTAATGTCTGTGATATATGCACACACAGGAAGTTCTATTTTCTTGGCATAAAACTGGCAATCTGAAGTTGTCATCTTTTTCTTTTGATCCTTTTGGAATTCTTGGAGCTGCTAAGGCAAATTATTCTCATTAAAGCCATATCAATATTACACTACTACTGACCATACTGCTTAATTTACCTCAACACAATCCTTCATTAAAATTTCCTACTTATGGGCTGGGGATTTAGCTCAGTGGTTTGGCCACCTGCCTCACAAGCTCAAGGTCCTGAGTTCAATCCCTGGTACCAAAAAATAAAAAAATAAACAAAAATTCCTGCTTATGGCCGAAATTTTTAGCTCAGTGGCGCCATGCCTGCCTTGTAAGCACAAGGCCCTGAGTTCAATCCCCAATACCAGAAAAAAAAAATTTCCTACTTAAGTGCTAACATGAATCTACCAGAGTTGGTAAGTTTTATCACTACTACACTCCACAGCATAATACAAGTGGAACATTCTCATTCTGGCAATGAAAGCATGTTAAGCTTATTAAAATGAAATGCTGTAGGGCATTTCACAGTATCACATGTAATGTACATAAATATTCATTAGCTAGCATTCATAGAATATAACAAAGTTAATTTGAAGCCAAAAAATTTGCTCAATAAATGCTTAATTATTCAATTTAAGCAAACTTTACTCAGGCTATAAAAGAGGATTAATTTAATTTAGATCTCAAATTATATTTTGATCAGGTCTTTACCTAAATGCTTCCCAAAAGATACATTAATGTCTTAACTTTTATTTCCACCAAATATTTGTATTCCTTAATATTACATTTTAAATAAAAAGCAATATGATTAAAGGGTCCATGTGTTTTCTTGTGTCTGATCCTCAAATATTTTCAGTCACTTGGTCATTCTGCTATTTGAAAACTGGATGATATACACTGAGATTCAAAGTAATCAAGAGTTGTTCTCAAGGCACGCACATGCTGCTATGCTCAATGAAATTCACATTGCTCTGAAAATGAATAAAATCACTTCTTCAGTCAAACCACAAAAATACCCCAGAAGGTATTTTAACTGACACAAAAGATGTGGCTTACTACCTACAGCACTATACTTTAATCTTCTATTTGTCAGAACTACACACCAAAGATAAATGACTGCATGAAATCATGTAATAAAATTTCCTGCACCTGACAGCAGGTGCAATCATAGCTAATAAAGAAAAATGACTGGGATAGAAATCTAGGATGTCATCACAGCACACTTATAAGATATTGTAGGACATATCAAAAACACTATACCCAATCTGAACTGCATTAAATATTAAACTAAAACTCATAAAATGCTTCTCTCATCTTGACCTAATTTTGTATGATGTAGTTAAAATGTTTGTTTGTTTGTTGCATGTTTTTTTTGAGATGAGGTTTCACCATGTAGTCCAGGCTGCCTTAAATACATGATCCAATTGTCTCATCCTCCCAAGTGCTAGAAATTCATGCCTGGCTGTTAACATTTTTTTAAAGAGCAACATTTTCATAATGAGATATAAACTATTTAAAACCAGATTTATCTCAAATAGGTATAATGTTCTGTGACAGCAAAAACAACAAATCTTACATGAAGACACTATAGGGATGGTAAACTGGGGCATTAAATGAGGGCAGGGAGAGACCAGGAAGAACAAGGATAACTACTTTGTAGAGGATAGTGGGTATATGTTTTAAATGATTTTTAAATAAAAATTCAAAAATCTTAAAAGTAAAAACATTTTATCTTGTTAAGCCCTTGTACCTTGAGGAAGTTTTAAAAGAGAACTGTAGTTCTCTTACCCAAATCTGTAACTCTAGTCTGTCAGCTGTTACACAGGTGTTTTTAGGAACAATCACTTATATTGTATCTGCAGGAAGAAAGGCTGCTGCCTTTTTAGTAACTGTTAACACTCCTTCAAGTTTTTCTGCAGCTTCAGATATGGCACTCCAGAGAAACCCACAAGGAACCAGGCAAGATCACTTAGTTGTTCTGACTCACTTTTCTAAGTGATCTAGAATGAACCTGGCACACTAAAATCTCATTAGAATCTTAGTGTAATGCTAAATTCTTCACCCAAGAAACATTCCCATTTACCATTTCTAAACAGTGAAGCACGATCTAGAACTGAGTTTGGTCAAGAAGGTGTTCACCTCTACAGGTGATGACAAGTCCCTCCAGCAGGAATATGCGTATTTACCCAGTAAAACCCTCTGCTTTCTTTACGGAAAAGATACAACAGTATCCCCAAACATGGGGATTTACCCCCAGTAGGTACTGTCTTCCAGTACAAACAATAAACCTCTCCACTCTTTCATCTCCTACATATGCTTATTAGCTCTGCACTCACTAAGAGGTCAACCATTGCACCCAGTTATATAATCACAGGGGAAAAAAATCAGATAAACCCAATCTAAGGGACACTCTATAAAATACCTTGTTTATTGGGACTAGTCAAAGTGGTCAAGGTCATCAAAACCAAGGAAAGTCTAAGAAACAGCCACATGTAAAAGGAGCATAAGGAGAGAGGATAACTGAGGTTAACAGTAGCTGAGTGGGCTATTAGAACAGAAAAAGAATATTAGAAAGAAATTCAGAAAAATCAAATAAAGTGTGGGATTTAGTTAATAGCTGTACACCAACACTGACTCATTAGATGTGACATATGTATGTATCTACTTATTAATGTAAGATGTTAACAATGGAGGAAATTGTATGTGAGAAAATGAGAATTCTCTGTGCTTTCTGCAACCTCTTGGCAAATCTAAAACTTTTAAAATTAAGATTTTTAGAAAAAGAAGTTTCTTTAAGTAGCAGACAACAACTCGAACTGGATTAAGCTTAAAATACATGTACTGGCTTATACCTGAAAATACCTGAGGAATGATCCCATTGTAAGCCCAGAGATTCACAGGTTGAGATGGCATCAGGAAGGCATCTTTGCATTTTCTGCCTTCACTCAGCTCACCAGGGGACAGTCTGAGGTTTTGCTTTGTTTTCTGTATTTAGTTATTTTCCCTTTTTTATTAGTATATGTTTGCAGTACATTATAAATACATTCATTGTGGGAAACTGGTACATATACATACTGGATCTTGATCCTTTTTACTTCCCTTCCCCTCCTTCCTATAGCATTTGTTTTGAAGATAATGTCTTTCAAACTTACTGATGTATTAGGGAAAAATCTGAGCAGAGCATAAATTTTACACTTGCTTATGCATGATGTCATTGGACAAAAGAACTAGGTCATGTCAGAAAACTTTTTCTTTTAAGGGCCAGGTAATAAGTTCTGTAGGTATTGTAGATTGTGCCCTCTGTTACAACTACTGACGCTCTGCCTTTGTACAAAAAAAGTAGCCAGACAATAGTTTAAAAAAAAAGGCATAGCTGTTTCCAACAAAATTTTATTTACCAAAACAAGCTGGGCCTTAGTTTGTGGTTCCCTGAACTAACCGAATAAAGAAAGATACCTACAGCTGACCCATGCTATGTAGGAACACTCCAAACACACATACCTCACAGGACGATATGGCTGCAGATACAACTCTACCCTCCAATAGGTTTCTGAGCAGCCTCCTTTCACCAGCTGATGGCAGCACACAAACTGCAGCCCTTCTAACCAGAAAGGCCACAATCTCAATTTTACCCTCTTTCCTCATTCTAGGGTTAGAATTTCCTTAGGGTTTGGTTAGGGTCAAGGTTAGGGTTTTGAAGCCTCAATTTAGCAACAACACCTCCTGCCTCAAAGTTATTGTGGTAACTACCTATATAAAGTGCTTAGAACACATTCTGGCACTCAGTGCTTTCTATGTATAATAACTTCTGCCTTGTTGCATTAAGTTTCCAATTGCTGTTGTTACAAATCACCCCAAACTTAGTGGCTTAAAATAACAGGAATTTATTATCTCACAGTTCCGAAGAACAGCAGTCCAAAATCAGTTTCACTGGGAGTCCCTGTGATTACCTTGGGCCCACCAGATAATCCAGGATCATATCTCTTCTCAAGAACCTTCATTTCATAGTATCTTCAATTTTGTTGTTGTTGCCATGTGTGGTAAACTGATATAGCTTCCAAAGATTTGCTCATATCCTTCCCCCAGAATTTTTGAATGCCATCTTATTTGGAAGAACACTCTTCAAATACAAGGTTAAGGATCCTGAGATGAGAAGATAACCCTGAATTATCCAGGTGGTGTTTAAATGCCACAAGAGAGACAGGCAAAAGGAATTAGACACACACAAGTTTTTTAAATGCTCTTCTTCTATTTGGGTCATTATTGCAAAAAGAAACAACTTTATTATTCTACCACTGAGCTATATCCCCAACCCAACCCACCCCTTTTTTGTGGTAGCGGGGACTGAAGCCAAGATCCTCACAATGAGCTGCATCCTCAGCTCAATTTATATTTTTTATTTTGAAACAAAGTCTCACTAAGTTGCCCAGGAAGGACTTGAACTACAATCCTCCTGCCCTAGCCTCCTAAAGTGCTGAGAGTACAGGCATATACCACTGTGCCTGACTTCAAAGCTGTACTTTTTCCCTACAAGAAATAAACACAAATTTCAGTTGTACATTCATGGGAACATATATACAAAAATTATTTTCTCATATTTTATTCATGATGTTTAGATAGTTGAATCATCAATTATAAAAATGTTTAAGGGGCCTGGGATTTAGCTCAGTGGTACCGTGCCTGCCCCACAAGTGCAACGTCCTGAGTTCGATCCCCAGTATCACAAAAAAAAAAAAATGTTTAAGGATTTACAAAGTCTACCTTTACTGTCTGTTCTTTTTGCTTTACTGAATTCAAGCTAAGGCAATTTTCCTTTAACTTTCCAGTATTCCTACCCTTCTGAATGATAAACAAGAAAAAGCTTAAACCTGTATTTCAGCTGCTTTTGAGACCTGTTATACAATCTGTTCTCCAAATGAAGCACAAAAGAATAAAGAATCAAAGTTATACAGCAGCAAAAATCACATTCTCCTCAGACTAGTGGTCATGCTTTAGCTTCTATTTTCTCCAATTATTTTAAAACTTTTCTAATTTTTGAGATTTCAACAACATCAGTTTTTTTATAATATTATTTATAAAGAAAAACACTAAGACTTATAGGACCAACCTGTTACAGGTCAGAACACAACTATTTTCTGTCACACAATAATTAATATTCAGTCTTTCAGAATGAAAAAGAGAATGCTACTTACAAAGCAACAGAACCTGAAATCCAGAAATTATTAATATTCATATTAACTAGCCATGCACACAATGTTCATTTTCAATTTTATATAATTTAGTCTGCCAGGCTTCAACTGAGGGCTCCATAACACACTGCCATGAAAAAATAAAACCTAACAAAACTATTTCCAGTTTACCTTAAAGCTGATGGACACACAGTTAAAAAGCATTATATTCTGGCAAATTAAGAGTTTACAGCCGTAAGATTTGAATAAATTGCTTAAAAGTAGACCAGACTGACCAAATAATTAAACAATATTTTTCCTGTATCTGGAACATTATAATTGATTAACTTTTAAAACTACAGAATTATTAACTCAATGTTCGCTTATTCACCATTTGGTTTGTCCAGGAGAGCACAGAATACCAAAACAAAAACAAAAAAAAAGGGCAGTTGGGCTGAATTTTAATGCAAAAGAAAGGGTCTGCTAAGGTACAGAATGTGGAGTTTTGAGAAATGTGATTGAAACTAAGATCTGTGAAGGAGTTGGGGATGGAAGTCAGTGATAGAGCTTGCCTAGCGTGTACCAGGGCTTGAGTTCAATCCCCAGCACATTTTTTCTTTAAAAAATGAGTAAGCTTTAGCGGGAAAGGAGAAATTTTGTTTTAGTCTTAATAAAAAAATATAAGACAGGTGTACCTTTGTATTCCCAGCACTCTGGAAGCCTGAGGCAGGAGGATCACAAGATCAAGGCCAGCCTTAAATGTTAGCAATTTAGGGAGATCCTGTCACAAAATAAAAAGTAAAAGAAAGGAGCTAGAGAGGTAGCTCAGTACCAAGGCCCGGATCTCAATCCTCAGTACCAAAGAGGAGAAAAATGTATAACAGGAAACACAAAGTCATCTTTTATTTCTAGACAAAACAAAAATGCCACATTCAGCTGTGGTTTTTATTAACTTAAAAATGTGCAAAGCTTTCAGAAGAAGTAAGCCCAAATGTTACTCCAAATACATTTTGCTTAAGGGCAGAAAGACTTATGCTCCAATAAATAGTTTAAAGTTTGTGTGATGAAAGGAATGTTTGGGGGCCATTTTCAAAAGTAGCACAGGAAGACAGAAGGAGGTAGAAGGTAAAAGTTCCATTCAGGAGGATATAAAAGTTACTCTCCAGCTTAAAATAAGTCTACTATAGATATTCAATTTAAATGGAATTGTAACCATCAGTTATACTCCACCAAAGCCTTTCATACTTAACCACTGTTTAAAAAAAAATAGCAAAATTTTATCAATTTCTCCAACACCTGCACGTTTTTAATACTCAACATACAAACCATTACAGCAACCTAGATCAATACACTAGGCAAATGGGAGGAGAATGTTTGCTTAAATTCTTACCTTGCCACAGTCAGGTACTGTCACCATGAGAAGATGGTGGCTCCTCAGTGAACAATGAGTTCTGATCAGGATCTAGTCTGGCTTAATGTGAGAGACAGCTTGTGAACTACCTGCATCAGTCACCCACAAGGCCATTAAAATGGCATGTTTCTTAACCCTAGAACTGGTATGTTCATCAAAACCTTCATGTTGAACAACTTCCAGATCAAAATTTAGTAACTGTTTTTGTGTAGATTTGTAAAGGTAACATATTTGCTCCAAGTTACATTCATTTCTACAACTATTTAAAAAGATAAAACTGAACTAAATGGCCCAACACATTTGCCTCCAGCATTAATCAAATATTTTACGTAGTTATCTTCTCTTTTTTTGTGGATCTCTGCTACTCAATAGCATATTTCCTCATACCATCATCAACAAGAAATATGGCGAGTGAGCCTGAGTTACAGAATTTGGAAAAATCTTGTTAAAATTCAGAGTCTGATTTGATATGGTTGGAAGAAAAGGATTCTGCATTTCTAACAAAAACCTAGAGGATACTGCAACCCTTAATGATGTAGTACTGCATTGTCCTATGGAAATGGGCCAAGTGATATATTATTTTTAACTTTCTAGTAACATTAATAAAAAACTAAAAACTGATCAAATTAACATGGTATAACTCAAAATATCCAAACCATTACCATTTCAATGTTTTTAAACCATTTTAAAATTAATGAGATATTTTATATTATTTTTCCATATTCTTCAAACCCCAGCATAAATTTTGCACTTACAGAACGTATCTTAACTCAGAACAGCACAACCCAAGGGCTCAATAACCATATATGGCTCATGGCTACTTTACTGAACAAAATAAGTCAAGTGGATTGACGTATTTTAATGATCCTGTACCTCTAATTTCCTTAGAATGTTTAAGTACTAAAAAATTTATTATTAGACAGCTTCATTAAAAACTTGGCTATTAGTATGTTACATCAGTAGAAGACTGTTTGTTTCTTATGTTTTCCTTTTATGAACTCTGGAGTTCCATGAGGTGACAGATGTCACAGCCAAATCACCAGCACATCCCATTTTCCTTTCATCTAGACAATCCATGACTGAACAATGAAGCATAGAAAGGACATAATTAGGAGTGAAATGTTCAGGCTATAGGAAAGGAAAAGGCAGAAGCCTAAGTAATGGTAAGAATGACAGTGGGAAAAGAGAATGTGATTTTCTAAGACAATACTGGTACAACTTCTGTGGGGAAAGTGGAAAAGATATCTCCTTACTTTTTTTTTATTAAGTTTATTTATTGGTACATTTTAGGTATACAATATAGTTACATTCATCATTGGGATCTTGTACCTTTACATGATGTATCTTGGTTCTTACTTTTTTCCCCATTCCCCAGCCTTCCCTTCACACCCTCCACCCTTACCTTTATAAATACAAACTTGGGGGGGTACATCGCAGTACTTTGGGAGGCTGAGGCAGAAGGATCAAATATAGATTAAATCTAAAATAAGGGCTGGAGATTTAGCTCAGTGGTTCTGCCACCTGCCTCACAAGCACAAGGTCCTGAGTTCAATCCCTGCTACCAAAAAAAATCTAAAATAAAGAGCCAGGAGGAGTAGTGCACACCGCTAATCCCAGAACTCTGGAGGCTGAGGCAGGAGGATCTTAGTGAGTTCAAAGCCAGTCTGGAATATACCTAGTGAATTAAAGGCCACCCTGAACTACATGGCAAAACCTTGTCTCAAAACCCCCCCCAAAAAAAATATATATATATAAACGTTGTTTAAATATCAATTTAAATATCAAACTTTTAAAAACTGCTAAAGAAGTAAAAGCTCATCTACAACAAAACAAAAAGTAAATTCAATTCCTGTCAAAGATAGTCAAACAGGTTTCTATATGCCAGGATTCCCCAAACAAGATTAAGCATTTAAGATGAATAAGGTCATACTCATCAGACAGTTTCAGGCAAAGAATCAGCTAGACATCTGCCTACAACACTTAATCACATTTTGACACTATCTTGAGGCAAGTACAATCACACAGCACTTAATAACAGGTATCCATTCGGAGAAATGGGTCCTTGGTAAATTCATTCCTGTGTGAACAACAAGAATGTATGTATACAAACCTAGATGATATGGCTTAGGCACACCTAACTAGTGGTACTAGTCACCATCATACACATATGTGGGTCTATAATGGACTGAAACAAAGTTATGTGGCACATGACTATATACAGTGGTACCTCTCAGTGCACAAACAGTTGTTTGTGAACAACTTGGTTTGCAAATAGAAGAGTTTGGCAAAATTTTGTTTTTGTTGGCAAACTCTCCATCAGATGATGAACACAACTGAGGCCATCTTACATGCACGAACATGAACATGGCCATCTTTTCCAGAATCATAAAATGAATTAAGTTCATGAATCAAGATACCATTTTAAAAGAACAGTATCAGAGATTTACGACAGAAAATAAAAGATGCCAAATACATTAAATATTAGCTTTCTTTTTAAATAATGGTGAAGAGCTGACAAGCTCCATGATGATGAAGTAAGAAAATACAAACCAAGAAAGTGATCCAATTTCACTGGTCCATACTAACTGATGTTTTCAGACAGAAAAGTGGTAAAGGTACATTTCATTGCCAATATGAACATAGGCCAACTGAGATTATCCAGTCCGGAGCACAGAAAGAAAAATTTAAATACAGAAAAGTAAACACAGCCTAGGAAACCATGGGACACCACCAAGCATACTAACATATGTAATACCAGTTTTAGAAGAGAAGAAAAGCAGCTAAAAAGAATACTTGAAGAAATAATGGCCAAAAACATCTAAAATGTGGTTAAAAACATTAATTTACATATCCAAGAAACTTAACTAATTCTGAGTAAAATAAACTAAAAAAAAATCCATACCTACACATTACAGCAAAAATGTTCAAAGATAAAGCACAAGGGCCAGGGATTTATCTCAGTGGTGCCACTCCTGCCTCCTAAGTGCAAGGTCCTGAGTTTGATCCCTGGTATGGAAAAAAAACAAAGATAAAGTGCAAGGCGAGAAATGATTTATTATGTATAAGGGAACTTCCATAAGATTAACAGCTGATGTGTGATCATGGAGACAAAAAGACAACAGAATAACATATTAAAGGTACTGAAAAAAAAAAGAATAGCACCCAAGATTTTTACACCCACTTAAACTATCCACCAAAATGGGGGGATTAAAAAAAAAATGAAGACGTTTCCAGATAAACAAAAAATAAGAGAATATGTAGTTAGCAATCTTGTCCCACAAGACATATTAATGAGAATTGTTAGGCTAAAATGAAAAGAACAGACTATAAACAGACTGCAGACTAAAAAAAAAATGAAGAGGATAGTAAAGTAATTAAGAATGAAAAATATAAAGTTTTACACGTATAAAAAAACATAATTTTCTTTTTTCATCTACCTAATTTGAAAGAATTCCACATAAAGCAATAATTTTTTAAAAATCTGTGTTGCTGGGCACACGATGTATAAATAATACTTTGTATAAAATAACCCAAAGGAAGAGACAGCAAATGAGCTACATGAGAACAAAGTTTTTATATACTATTAAAACTGAATAGATTATCAATCCAAACTAGATTATTATATATTTATAATCCCTATGATAACCTTAAAATACAAAACATAAGAAAAATAAAATGATGCACTAGAAAATAATGGAAAATGTTATATGGAGGAACACAGAATCAAGACAAAATACTATACAGAAAAGAAATAGCAACATGGTAGACATTGTTATTAATAGCTATGTTAAACATATATGAATTAAATGCTCCAATTAAACACTGTTGGCTTAATGATTTTGTGTTTCTGCTTTTGGTTTTGTTCTTTTGAGACAAGATTTCACTGTGCAATTCAAATTGGCCTTGAACTCACCAGATAGCCCACCTGGCCTCAAACTTTCAGAGATCCTCTTGCCTCAGCCTCTTGAGTGCTGGGATTATAGGCGTATACCACCACACCTTTCATCTTAATGGGTTTTTAAAAGAATGACTCAATATGCTGTCTACAAGAAAAACATTTTAAACACAGGTATCACATAATGATGTTTTGATCAATGATAGACAAAAATATATCATGGTAGTCCCACAAGACACACCTAATGATGTCACAGTTATGTTACTTTGTAAACATAATCTATGATGCCTGCACAGAAAAAACTGCCTAATGAATAACTTCTTAAAAATTGCTCCCATTATTTAGCGACACATATATACATAAAGATATTAAACAGATTGTAAGTAAAAGGCTAGAAATGATATTCCACATGAACAGTACCAAAAAGAGAGCTAGAGTGGCATTACTAATATATAACAAAGACTTAAAGAAAACAATTATCAGAGACAATTTTTTATAAAGATAAAAAGATAAATCTATCAACAAGATGAAACATTTACAAACATACAACATCAGAGTTTCAAAATACATGGAGCAAGGCCAGTAATATTTAAGGAAAAATAGATGATGTAACAATTGAGATTTCAATATCCTACTTTTAATAGCAGGCAAAGAAATTAGAAAAGCAACAAGGAAAAGAAGACTAGAATGTTACAAAGGCTTCTTAGATGCACATGCAACACTCACCAGGATAGATTAAGAGGCCATAAAGAACTCATGATAAGCTTAAAAGAACTTAACTCACCCAAAGTATACTCTCTAAACACAATGGAATTTAAATTAGAAATAACACAAGGGTGTTTGAGTAATTCAAAATTAGTAGAAATCAAATTACATACTCCTAAATAATAGGTGAAAGAAGAATTCACAATGGAAATTACAAAATACTTTGAGATGAATGCAAACAAAAACACAACTATCAAAATTTATGAGATGGAAATGAAAGCAGTGATTTAAAAAATTAACTTATAACCAATTATATTTTTAAAAAGTAGGAAAAAAGCTCCAACCAATAATGTAAGTTTCCACCTCATAAATCCAATAAAAGAACCAGATGTGGTGGTACATGTCTATAATCCCAGCGCTTGGGAGGCTGAGGTGGGAAGATCAGAAAGCGGTACTGGTCAACCTGGGCTACATAGAGTTCAAGGCCAGCCTGACTGTCCGTTGAGACTCTGTCTCAATCATCTGCTTCCCTTAATCCTAGAAATCTAATTAAAAATAAATAAATAAACTAAAAACTACATCCAAAGCAAGAAGATGGAAATATAGTAAAGATACTAAAGCAGAAAAAAAAACACAAAAAAGAGATAAAATTGACAAAATGAAGTCTCCTTTAAAAAGATAAACGAATTTGTCCAAACGTTAGCTAATATTGTCCATCAACTCTGTTAAATAATACATGTAATTTTACTTATAGCCATAACCTATGGGGAAACATGGCCATGCCCAATGCACATGAAAGTAAAATGATCAGACAAAAAAAACACGGAATAAAGAAGTCAAAGTTTAAGACCATGTTCTCTACATAACGTTGAATTGCCTGGGCCACTTTTGGATTTGTGAAAATCTAAACTCTATATTTTAAAGAATACAATCATATTAAAATACTTTTGTCTCATACAGTCATTTAATTATGTATATACTGTTCTCTTAGCTTACATTGGGCATCACTGAAAAATTTCATTCTACATTAATTTACAAATTTCACATACTTAGTAAAAGTGTGATTTGTAGGAAAATGGATGCACCTTCAGGCCATAATGTTAAGTGAAGTAAATCATACACACAAGGTTAAATATCACCTGGCTTATCCTATATGAGAAAATCAATATATAAATGAAGTACAAAATAAAAGAGAGAAAATAGGAAAAAAAGAAAGAGGAAAAAAGAAGTTACCGTAATCCAGTATAGACAAAGTATCTAAAAGTGCACCTTGACTTGGTGCAACTGTCTTAGTGTTTTACATGGTGTTTGGCCTATTAGTCTGGTTGTTAATCTGATGTATGATAATTAACTTTCTAAGGATTTACAAATAAATGAATATGGTACTGGCAAAAAAAAAAAAAAAGGAGGGTTGGAAGGAAAGAGAAAAAAAAGAATTGATATCCATAATGTATATGTATCAATTCCCCCAACTGAATGTAATAATTATGTACTACAAACATGTAATGATAAAAATTAAAAAGAAAAAAGAAAATGAAAGACCTAAAAGAATCAGTATAAATGCACAAATGTAAATTACATGTAACTGAAGAGCTGGTCACACATAAAACGAGTATTTGTCCCAAAAAAAGGAATACAAAATATGCTATTTCTAATTTAAATAATTTTGCTAAAACTGTTTATGGTAACTTAACGAATCTTAACTTTCCACTGTTGGCTCAACAACACTGAATTACCAAATAGCCAGTAAATATCACTTACACATTGTGTTATGATAGCCTGTACCACACAACCAAACATAAGCAATCTTGATGCTTCATTAACTTCAGATTTATGGCTGGAAGTCTGTAGAGATGGCAAGAACACAAAAGGTTGGGTGGTACAGAGGTGTACGCAAGGTATAGAACTGTATACCTTAATCCTTTAAAATGAGTCATATTTTAAAAAAATTATATTGCTTGAGAATTTTAATTATTAATTATGCTAGAATAGTCTGAATATTAAGACATACATGTAAATAACATTAATGTGATCAGATACTAAGCAACAAAAAATTTTTAAAACACCTACATGAAAATATGCAGCTAGATGCTACTAAAAAATTCAAACAACAGGTGACACTCTAATAAAAATAATAATTACTGTAATATAAAGTTGAGGAGATAAACCTAAAATTTAACATTATACTGCTTGGCCAATCCATATAATAATTACTTAATTTTTCTCCCAAATCATAATCCATATCTTTGAGGAAATGTTTCAGATGCTACTGAAAAAAGGTAGTTGTTTCTGGGCCCCAATAAAAATCAGGGAGCTTTCACCTTCTCTCCTCCTAGTCTCTCGCACTTGAGTTTACAAGAATACAGCAAAAAAATTTAATGATGCAATTGTGCTCAATGATATATGAACTGGTTTATTCTATTTAAATTTTTTTAAATTTTGTTACAAAATACCTTATAAGGCATTTTTGTTAGACTATGAAAAGTAAGCAAACTGTTCAGGTTGGGTGTTTATGTCTATTCCAAATTAAATGTGTGGCATCAATTAAACTGAAATATACTTTTAAATTTTATTTCTTATGAATGATTATTTCACAGCAAGAGTGGGCCTTTACAAGAATAAAACTTAAAAAAAATAAGACTAAAATATCTTTGAGCTAAATTATTTCAATGGGAATTCTAGCAAATATCAAATCATTTTGATGACTGTCTAATTTGTAAAGATCTATCAAATAAGAGCCTAAAGTGTAACATAAAATCCAATACCTTGAAAGTAATTTTCATATTTATATAGCACATATTTTATGGATTTTCTGCAAATATTTGTGGCTGGCTTGTTACTATTCTCACATATTAAGAAATCTTGTCCCATTTTTAATAACTATATTAAATAAACATACAGCTAATAATTACGCTTCTTTATGTGGGACTGGGGATTGAACTCAGTGTTTACACTGAGCAACGTGTCCGAACTTTTTTGTTATGTTTTGTATTGTTTTGTTTTTTAAAACAGACCCTTACTAATTCACTAGCCCCAGGTTGGGCTCAAACTTGTGAATCTCCTGCCTCAGCCTCCCGGAGTGCTAGGATTACAGGCATGCACTATCACACCTGGCTTAATTATGTTTTCTGATTATAGAGATTATAGCTGAAACCTCAGGAAGGAAGGAATTTTTGTTAAATACACCACTAGGTAAGTAATTCAAAGTAAATAAAGAATGTATGCAATATCTTCAAATAATTAAATACAAGGGTGATGTGTGACCAGTGATCCCATTACATATCATTTAAATTTTTAAAAAATACTAGAGATGCTTCCACAGCACCCTAACAGAAAAGCAGATGAGGCCATGGGGCCTGCCCCCAGCCAACTCCACACTGCAGATTCAATGCCGAGCCCATATCAAATCATCAACTCCTACCTGGCTCTCCATTTTTATTCCCCTTAGTACAGGGCTGCAGAGGTGCTGATTATGGATGAGACCAACACCCTGGCAGAGACGGTAATCTCCAGAGTTGGCTGTTCCAGAAAAAAATAACAGACCTGGCCAGCAGCACTGGTCCCAAGACCAGTCCTATTGTAAACCGCAGAACAGTGTTAAGATTTACAGAGAGAGTGACTCCTGCACAGCAGGATAGAATTACTTACAAAAGAAACCCAGTACAGAGACTGCCATAAATTATTGCCACAGAGTTTCATCAGGTGTCATTTTGGAAGGGGTTGTGTTGAACTGAGCTGAAAAACAACTACACTATATCTTCACTCCAGGATTTTCAGAGCTACCCTACCACAGTGAATGGGGGAAAAACAGCTATGGGAAACAGACACAGAGGGAGATGATTAGGACTACAAATAGATCCCCAGAGAAGTTCATCCTCAGGGCAGGAAGGACACAGGAGGCACCACACCCCATGGTGTATAGCTTTCAGAGGTGGCTGGATCTGAAAGTGATGGCAATTAATCCAATAATCCACTGCCTAGAGTGCAGAGCAGTGATCTGATTGCTTATCTATTTACTAATATGAACAGGGATGTATATGCCTTAGCTTGGACACTTGCCATGGTCTCAGATTTCTCGAAGAGGGGCCTCTGGTGCAGGTGCAGCACCTCACAAACTCACAGGCCATAGAGTAACACAGAGAGGACCAGGACTTGCTGGAGTCCAAGACTGCGGGTATTAGAAGGAAACTACTCAAGTAGAAATACAGAGGGAATTATTTTTTGGACTCTTTTTTCCCTCCTGTACTGGTTTTTGGTGTTTGGACTCCTCCCAAAACCTCATTTTTTCATTTGGCTTTCTTTTCTTTTTTTTACCCCTCTTTTAATTTTTCCTTTATTATTTTCTTTTCCTTTAGTTTGCTATTTTTAATTATTTTTTTCTTGTTTGTTCTTTTCCATTACTTTTATGTAAGACTATTAACTTCCTTTTATTACTTAATAGGATCTTTCACTTCTGTCACCTGTTTCTCAACCTCTATTGCTTAATTTTTTGTATTTTATGTTTTTCATGCTCCTATTCCCCACAACCTAAATCTTTACCAGCATAACAATTAAGCTTTATGAATCTTTAGACAGTTAACTATATGCTATGACAGTTAAATACTGTTCTATTGTTTGTGGAGATAAGTTTGTTCCAGGTAGTATTTACTGTAGGTAGATGTTTAAGTTTATCTTAGACTCTATACTATAACCACAGGTCTCTTTTCTGTGCTTAAGGGTGGTACATTATAGGTTCTCAGGCCATGTCAATTTCCAGTTTGTCTTAGACACTATTATTTTTGCTGATTCAATTACTGGAGCTCAGGTGACATAGTTGTTGTTATCAACTGGTTTTCTCTGTATGCTGTAGATGACCAGAATAAAAAACTAAGAGTCCATGAATACATACCAAATAGAAACTTAGGAGATTAAAAATTTTACCGAAAGTACGGGCAGCAGAAGCAACCAATATGAGGACAGAGTGGCAGAACTAGAAGACAGGGATGGTGTCAGTGTTCTATTAACGAGAGATACCTTAAAAACAAGGGAATGTGAAAAATGGATTCAACAGCTGCTAAATGACACAAAGATTAATCCAATATTAATTGGAATTAGTGAAAAATCAGAAGACAACAAAAATGGTATAAAAACCTGTTTACATAGATAACAGCAGAAAACTTTCCAAACATGAAAAAAGAATATACAGATAAGTAAGACATACAGAGCCCCAAGTACCCACAATCAGAAAAGAACATCTCACAGTCAAAATCCTAGAAGTCCAACACAAAAACAGAATCTTAAAAGTTGTTAGAAAAAAACCAAAGAATCACTTATGAAAAACATATTAGAATTATGGCAGATTTCTCAACACAAACCTTAAAGACCAGGAGAGCTTGGAATGAAGTGTGTCAAGCCCTAAACAAGAACACCCTCCAGGCCAGACTAATATATCCTACAATATTATCTTTCAAAATTAACAGAGAAATAAGATATTTCCATGATAAGCAACACATAAAGATACCCATGGCCACCAAACAAAAAAATTCTCAAGGATATCCCAGGAAGAGAAAATGAAGCTAACAATGCTAAAAGATCAAACAGTATGATCATTGCAAGTACAGTGAGCAATTAAGTACAAAGAAAGAAAAGGAATCAGCAACAGGAAAATAATGCAATGACAGAAATAAGACAAAACTGTTCAGCAATTATGCTCAATGTGAATGGTTTCAACTTCCTAATCAAAAGACACAGATTGGCAAAATAATCCAACAGTATGCTTTATACAAGAAACATATTTAACCCAAAAAGAAATTCATAAAATAAAAATCAAAGGACGGAAAACAATATTCCATGCAACAACAACCTGAAAACAAGCAGGAATAGCTATCCTACTTTCAAATAAAGTGAATTTTAAGCCAAAACTGATCAGAAGAGGCAAAGAAGGGCAGTACATATTAAGGAAACATTTCAATGAACCAGATAACAATTATAAATATATATGCACCAAGCACATCTAACTTCATAAAACAAACACTACTGGACATAAAAGGCCACATAAACATCAATACAATTACAGTGGAGGACCTCAATAACCCACTTTCACAATAGACTGATCAACTAGACAAAAAAAATCAACAAAGAAATATCAGAGTTGAACCAAACCTTTGAACAAATGGACTTAACCTATCTACAGTGTAATCCACCTAACAGTAACAGATGTTCTTTTAATCAGCACATAGAACTTTCTCCAAAATAGCTCACACAACAGTCAATTAAAAAATGGAGTAATACTCAGCCATAACGAATGAGAAAGTAGAGACATTTATACCTAAGTGGATGCACACAGAGGCCATACTCTTAAGTGAAATAAATAGGACACACATGTAAATATTGAATAGTTTCGCTGGTGTGAAAAACTAAAAGTGTAAATAAGGATCAAAATGTATAACAGATATTGTGAAATAGGAAGAAAAGGTCTAAAGGAGTAGGGGAAGTAGGAGGGGTAGAGGAAAGGAAAGAAGGGAAAAGAAAAAATATGAGAAAAGGAAAAAATGGAAACAAAGTCTGTAAATAGGGAAGGGAGGCCAGGGGAATGGGGAAAAAATAAGAACCAAGATACATCATGTAAAGGTACAAGATCCCAATGATGAATGTAACTGTATTGTATACCTAAAATGTACCCATAAACTTAATGAAAAAAATAGGCAATAAAGCATGATTAAGTAAATGCAAAAGAATCAAAATTATCTCATGCATATTATCAGATCACAGTATAAAGAAACTAGAAATCAATGACAAAAGAATTATGCAAATGGATGGAAATTCAACAATATACTCAAATAATCAATGGGTCACAAGAGGAAATAAGACAGTTCCTAAAACGAAATGATAATTTCAGTACAACATACCAGAACTTATGGAACACAATGAAAGCAGTCCTAAGAGGGACTTTTATACCTGTGAAAGCCCACATCAGAAAAACAGAATGAGCCCAAATAAATAACATAATAACATACCTGAAGGTGTTAAGAAAAAAAAAATTAAAATCCAAAAGTAGTACTAGGAAAGAAATTATAAAGATCAGAGCAAAGATCAATGAAATGGACACATTTTAAAAAATACAAAGGTTTAATGATTTGAAGAGGTGGTTCTTTCAAAGAATAAACGAAACAGACATACCCTTACCTTTTGGGTAAATGTTACCCAAAAAAGGAAAGAAAATACACAAATTAATGTGTTTAGAAAAGAAAAAGATGAAATTACAATAGACAGTGACAAAATCCAGAAGATTATTAGTAACTACAGTGGTTCTTCAGTTTACCAACGCTTTTGTTTTGGCTCACAAAAAGAAGGATTTTGTAAAATTTTGTTTTTGGTTGCAAAATGCATCAAGTGACAAATGTGACCGTGGCCATATTTCCCACACAAACACAAACTTGGTCATCTTTTCCAAAATTATAGAACAAATTAAATTCGTGAACCAAGGTATCACTGTACTTTGCAAACCTGTACACCAATAAATCTGAGAATTGAGAAATGGATAGATTCCTAGCTACATATGAATTATCAGCACTAAATCAGTAAGATTTAAAAACCCTGAATAATCCAATAATAGGTAGTGAAAATGAGACAATAATTTAAAAAACACTGCCAAGTCAGAAAAGCCCAGGTTTTGATAAATTCACTCTCGAATTGTACAAGAACTTAAGCTCTTTAATGAAATCAAAAGTGAAGTACTCCCAAAGTCATTCCCAGAAGCTTGTATTACCCTAGTTCCAAAACCAGATAAGGATCCAATTTTAAAAAAAAAAGATTATAGGCAAATCTCTTTAATAAACATAAATGTAAATATGCTCAACAAGACAATGACAAACAGAAGGCAACAAATCATAAAAAAAGGATCACACATCATGGACCAAGTAGGCTTCATCCCCAAAGATGCAAAAATGGTTTGACATATGTAAATCAATAAATGTAATACATCACATAAACACAAAGAACAAAAATCACATAAACATCTCAACAGACAGAAAAAAAAGCCTTTGACAAAATATAATGCCATGCTCAATCTAAAGAAACAAAACAAAAAAAAAAATGCACAAAACAGGTAGAGTAAGTTCCGAACTAATGAAGGAATTTGATTCCGGGAGAACATTCGTAAAGTTGGATGCATTTGTGAGTCCAGGAAAGTGAATCTTATAAACCTTTGACACAAATACACAATATAAAGTATAAAAAACCAAACACATACACAAAAATACACTAAAAAGAAGCAGACACATAAGCAACTTCCACTATGTCCAAATCTACAAATGTTCCTAATGTGAGGTCCATTTCTCACTGTAAAAGTTTGTAACTGGAATGTTCATAAATCTGTAAGTCAGGGACTTACAGACCTTATCTCAAGGACCTTATCTCAATCTTATTTATAACAAGCCAGGTTTGATAGGATACACCTTTAATCTCAGCACTCAGGAGGCTGAGGCAGGAGGAATACAATTTGAGGGCAACTTGGGAAACACAGTGAGTTCAATGCAAGCCTGGACTACAAAGAAAGACACTGTCCTCAAAACAGTAACAAAAAGCCATTTATGACAAACCTACTTCCAACAGTATATTAAGAGGAAAAAAAACTGAAAGCTTTTCTTCTAAAATCAAGAAGACAAGGATGTCTATTCTAACCACTCTTGTTTAATATAGTCGACAAAACATTAGCCAGAGGAATCAGGCAAGAATAAAAGACAATATGTATAGGAAAAGAAAAGTCAAATTATCATTTTTTGCTGATGACGTGATCTTCCACATAGAAGATTTAAAAAAATTCCACTAAAAGACTCTTAGAATTAATAATCAAATTCAGCAATATAGCAGGATACAAAATCAACACACAAAAATCAAGAGAGTTCCTGTACACCAATAATAAATTCACTGAGAAAGAAATTAGGAAAACAATACCATCCACAATAGCATCAAGAAAAATTAAATATTTAGGAATTATGCTGACCAAGGAAGTGACAGACCTCTAAAATAAAAACTACAGTACTATGAAAATGGAGATCAAGCACAGAGGAGGCTTCCGCATGAGGCCGCTACCAGGGCAGAAGAGGCTTCCAGGGCTTCCGGGCCACCTTAGCACCGCTCCCAGCACAGAGGAGGCTTCCAGCCCCCTGCCACCGCTCCCAGCACAGAGGAGGTGAGCCGCACGGACACCAGCAGCACACACACACCTCCCTCCCCACACCAACCACATCACCGCCCGCCCCCATCGAAATAAGAACACACATAAACAAGCCTCAAAACCAGACTTCCAGATCACCTACAGCAACCCCAAAGCTAAACGAGATACAACACTCTAATACTCAACAACTTGGACTCCCTGAACTGGCAACAAAAGAGGATCTGGGAAAAATGAAATCAGAAATAATTTCTCACATAAGAGCAGAGATTGTGCTCATAGTGCGAGACATGATTAATAAATCTGGAGAGGAGCTCAGGAACATGATGGAATCCCAACATAGGAAACAAATGGAATTCATAAAACAGATGCAAACAGATTTCCAGGAGATTAAAAACTCCATTGAAAGTCTGCACACCAGAATGAACCAACGTGAGGACGGAATTTCAGATACAGAAGATAAGATTGCAATTAGTAAACAGAAAAAGCAAAATTGCTTTAAAATTGTAAGGGACCACAAGAAATCAATCCAGCAGCTGCTAGACGATGAAAAGAAGAATAACCTAAAACTGATTGGAGTCAATGAAGAAACAGGAGAGAGTCCAAATGACATAAAAAAAACTGTTCACAACAGTGATGGCAGAAAACTTCCCAAGCAGGGGAAAAGAACTTGACATACACATAAGTGAGGCATAGAGGACTCCAAATAGCCTTGATCAAAAAAAATCTACACATAGGCATATAATTGTCAAGATTCTGGAAACACAACAGAAGAACAAAGTTCTACAACCAATTAGAGAAGAGAAACAAATGACATACAAAGGAAAGCCCATCAGAATCATAGCAGACTTCTCCATGCAAGCACTCAAGGCAAGAAGAGCTTGGAGTGATGTATTTCAAGCCCTAAAGGAAAACAGCCTCCAAGCCAGATTGATGTACCCTGCAAAACTATCCTTCAAACTTCATGGAGAAATGAGATACTTTCATGACAAAGAGCACCTTAGGAACTTC
>NW_004624812.1:3533756-3544634 GCF_000247695.1 Heterocephalus glaber
AATGAAAAAAAGGAAACAAAGTCTTTGTAAATAGGGAGGGATGGAGGGGTTGATGGGAGGGCAGGGGAAGGGGGAAAATTAAGAACCAAGAGAGATTATGTAAAGTTGCAAATTTCCAATGATGAATGTCATTATATTGTATATCTAAAATGTACCGATAAAATAAAATTAAAAAAAAAAAAACAGAGATCAAAGAGGACATTAGAAAATGGAAAGCTATCCCCTGTACTTGGATGGGCAATGCCAATATAGTCAAAATGGCCATACTTCCAAAACTGATATAGATTTAACACAATCCCACTCAAAATACAAACAACATTCCTCACAGATCTAGAGAAAACAATCCTAAAATTCATATAGAACCAAAAAGACTCAGGCCTAGCTAAAGCAATCATGGCTAACAAGGGCAAAGCAGGTGGCATCACAATCCTAGCATCACAAATCTTGTATCACAAAGCTACAGTGATAAAAACAGCATAGTACTGACACAAAAACAGAAATGTGAGATCAATAGAACAGAATACAAGAAGCAGAAACCACCCCAGGCACATTTAGCTATTTGATCTTTGACAAAGGCTAAAGACATACACTAGAGAAAAGATAGCCTCTTTAATAAATGGTGCTGGGAAAATTGGCTATCCACATCAAAAGATTAGTCTAGACCAATATATCTATCTTACCATGCACTAAATTAAAATCAAAATGTTTCAAAGATCCTAATGTTAAAACAGAAGCACTTAATCTGCTGCAAGATAAAACAGGTAAATTTCTTGAACACACGTGTATAAGCAAGGACTTTCTGAAGAGAACCCCAATGGTGCAAGAAACAGTACCAAGAATCAATAAATGGGATCATATTAAATTTAAAAAGCTTCTGCACAGCCAAGGAAACAGCCAGCAGAGTGAAGAAACAACTGGAAACATTTTTGCCAGCTACTGTGTAGAGAGAGGACTAATATTTAGAATACATAAAGAAATCAACACAATTAGCCCTGCCAAAATAAAAGCCTCAATCAAAAAATAGACAACAACAATTTAAAAACTGAACTACACTCATGGGTGAGGTCCATGTAGATAATTTTTTTTTTTTTTTACCAAAGAACACATCCAGTTCTGATGTTCGGTGTGCCTAGAATTCAAGCAGAAAGCTCGTCTTAATCGTTAAGGTTATCAAATGACAGAGTTCGGGATCACCAAAGTGACGGAATTTGAGAGTGACAATCTCAAAAAGGAGAGGATTACAGAGAACACCTATTATTTACACATAAGCTCACTTCAAGATGACCTCTTAACTCAAGATCAAGAAAGATTCCTAGGAGCCCAACAGAAAGCAGAAGAGCTGACAGACACCAAGCAAGTATTGCATCTCAACTACTGCCAATGAAGTGAAAAAAGTTTCTAATTTAAATCATGTAAAGCTAAATTGCTGGGTTAACACTTCAGGCTTTATATCATATACCTTAAGAATAATGTCTAGATTCCAAGAGTAATCCCCTTGAACTGAAGCCAAGAGCAGCCTACCCTAGCACAGTATAAACCCCAAATTCTAAATGTTCAGTTTGAATAGTCAGTAAATTAACTGTCCACTAAAGCCAAAATACTCAAAGGTAAGAGAAGACAGAGTCTGTATAATAAATCATCCACAATTTTCTTTTTTTTTTTTGTACCAGGGATCGAACTCAGGTCCTTGCGCTTGCACAGCAAGCAGTAAAACCACTGAGCTAAATCCCGGGCCCTCATCCACAATTTTAAATCTCACCTTGCGTAGCTGAAGATTCCTAAGTTCCTTTCAGGGATCTGCCAATGCAAAATTATTCTCATAATGACTTACTACCTTTTTCAATGTGTTGCTATTTGTACTTACAATGAAAAAGCAAGTAGGTAAAAATGTTTGCAAATGTGAATAAGGCTGTGTATTAAACTGTACAAATCTCTGTATGCTTCAGCAATATGCCCCTACATTTTCAAAAAAACAAAATTTAATTTCATCTGCTATAATTAAGAAAGTAGTAAATCTTTTTTATTCCCAAATTGACCTCTGAATATATGTATGTCTTTGATATCCTATGTGAAAGAACAGGAAGTATGCAGGCACTTTATACCTCAGTACACAACAGAAGGTTGTCTCAAAGCAAACCATCTGAGTGACCGAGCTGCACTATGAAGCAGTTCCAATTTTCATGGAATGCCATTTTCATTTGAAAAAAGGCCAAACTAGGGTTGCTCAAATGATATTTTCTTGAAAATTAATGAAGTATGCCTGCTATTTCAAGGAAAACAATTTGTCAGTATTTGTTGCAAATATAAAATCTGAACTTTCAAGTAACAGATTTTTGGAAGACTTGTATCTGATACTGTGAGCTTAATCTTAACAGCTTGGTGAGCTCAGTAATGATATTAATAAAGGACCTCACAGGCCAAGCTATTAGCCAGCTTTGGCCTTCAACCTGAGGCTCTAAAAAAAATTTTGCTTCCAAGTGCATCCAAGTTGTTGCTCAAATTCAATTGCTTGTAGCTGTAGGATGGAGGTCCTTTACTGGCTGTCTGCCTGGGGCCACTGTCGCCTTCCAAAGGACATGATCATTCCTCATCACAGGTCTATTTCCTATCTTAGTGTCAGCAGTGTATGCCCAATCAATCCTCATAATTTAACCTCTCTGACTTTCCCTTCCACCACCAATCTCAGAAAACTCCCTTTTAAAGGGCCCATATTATTAGACTGGTATATTAATCAGCTTTCCCATCACTAAGACACTGTGTCCAACACCTACAATTTAAAGAAGAGGTTTCATTTGGCTCATGGTTTCAGGGGATTCAGTCCATGGCAAGCCAACACCCACAACTTAAAGGTAGGGAAGTTTATTTTGGCTCACAGTTTCAGAGAGTCAATCTCTGATCAACTGGTTCCAAGGCATAAATGGAATGGTGAAAGGGCATGGCAGAGAGCTGCTCAACTCATAGCACCCATAAAGCAGAGCAGGGGAATAGTGCCAGAGAGGTAGGAGTGAGGGACAAAACCAACCTGGCCTCACTCATATGTGAAACATAAAAAGAAAGATGTTCTGGTAGGTTGAGAATAGAATGGTGGTTAGCAGAGAGGTCGGGGTAGGGTGGAGGGGCGCTGGATTATGGTTACTGAATTACAGTTAGGAATAAGAAATTCAGGTGTGCTACTGCACGGTAAAGTGACTGTAACAATAATGTAGTGTATCTTCCAAAAAGCTAGAGGAAAAGATTCTGGGTGTTTTTGCCATGAATAATAAATGGGGGACAGGATACCTCAGTGGCAGAGTATGTGCCTAGCATGTGCAAGACCTTGAGTTCAATCCCCAGCATTCTTCCCCTGACCCCAGAAGAGGGAAAAATGAATGACTGAAGAGACAGATGTTTAACTTGATTTAAACATTACATGGTATACATGTATCAAAACATCACAGGAAACCCAAATGTATGCACTTTTATGTATTAGTTCAAATATAAATTTCAGCAGGATGTGGAGGCCTACATGCCTGTATTTCCATCACTCTGGAAGGCTGAGGTAGGATTGCAAGTTCAAGTCAAGCCTGAGCAACTTAGTGACTTAGCAAAACCCTGTCTCGATCAATCCATCCATCAATCAATCAATCAGGCTGGGGATGTAATTCACTGCTAAGGCACTGGATTCAATCCCAAGTACCTCAAAAAAAATTTAATAAATTTAAATTTCAAAAAATGATAAGAAAAGAACTTCAGGATGATAAATATACTTTTTTGTAAAGTTATAATATATACTATACAATATCCTACAAAAATATATAGGAACTGGGGATGTAACAACAGCAGAGCACATGGCTAGTACATGTGAGACCCTAGGTTTAATCCCCAACAACTATATATTAAATATATATGTATGCACACACATATATGGTGTATATATAGATGGATATGGTATACACAAAGAAATTGATATTATGTATAATATACATATTCTATATATTTATACTATTTTATATATTAAAATAATGTGTACATTACATTACAGTACATATACAGTACTACAGTTTAATATATAAATTTAATACACTCTATATTCTACTATGTACAGTTTATAGATACACATAGGTACTTAATGGGGAATGCATCACAAATGAATATGATAATGTACCAAATTCAAGATAATGATTACTTTTAGATAAGAAAGGAAAACAGTATTAGGGATTCAACTGTATATATAATGCTTCTCTTTTTTAATCGAAGCCAATTTGTAAAATATAAAAAATTAATGGGGGTGGTATGATGGTTTATATTCCTCTCTGTACTTTCCTGTGTATCTAAAATATTTCAAAATTTTATAAGACAAAGCAACACAATAAAAGTAAGGCTACTACAATTGTCTAAGCAAGAGATTACTGGCAAGTCATCAAAGTGTTTAGATGATGTTATTTCTATTGGTAGTGGTGTTGTCCCTGGTACTGGGGATTGAACCTAGGCCTCTGCACTGAGCTATATCTCTAGCTCTTTGTTATTTTGAGACAGAGTCTTGCTAAATTGCCCAGGCTAGGCTTAAATTTATAATCCTTCTGTCTCAGCCTCTCAGAGTGCTGGGATTACAGGTATGTCATTTCTGGCTTTAAATGATTTTGTTTTTAAGAATCAACTTCAAATGTTCCCTAGTTGGTTCATGGTGTTTCAGAACTATAAACTATTTTACTCAAATACCCAGTTTAATATTGATTTGGAATAGTCCTGTTGATAAGGTACACTATAAGTATACAGTATATAAGTATATACTATAATATCTACCAATAATATCTACTACAAAAATATGAATAAAGTAAAAAATGTGGTGTTAGCATTGTGCCAAACTCAATTATAAAAATACATATGGAAAATAATTAGCCTACTATACCTATACTATTTTCATAAAAATAAATATCCTTAGTAAACATGGCAGAATGTCAAATCTTATCAAATTTAGGTGATGGGCACCTGAGGGTTGTGATCCTATTCTCTGTACTTTTCTGTATATTTTGAAATCTTGTATGCAATAAAAAATAAATATATATATATATATACATACAACAGAAATACAGAAAAAGATGGCAGGAAAAAAATACTACTCTTTGCAAAATTCTTCCCAAAGATCTCCTTACTAAAGTTATTCAAGAGTAAAGTGCCTGTTTATTTTTAATCTGCTATTTGATGAACCTGGCAATTTTTATATAAACAAACTCATTCTTCATCAGTGAAATCGGGAGAGCATATGAACTATTTATTGAAGAGGAGTCCCTGTCAGGGTGACTGAGTCCACACATGGCCTGCTCATTGATTTATTTACCATTTCCATCTATACCTCTATCCCATACTGTGCACTCATCTGATACACAGTTTTAGTAAGCTCGCATGCTAACTCTAGCCAAAATGAGTAAAAACAAATATCACTGGAAATATCTGAAAAGTAGGAAAGATCCAATGATGATACAGCAGAGGACTGTCAACCAAAAGAAAGTTTCACTTGGGCCGGGGATTTAGCTCAGTGGTTCCACTGCCTGCCTTGCAAGCACAAGGTCCTGAGTTCGATCCCCAGTACAAAAAAAAAAAAAAAGTTTCACTTAAAAGACCAAGAGTCCTAGGTAAATTATGGTTCATTGCAACAGTTAATTTAGATTCTCCAAGCCCACTTTGAATAATATGTGGCAACCAACTGACTGGTCTCCACTGCTTCACAACATAAAACATAGACCCAAAGAACAGAAGCAATTACTGAAGCCCACTATTTCACCAAGTGTGTCTACACTGACAGTGTCATACTTAGTGGCTAACCACATTGCTAAAGCTAAGAAGCCCTTTACTACTGGTAAAGAACTGATGGTGCCTGCTCCTAACATCTTGTCTGCTGTCAACTTTTAGGAGTCTGCAGATCAAAATGTGGCATGTGTTCCCCTTTCAGCTAGGACCACAACTAGATAAATTGATGAAACAGCAGAGGATACTGAGCCACAACTGTTATGAGAGGAATAAGGAGTCACTGTGGTGCACAACACAGTTTGATGAGTCTACCAATGCTGACTACAAGGCAATAATATTTGTTTTATGTGATAAATTTTTCAGTGAATAAGAATATGTGGTGTGAACTTTTGTTGCCAACCAACCCCACAGGTGCAGAAATATTTAAGTCTCTGAATAAATATTCTGAATATACATTTAAACATCTGAATTAGTCACTTTGTGTGGCTATATGGACAGATTAAGTGGCTGCCATGACTGGACAGAATTCTGATTTCACTACTCAGGACAAAAAGGTCACTTCTGAATATGAATCTACACACTGTGTTATCCATAAAGTAATGCAAGTTAACTGAAAAACGTCACTTCAACTTAACAGCATCTTGCAGGATGATCAAGTACATCAAAGGGTGTGTTCTTAACTCATGTCTGTTTGTACAGCTCTGTGAGAAGCTGTACAGAGAACACATAGAAGTGAGACGGCTTTCTACATTAGATCACTGGATGGAGTTTTTGAGTTACACAAATATTTCCAGAGATTTCTTTTAGAATATCAGTCACCACTTGCACCACATCCTAGTGACAGAGAATGGGTCATAAAACTTGCTTACTTATGAACATATTCAAGCTGCTCAACAAACTCAATCTATTGCTTCAGAGGATAATGGTAACTGTGTTTAAGTGAGCAGATAAAGTGGCTGCACTAAAGCCAAACTGGAATTATGGGGCCGAGTAAGCATTAGAATTTCTGACATGTTTCAAACATTAGCAGAGATTTTAAGAGAGACTGAGCCAAGGCCTTTCTCCCCGCTAGTTCATGATCACCTGTCTCAGCTTTCAAAAGAGTTTGAGCATTACTTCCCAATATAAAAGATCCCCCACCTCAATCCAGGAAATTACAGATCTGTGACTGATTTGTGAATAAGGTGAACTGACTTTGTCCGTGCTAGAAGAGGATCAACTTCTTGAGATCACACATGATGGTGACCTTAAAAGCAAGGAGGAATATCCTGAAATTGCTACAAAGGCACTGAAAATACTGCTTCCATTTCCAACAACTCATCTTTGCGAAGGATTTTTCTGCAGTGACAGCAACCAAAATGAGATTATGGAGTAGACTGGACATAAGTAACACACTTTGTTTTCACTGTCTCCCATCACCCCCACACGAGACAGTCTAGTTGCAGGAAAACAAGCCCAGGGCTCCCACTGATTCTGCATTATGGTGACTTGTATAATTATTTCATTATATTGTTACAGTATAATAAAAATAAAGTACAGATAAATGCATCTACCTAAGTGGTCCTGAAACCACCATCACACCACACCCTCAATCCAACAAAAACTTCACAAAAGCAGGCCCTGATACTAAAAATTTGGTTGGGGACCACTATTGTAACACAAACACTAATTTTAAATGGGAAATCACCATTAAACAATACCAAGCAGTAGTACAAAAGAATGATGAAGAAAGCACTTTACATATGGATAGGGAATTACATATCATGTAAGAAAAATATTTTCAAGTTACAGAACAAAAGTTGAGAATTGAAAGTTCATCCTCTTCCTCAAAATCTAAATAATATGCTATGACTATTATTTAAAATGAGGGAAAGAAAAACAGATACATATACATATATAACTACATACACATATAACAAATGCTTAAAATATCTCTAGAAGAATACACAGGGAGTGACTATTATAAACACTTTCTTTTTAATTCTTGGACCATGTTAATGTATTAAGTGTTCAAAAATAATTTTAAATTTTAAAATAAAAAATATAATTAAAAGCATGTATTTTAAAAGGATTGATGGCTCTTAATATGATATTACCAAAAGGTAGCTAGCTATTCTTATCATCTTGATTTTGCACACTCACAATCTGGATGACAAAAATATTTCAGCAGAGAAAGAAGGTATTATTCAGTGATTCTGACGAATCTTATTTAAAGCTTTTTAGAATTTTAAATTAGGTTTCATAAAGTGAACTAACAATTCTTTTCACATATTGCATGCTATGTTTCTTACCTATATATAATTTTGATTTATTTCAGCTTTAAAAAGATTTATCTTTATTAATACTAAAACAACACAACCATTCAATATGTAGCATTCCACATGCATCTTCTGAATCACTAGTACGACAGTTTGTATTTTTACCCAAGGAAAAATGGCCTTGCTAGCATGGAGAGAGGGGTAGGATTATCTATGGTCAAAGCAAGTTTATGAGTAGAGCATTTTCCATAGGTAATGACCAAAATACTGCCACTATGTGCTATATCAAATAATTGGCAAATAAATTATACCACATTATCATTATCACAGCATTAAGCCACTATGTACATCTTATCGCCTTTTAATTCGTATTCAGAGGACTCAGAAAAAGTCATGTTTATTGCCTCATTAAAAGCTGTATTTCACAGAATGAAGCTAGTTATCTCACTGAAGAGAGCAAGATATAAAGCCAACTGAGTGCAACTACACCACAAAACATTAACAATAAAAAGCCTACAGAAACATAAAAAGTTATCTAGTAAAGTTGCTATCTGCAATTCAAAAAAACTAATATATAATTTGATTTTACTACACCATATTGTGGCTGGGTATAGTGACATACATCTGTAATCTCAGTACTCTGGGAGGCTGAGGCAGGAGGACTGCAAACTTGAGCAGAGCCAGCCTAAACAACTTAGCAAGCCCTGGCCTCAAAAATAATTAAAATTAAAGAGAACTGAGGATGAAGCTCAATGTGAAAGCCCTTGCTTTCTGATCCCTAGCATCAATCAATCAATCAATCACTATTGTGCACTTGGCTGATACTAACATCAATAAGAAAACATCCATAGTATAATTCTTTAAAATTTTACTTTATGAGTACATATTTGCAATTCATGCAGTTTACACTCATCTTGGGGAGTGGTTACACATACATATTAGTTTGGTTTTTTCTAATGCTCTTCCCCTTCTTCTCCCTCCCCTCTTCTCCTCTGGTTCCCCTATCCCCTTTTTTGTACTTGTTGATATTATTTGTCTTAGCTCACATTATGGCATACAGTGTTTATAGTGATTGAAGTTATTGGTTCCTGTACATGACACATCTTTATTCCTCTCATTTCCCCTTCCCCTCCTCCTCGCCCCTCGCCCTTGTTCCCTTGGACCACTTCCCTACTGGATGAGATCTGTCCCCTTATCACTTTCTATCCATCTTTTATCATTTTCTTTTGTTTGCACTTTGCCTCATTCAAATGAGAGATACCATATGGTACTTAAGCTTGTGTGTGTGATTTACTTCACTTAATATTTTATTTTCCAAGTGCATTCATTTTCCTAAAAATGCCTCAAATTTGTCACTATTTATACCAGAGTAATATTCCATTATATATAGATACCACATTATGTTTACTCAATCATCAATTGATGGGTATACAGGAGGCTTCTAGGATTTAGCTATTATGAATTGTGCTGCTATAAACAATGGTATGCATGTATTGCTGCAGTATGATGACTTAAGATCTTTGGGCAAGGTGCCTAGCAGGGGGATCCCTGGGTTACATAGAATTTCTAATTTCAATATAATTTTAAAATACAGTTTCAATCCAGGCATGATAGTGCACATCTGTAATTCTAGCTGCTCAGGAGGCTGAGCCAGGAGGCTCGTAGGTTTGAGATCAGCCTGGCTAACTTGGCAAAACCCTGTCTCACAATAAAAAATAAAATAAGGGCTGGAGATGTAGCTCAGTGGGATAGCACCCGTGGGTCCAGTCCCTAGTAGTACTACAAAGACAATTAATTAATTGATTGAAACATAAAGAAAATACCATTTCACAAACTTCAAAAATTCAAAAGTTTTTAATATTTAAAATGAGAAATGTCATTTTCTCATATTAAGTTCTAATACTGCTTTAACTCAATTAAAAAATATCTGCTTTTTAAGATGAAAAGTACAAAACAAATTCAGGCTTAAATAAATGTTTTATGGTTTAATTTCCCACAATACAACTAAGAGAATAATAAAAATCATTGAATTCCTCTCATACACAAATTATTAAGAAATGACAAGGCACACCCTACTGAGGTCCTGAGTCCCACAGAAGACCCCAAATCAGCCCGTTGCAGGCAGGCAGGTCTGCCCAGGCCCTACGAGGTGCCAAGTCGCACGGAACACACAGAATCAGCCCGCTGCAGACAGGCAGGTCTGCGCAAGCCCTACCGAGGTCTCGAGTCCCAGGGAACAAGCGGAATCAGCCCGCAGCACACAGGCAGGTCTTGCACCGAGGTCCCAAATCACGCGGAAGATGCCGAATCACCCCGCTGCAGACAGGCAGCCACCTGATTCCACACTACAAAGACGCAGAGGACACCAGACCACCGGACCAAGGTACTGAGTCCCAATGTTCCCAGCTCAGATGTAGGGATTTCTAAGCCGTCGTCCTACTGCTCCTGGTCCAGAGGACAGGGCTTCCCAGTCACCAGCCCTCCCGCGGCTCCTAGCCCAGAAGAAAGGGCTTTTGGGCCACCTTCAGTCCACTGCTCCTGGCCCAGAGGAAGGGGCTTCTGAGCCACCATGCCACTGCTCCTGGTCCAGAGGAAGGGGTTTCCCAGCCACCATCCCTCTGGCTGCTCCCAGCCCACAGGAAAGGGCTTTGGGGTCACCATCCCTACCACTGCTCCCGGCCCCTGTTCCACCTCACCCAGCTCAGAGGAGGTAATCGGTGCAGGGGCTAACAGCCCCCCGGGCCAGTGAAAATGAGAAAACATGTAAATAAGTCTCAAAACCAGACTTCCAGATCACCTACAGCAACTCCAAAGGGAAATGAGATGGAACACTCTGATACTCAACCACCTGGACCCACTGAACTGGCAACAAAAGGGGATCTGGAAAAAATGA
>NW_004624812.1:3549729-3561006 GCF_000247695.1 Heterocephalus glaber
TAATTAAAAAAAAAAAAGAAATGACAAGATTTCACTCTAATTGAATTTGAAATGTAAGCTAATATTATTAAATATCTTTAGGAATAACATAAAACTATCAAGGCAGAATCTACACATATAAAGCAGATATAATATTATTTATCATTTATTACGTACCTCTATATAATGTATACACGTTCACACTGAATTCATATATTAACATTCTATTGATAAGTGGGAAATATTATCCTTTTTACTCATTAGAAAAACTGACTCAAGAAAGATTAAGTAAGTTCAAAAACAGTATTAGCAAGAAAGGGGCCAGAATTCAAATTGAGGTATGACCAAATCCAAGACCTCTGTGTTATTCACTAAGGTGTGCTGAATTTCCAAATGATCCCAAAGGTCATTCTGCTGTTTGCTGTTTGCTGTTTGCTTTTCAGTTACTCATTTAAGTTCAACACAGCTTTCTGACATTTGAAACTGAGTTTTGAACCTGTATCAAACTTGGTCCAAAGCTGAAATCTGGTGGACTATAGGGGTAAAGAACTCCACTCAGCTAGAATATATTCTCTACAGGGCCAGGAATTCACCTCAGTGGTACCGTGCCTGCCTCACAAATCCAAGGTCGTGAATTCGATCCCCAGTACCAAAAACAAGAATATATTCTCTACATCACCAGATGCTATCTCATGCAAGGACTTCTGATCAGAAGCCCTCTATGAAGGGAAGCCTGTTTGAAATGAGTGAATTATCAGCATCTAGGTAGGTGGATGAACACGTACAGAGGCTTTGGGGCAAGAGCACACTGTCGCACCAGCACAGTGCCTCAGAGCAGTGAGGCTGCGTGCAGTGAAAAGAGAAAAGTGTCCCAAAATAGGGCTGGATCATGAAGGGCTTTCCAACTGTGCTAACAAAACCTGAAATGGGGAGCTACTGACAAGTTCTTTAAAAACAACCAAATGATATTGCTCATGTTAAGGAAGGAACAATTTATCTGCTACATAAAGACCAGATCAAAGTAGAGGAAAAATCAAACAAGGAGGCCAGTTTATGGCTATTACACTGGTCTAGTCAAAGAGGTGGTAATTTAGACTAGGGTAGTAGTCACAGTCACAGGAATAAATGGCACAAATTAAGACACACTTTGAAAGTTAGGACAACAGAGTTCAGTGACATAGTCCAAGAGAAAAACTAAAGCCACCACAAGCCAAACTTAAAACAGTTTCTAATGATGCAAACTTTAAAAAGTTTTTAATGATGTAAGGTTTTCTATGTTGATGCTGCTGTGTTTTATAGTACTGGGATCAAACCCAGAGCCACTGAGTTACATAGCAAGTTCTTATCATTTTTCACTTTAAGACAGTCTTGCCAAGTTGCTAAATTTCCCAGGCTGGGCTGGAACTTGCAATCCTCCTGCCTCAGCTTCCTAGAGTGCTCAGACTATAGAAATGAGCCACCACGCCCAGTGACTCATGGTAATTTTCTCAATTATAGCTCTGACACATCTTAACATTTCCCCTAAGATTGAGTAAAGCTAATTTATAGTAAATATCAGCTTAGAGGCCTAACGTGAAATTTATAGTCCCTGCACACCTTCAAGACATAACCATCTTTATGTTAAAGGATTCTTCCAACTTTTATATCTTCTCAAGAAGAAACCCTGGTAACTAATACTGGTAAATAGTGCTGTTGGCCGTCTCTCTCAGTTCTCATAGCCCAGAAGAAGAAAAACACCACACACTGAAAACTCACTGAATGAACAGCCCACTCATGGTCACTCTATTAGTCACTTTCTTCATTGCTGAGACACAGTACACACAACAGCCTCATTTTTGCTTGTAGTGAGCATAGTTAGCTGGCTCTAAGTAGCATGGTGGAGGGGTATGTAGAGAAGAGCTGTGCCAGCAGGGTGTCCAGGAGGCAGAGAGAATCGGGGAGGAGCTACACGGGGACACAAACCCTTCCAGGGCAGGCCTCAGTGACCCAGCTCCCAAGACCAGGCCCTGCCCTCACCACCAAGCCAGCTATCCTGCACCACAGGCTAATTCTTGTCCACGCATTTCCAGGCCATTTCAGATCTAAACCATAGCACTCTCATCTCTCATTGGTTACCTGTTCCTCCACCAGGACATATTTATAAATGTTACTAACAGGTACCCTTGTCAAGAAACATTACTCTGATCAAAGACTGGTGGATTTTAAAATAACCAGTGCCCTTTGTATAGAATGTATTTTAAACATACAGCCTAAATAATTTTTTAAAAAATATTTTGAGGAAGAAGGGATTGAATGCAGGGGTGCTCTCTACTACTGAACTACACCTCCAGCCTTTTGTTTTATTTGTTTCATTTGTGTTGTTTTTGAGACAGGGTCTTGCTAAATTGTCCACACAGGACTAGAACTTGTAATCCTCCTGCCTCAGCCTTCTAGAGTATTGGGATTACAGATAAGTGCCACTCTGGTGGCAGCAATTAAGATTTTTTTGACAGTGCAATAAAGTGTTACCTTTACAATATTTTTTAAAGTCCTGGGATTTACACAGTTAATTAAATAGTACAAAATGACTTTTCATATTTCCTGTGTGGTCTTTCTACTTCTAGTCTCTGCCCTTTTCCAGAATGACACTGTACTCTTTCACAGCTAAGACCTTTCTTGTGAGCTCTCACTCTGTATTAAGACATGCGGCAAGCACTCTATTGTGTGATCTATTTATTCCTCGGAGCAGGTCTACAAGACAGATACTATCATCAGTACCCCTATTTTGCAGACAAGTAATCTGAGGATTTGTTATATTACTTAAATTACCCACAGGGGCAGAGCCAGAAGGTGACCCAAAAATAAAGATTCCAAATCTCCTACTCCTGACCACTTTAGTCAGCCCTAAAATACAAATTGGAAGAGGTCAGTTCTGTCAAAATAAAGTATCTCCAAGTGCTTTCCACCATCCACAAAATGGAGATGGAATTCCTCAGCATGTTACACTTGGCATCATCTTCAGCGAACCCTCCCTCCCCACAGTCCTGCCAACAGCTTCATCCACTCTCATATTCACCCATCAAACCCTTCCTTCAGTCCTCAATCTGCAGGAAGCAAAGCCATCTCTCTAGAATCCAACCCAAATGCCATGATTCATGCATATTTTCCCAAAAGCCTATAATACTTCTGTGATTTTTTTTTTTTGGTACCGGGGATCAAACTTGGGACGTTGTGCTTGCGAAGCAGGCAGCGGAACCACTGAGCTAAATCCCCGGCTACTTCTGTTATTTTTTTAAAGAGCTTTTTCCCATTTGGAGATTCTGTAATATTTTTTTGGTTTCTCAGGCCACTACAACTCTAACCTTGTTTGTACCATTTTCTTCTTCCACCTCACAAAGTCCAAGACAGGCACTGCTGGTTTGTAATCTCTGTTTCCTATATATTAATTGCATATAAAAATGTTTGTAGTATTAAATATGAGCATAAATATGAGTTCTTAATGATGAGGTCCCATCTTCCCAATTATTAACTAAAAATTCTTATCATAAAACTTGACCTTCAGGTTTTTAAAACCCATCAAAGTCAAACTTTGTTATTTAAGTCAAATTCTAAGCGAATTTCCCTAATTTATAGCCGGCAGTACCTAGTCAACAGTCAATACTAGCATCACACAGTGGAAATACAGACACAATTAAAACCCTGAAATAGCTCCTCCAAGCTCTGCTTTCTATTGTTTCACAACTTCTTGCAAACAGCTATACAATTCTGTTTTAAAGACAGGAGTTAAATAATAGCAATCTGGCATTTTTATAATACTAAAAAAAAAATTGTACTATGTTAGTAATGCAAAATTAACCTTGAAACCAGTAAGACTAAGGGCTATAAGAAGCAACATTTAAAAATTCTACAACAGAAGAAAGTTCTCAGTGTAATTTAAATGTCTCCTTAGAAGGAGGTCAAAGCAGCTCCACTTGGAACCATGAGGCACTAATTCCATTAAGGAAACCACCACATTCCTGTCAACTTTCCCTGCTCACTGTCTGAAAGAAAAATTCTTCCCAGTGCTTCTCTCTCATCCATCCTCCCTCTGCTGAGGGCCCTCCCACGTCTTTCCAGTGATGCCTAGAGAATGCTCTTACAATGAAAATACAAGAAGTGATCGGAAAATATGGTGAACGTTTAAATTAAACATTACAGTAAGATACACTGCCATTAATACCCCTCAAAATACTCCCTCTTCCTTTGAACACACCTATCCTATCATTCTTGCTACTTTCTGAGGCTCTTCTGAAAGTTCTCTTTGAGGTCTTTTTGAGGCGTGATAAAAATACAGTCAGTGCTGCTGCTCAGTGGCTGTCCAAACGGCAGGCTTGTAAAAGCCTTACAATATGCCCTCATCCACCTTATTCACCAGATCTGGCTCTTCATCAAAATCAAAGTGACCAAGAAAGGTAAACATTCTGAATCCATTAAGAACATTGAGGTAGTCACAACAATGCAAGGAAAGACACTCACAGAAAAGTACTTCCAGGACTGCTTCAGAAATTGGCAAAACAAAGAGGTCTGTTTGAAGGGAGGGGGGGACATTCTGAAAGGAATGGCAATGTATCTTTTACTGTAATACTTTTTTATTTAAACACATGCACTTTTTGATCACACTTCTTTATTTTCTCTACTCTCAGGCTCCTACAGAATACGTCACCCTGGCCTTGGGGGTGATCAGACAAGCCTCTTGGTGAAGATGCAGCAGTGTGAAAGACTGACAATGCCAACTGCAGACTCTGGACCAAGACTACTGGGGATTCCACTTCCAAACCAAGCATTTACCAGCTACATAAACTCAAGAAACTTCCAGTCAAACCAAACTACCTGCTACTCCACAATTTCCTGCCTCTGAAATCACCCTTCCATAACTATACCATCCTTCTTTGTGTGGGTCACCTGTCATCTCCTTTCCTACAAGCCTGCCTAATGACTTCCATAAATTCCCATAATGCCTAATTTACCCTTCATAATGGACATTTATGTTTCTTTATGGTATACTTACTTTTAGTTGAATTATTCTTGAGGTCCAAGGCTAGCCTATTTATCTCTAAATTCCTTGAAACACACAACACAGACTTTTAAACAATTACATTTGTAAGCCAAGCAAGATGAAAATAATTTTATATTAGTATCTTCTCTTCCTTCTCTCAAGTCATAAATGTGTGAAATTTATATTTTCTACTATTATATATATACATATATATATACATATATGTGTGTGTGTGTGTATATATATATATATATATATGTGTGTGTGTGTGTATATATATATATATATATATATGTGTGTGTGTATATATATATATATACATCTCCCTACAGTGCTGGGAATTGAACCCAGGACCTCATGCATGCTAGGCAAGAACTCTACCACTGAGCTACAAACACCCCAATTCCCATTTTCTCTACTATTTTAGACTTTATATCATATAAAGCAAGTGTACATATCTTTTCTATCTTTAATATGGATTAAGAAGTTTGAGAATGTAAAAGTTAATTCTGCATAAATGTTAAAGACACTTCAGCAGAGGAAGTAGAAACAAATGTTCTAGAGAAATCTGGGAAGTTAAAAGAAAGGACAACGCACAGCTCAACTTCAGAAGACTGAGGCAGGGGAACCACAAGTTCAAGGCCTGCAGTACAGAGCACAGCATAGCCTGGACTACATGGCAAGTTCAAGGCTGGCCTAGACTATATAATGGAAACCCTGTCATAAAATAATAAAAAATAAGAATATACACAATGGAGTGAGACATTCCTAAGTGAATTTCTGTCCCACTATTTACCCCTGCTATACTAAGCTACATGGCTGGCCCTTTATTCATATTTTGTTTTGAGACAGGGTCACATAAAACTGACCTGGCTGGGGTCAAACTACTAGGATTACCAGTGTGCACCAGCACACCTAGCTTCAGCACAAATTATTTACTTTCTCTAACTCTTTGTTTTTACACCCACATCATGGGGATACTGGCATCTGTCAGTTGTAAGGAATAAATGAGATCATGTACACAAAAAGCACGTCAGTTCCTGATACACAATTTACTTCAATGAAGTAACGTTAGAAAAAAACTTAAAGGATACAAGCATATGGTAACTGATACCTCATTAAAATTGCATTAGATTTTATTTTGTATGGATAAGAAAGAAAAAGTGAAATTATAGAAAATGTTTAGTCAATGCTGGTATTATAAACTGAACAAACGAACTGGATATTCTACTGGATTTTGTGAAAAGAAAGCCTGTATAACAAGGTCTTACACAGAAGCCTTTCAAAGTCACAAGATTGTTATGTCTAAATTACTCAATAATAAACAGCTCACCAACACCCCCCAAAAAAATTCAAAGGATCTGTCTCTTTCGAAAAAGTACTGTACTGCATCCAGTGAGATCTAAATCAATTTAAATAATATGCAAATATAATAAATCAAGAAGTGCCAGAAAAAACAAATTTTGAAATATGGTGGTAATTCTTATGAGGGGAAGCTTAAAAAGTGATGAAAATGGCTATTTCTACAGAGTCAAATGGGAAGCAAGATGTGGATAAGTTAAATGTGACAAACCAAGCTCAGGAGACAGCGGTTTTTCTTTAAAAGTTTCATAGTAGTACTGCTTTCCAAAATTATGTTCATGAGGTCATCTCAAGAAAAATACACTATAATTCTTAAGCAAATGTTTATTATGAAACAGCCATGGTTAGAGAGGGACAAACAAGGCACCTGGGGTGCAGAGTTTCTGGAGGCAACCTCAGGGCAGTGCCCTTGCACTACCCACCTGACCCAACAGTTACACCTCAGTCCAGCCCTACACATGGGCCAGTACTTTAGAACTCAACTCAAAGGTCATAAATCCAGGGTGGAGGGGGTGAAGGGAGGGCAGAAGAACAGGGAAAAAATAAGAACCAAGATACATCATGTAAAGGTACAAGATCCCAATGATGAATATAACTGTATGTATACCTAAAATGTACCAATAAACTTAATAAAAAAATAAAAATAAAAAGGCCTGTTTTCAAAAATAAATAAATAAATCCAAACAACTGAAGAATCAGGGCTGTTATAGTTTTGGTATGAAATAAAATACTACATTATTCAATATATATCTGCAAACCACAGTTTCTCTTATATAAGAAACTCAAATTATAAATGAAGAGCCAACAATAGACAAAAGGAAGTAGGGGGATACTAGATCTTCCTCAAATGTGAAGGGGGTCAAGAGATAGGGGGAGGAGAAAGAACGAAGGTAAACAGAGGAATTAAGATGTGTTATGTGCAGGCACTAACTCCACAAAAGGAATGTAAACACTGTGTACTACAAACACGTACTAATAAAAACAAAGCCTAGACTGATTTTCCTAAATATTAATAAGTTCCTTTTGAATAGTGAATAGTGAATAGTGAGATATACAGTGTGTACCAACAGAGATATTTTTACTAATGATCATATATAATTTTTATAAAAAGCACTAAAATGATTCTAAAATATGTTTAGCTCCCAACCCCTCTACACTAAGAGCACCACCCCCATGCCCACCGCACCTTCTCCCATTAACTTCATTCACTTGAATGACTTTATCTATCACCTCCATATACAATTCATAAATCTATAGTTTCACCTCTTTGGGCCGCCTATTCCCTTAAATTAAGATTCCACACTGTCAATAAACCAAATGAGCATTTCATTGGCAATTCAAATATTGTACCAGTTAACTGTGATCTAGACTGGATTCTGAGACACCTGGAGAAGTGAGCAGATCACAGAGATCAAGATCAGATCATGGAGGTACTATACTCATCAGAGGACAGATTTGATGTGCTGTTAGCACGTGGCACCTGGTTGGAGGAGGTGGGTCACTGGGGGTGGTCTTTGTGTGCATCCCTCACAGCCACTATTTCCCTGTGTTCTGCTTCCTAGCTGCCATGAAGTGAGTATTTTTGCTCCATCATGCCCTTCTGCCATGTTTCTGCCTTTAAGCCACCCAACCAAGGACTGTAAGCCAAAATAAATCTCTTCTCCTTTACACTGTGGATGTATTTTGTTCCAGCAACAGGGAAGCAGACCAATATAAACAATCATGTCTACACATGCTATCTTATCCTCTTTATTTCCCATTGTACATTAAGACCACTAAATATAGTAAGACCCCAAGTCACTCAGGTTTAAAACCCAAAAATTACCTTCAACTTCTACCTTTTCCTTACCCCATGCATACAGTTTACAAGCCAGTCAGCCCTACTCTGTAAATGAATCTGACATCTAATCCACTTTTCTTTCCCAGAAACAAGACACTGGCTTCAGTTCTCATTATGTATATACAAAATATCACTAACAATCATAAAGTGAAGCCGTACTGTTCTCAAAACACAGTATAAAACAGCATAGAACAAGATAAGCATTTTTTTTCAGGGCTGGGGATCAAACCCAGTGCATACCCATGCTAGGCAAGTACTCTATCGCTGAGCTATACCCTCAGCTCAATAAATATTTTTTGAATAAATGGGGAAAAAACTTAATCTTCCCACTTCCCATCTCTGCTACTTTCACCAAACCATTCTTCAGTTACTCAATCTTCTTAAAATTGGTTCTTATTAAATCACAAGAGCTTTCATTTACCAATGTCACATGAATAAAATAAAAAGTCCTCTGATTGGCATTCAAAGCATTCCAATATAAGGACTCTCTCCTTAGCCTTATGTCCCATAATTCTAATCATTAGACACATGCTCTGTTTTGCCACTCATGAGTCTTTATTCATGTACCCCAGGAAATGCCAACCTCCACAGTTAACTCTCAAAATTGTATCTATCCTTCAAAATCCAGTGGAAATGTCATCTCCACCCCACAAACCCAAAGTAATCTGTGCTTTCCCATATTACAGCTCTACAGCATTTTGTAACTTTCTTTTTTATTTCCCACACACAAATCTATAATTAAAATTATTTAATATATTGTAATTACCACCAAATGAATTTTAAGTTCCTTGTGAATGAGAACCACAAACTTATCTCCTATTGCGCATAGTATGTCTAGCACAATATACTAAGATTGCCAGGAAATGAGATGTGTTAATAGCAGCAGCAAACAAACGTTAGTGCTTTACAAATGCCAGGCACTATGCTAAGCCTTGTACATATATTATTGCATTTACTACTCACAGCCTCTCTAGAAAGAAGGTGCTATAGGCTGAGTTATCCACTATCCAAAAGAATTTGGACCAGAAGTATTTCAGATTTCAGATTTTTTTCAGATTTTAGAATATGTACATATACACAATGAGGAATCTTGAGGGAAGGAACCAAGTTTAAACACAAAAATATACACCTTTATACATAGCATTAAAGTAAATTTATACACTATTTTTAGTACACCTGTATTTGGAATTTGACCCATCATATGATGTCATGTGTGGAATTTTCCACTTGAGGAAATCACATAGGCACTCAAAAAATTGAAGGTTTTGGAGCATTTTAGATTTTAGATTGGAGATGCTCAACTTGTATAATCTGCATTTTACAAAGAAGAAAACTAAGGCATGCAGATAATTAGCTCACTTAAGGTTTAACAGTATACTTCAATTTGTGTAAGTAATTCTGTAATTACCATTTGTGTATATATATGATCGGTTTCTGATTTTGGACTATTTCATTATATTCTAAAATTCATAATCTCCAGTCAAATAGTATAGATGTTTCAATGGTTCTTCCCATTTATTTTTTACAAGTTTTCCAAAAGGATTAAATGTTTTTATAAGGTCACCAAAAAATAAGAGGGTAACAATTTTACTGCCTCTTCAGCAACTTGGCATCTCACCACTCTTTTCCCATTCTCCTAATTCAAGTAGGCAAAGGATGATATGGAAAATGCTTGTTCTTAAATAATTTTAGTATTCTACTACATAAAATACTTGATCTGAAATTCAAGCCTTATGGCCAGTGTTTTTGATGGCTTTTGCTTCTCTTATAAACAATGTTGTAAGAGATATTATGTTTAAGTAATTTATTGAAAGTTTTTTCATAATCATTACAAAGATAAAAGAAAATGAAGCACTTAGTTTCAGAAATTCATTTAACCTTTGGCAACATTCCATTTATCCATTTAGTCATCAAATCTTTACTTACAGCACACTGGGGTCAGGTAATATGCTAGTACCTGGGCATAAATCAATAAAATGCAATACCTGCCTTTAAGAAGATCACAGATTTTTATAAACATAAGAGTCACATTGAGCATGGAGCAAGTTGGTTCATGGATCAAAACTCCTTTATGATGGGACCCTCTTAGGTCAGCTGTAATACTAATTCCAAGTAAAATTATTTGTTTTCATAAGAGAAACATCCATATGTGACAGGACTGATGACGACTTGAAGAAATTTAACTAAAGTCATCAAACAAGGGACTCCAAAAACAAAAGTTTTTACTTAGAAAAAGTAACAGCTTGGACAAAACAATCTGCAAAAATATGAATGGTACCAACTTCAGGTCATCAAATCAGAAACTATTACAATAGTAAGATCCTTTGTTATTATTCTGTAAGATAAATAGGGAAAAGTTCTCTCTACTAAAGCATGAAATAAAATTATGAAAATATCTCAAAATCCTATAAACCAGTATATAAAATAATCCAAAAAGGTTCTGGGAAAAATTGAAACAAACCTATAAATCACTGCTGAAAAGAAACAGGGCAATACTTAACCTTTAAGAAACTATCAGAGATGAAAATCATGCTTTCCACAGCAGTGGGACGGTTTTTAACTATAAATCACTAATGGCAACTGAATACTAAGATTAAGCCTTTGGTCTGATCCATTTCAGCAATGTTCAAGTCAACCCTCTAACTCTGTATGCACTCCAAAATAACTTTGTAGGGTAAGCAATCTTAACACTGGGATGAAACTTTAAAGGCACCTATGCCTCTGCCAGTTTTACTCCTCCCAAATTTGTCTCTATCATGAACCATGCTACTAAAACGAGTCTTTTGGACCCAGTCTGAAAATGGGCATCTGAAATGAACAGACATTTCTCAGACAAAGTAGAAATAGCAAATAAATACATGAAAAAATGTGCAACATCACTGGTCATTCGAGAAATGCAAATGAAAACAATGCTGAAATTCCACATCACTCCAGAAAGAATGGCTGCTATCATGAAATCAACCAATAACAAATGCTGGAGGGGATGTGGGGAAAGAGGAACCCTGCTCCACTGCTGGTGGGAGTGTAGAATGGTGCAACCACTGTGGAAATCAGTATGGAGATACCTCAAAGAACTAGGACT
>NW_004624812.1:3561816-3597436 GCF_000247695.1 Heterocephalus glaber
GTGTCTTTTTAGAGAAGATTTCTATTATCACATCAATTTCTGGTGATGGCGTGATCAGCACAGCATTTCCCAAATGAGGCGCCCCATCTCTCCTCTCAGTAGGACCTTCTACACAGAAGGTTCGGGGCCACATCCTATCCCACCACAGGCCCAGTAGGGCTTTGCATCATAGTTAATAATAAACGTGAAATCATTTGAAACAGGAATAAAATGCTCATTCCACAGTCCTCAGATCTGAGTAGAAATGATCACACTCCCATGTGAACCAGCCTTGACAGAAGACCAAGGATGTTTTGTACACTAAAAACATAAATGATGTGCAGATCCAGCTCTACTCATCATTCAAGGCAAGCTGCCAGCAGCTATAAGAGTTTAAACTAAGTTCATTCACAAATGTATCTTCTCAAGCATTCGTGCTTCCTGTTTCATAACTTCAAAGTAACCTATGAGACTTTTTCTAAAAGATTTTAAAGAGACCTCACAAACAGCATACATACTTCAAAAAAGGAGAAACATACAACTATTCTGACAATACAGTACTTCGTTAGGAAGAAAAATGTAGCAAATTTTACTAATCTACCTTCAAAGAAATTTATTTTTAAAAATCAGTTCATCTTCCAATTGTACATTAAAAGAAAAGATTTTTATAAAATATAAAAGACATAATTAAGCAATTTTCCATCCCTCTTCCCAAGGTCAATTTTAACACACTAAAACACTGCAAAATTTATAAGCACAACTTTTCAATTCCAGTAAAAGTGCTCTCTGGACAATAAAAAGTCTTGCAATGGCAAAACAGGGAAAAGTGCATATATAATAAATACAAACGACTTAGAATACACATAGTGTTGGAAAGGAGCATGCAGAGGGGCTAAAACCCAGGGTCAATGGAGAGGTCTCTTTTACTCATTTATTCTATCTTCAATTTAAATGAGCCCTAAATCTATTTAATAAGAAGCAAATGAAAAAGCAAACAAACATCCTCCCCAAAATTAATTACATCCAATTTGACAAAGTCATAGACTCCAAATAAGAAAACTCTGAAAGCTTATCTGACCCAGCCTAGCCATCTAGGTTAGACTTGTTTGCATCTCGAATGCAAAAGCTTAACATTCCTCAGCATCTACCTCACACCCTTTTATACTTCCTTAGGATAAGATCCAAGGAGTGTTTTCATGTCTTGGCACTCATCATTTTGATTATAGTATTAAATCTTTTTAATTTACCTCTAATCAAAATCTAAGTGAAAATCATCCTACCATTTTCCACTAATATCTCAATAACTGTCCAAAACATTTTTATAAGCACTCTCTGCACCTAAATCACCTTTAGTCGGGCTTTGGTTGTATCTTTGCTGTTTGTACTCTACAGATTAAATACATGTAAAATTCATAAAACAGTGCCTGGAATATAAGTATTTAACAGCATCAGTATCACTATTACTAGTTTCTTACATACTTTCCAAAACATAGTTGGACCTTCCCTTCTTTTCCTTGTATCCAATCCCTATGGACATTGCTGATGACTCAGGTTTCAATAAACTATGACCCCAAGGTCTGTCTGGCTATGCAGTATATATGCTTAGCCACACTCTTTTGAGGACTCAACTTTACAGTATGCCTATGGTGTAACAGATACAAACAAGACACCCTGTATAGAGTGAAGAAAGGAGATACAGTCTCTGCCTTCAAGGAGTTTCAGAAGTCTACTTAATGCTCGGGCATGGTCACTTAGAAAACCAAGCAGATAGTTTACACTCCCAGCACTCAGGAGGTTGAGGCAAGAGGATTGCTCCAAGGTTGAGGGAAGTCTGAGCTACAAAGTGAGTTTAAGGCCAGTGTGAACTACATAATAAGATTCTGTCTCAAAAAAGCATGAAAGACAGAAAAGAAAACCAAGTGAACAATACAATCCCATTCAGTCAACTTTTATAATAAATGATGTGTTACAAGGATGACAATAATACCATATATTAGTTACGAGGCTTTCATAAGATACAAGATCTATCCAAAAGAGAATGACCTAGAATTCCTTAAAAACAGTGCAACATTTCCTACATAGCCTATGAGTCAAACAACTATAAGAGTCTCAATTTACAAAGGGTATGTCCTGATACACCTATCATTAGAGACATGGCAGGGAGTATCACAATTCCCAACCTGAAATTATACTACAAAGCTACTGTGATGAAAACAGCATGGTACTGGCAAAGAAACAGACCTCAGGATCAATGGAATAGGTTAGAAGATCCAGAAACAACTCCAGACATACTCAGCCACCTCATCTTTGACAAAGGAGCCAACCAACCTCACTGGAGGAAAGATAGGCTCTTTAATAAATGGTGTTGGAAAAACTGGATTTCAACCTGCCAAAGATTAAAACTAACCCATATCTATCACCATGCACTAAACTAAGATTGAAGTAGATTAAGGATCTAAATATTAAAACAGAAACTCTAAACTTGCTGGAAGATAAATTAGGTAGAACTCTTGAAGACACTGGCATAGGAAAAGACATTATGAACAAAACCTCAGTAGCACGGGAACTGCACAAAGAATCAACAACTGGGATCTCATCTTATTTAAAAAGCTTCTGCACTGCAAGAGAAACCACCAACAGAGCGAAGAGACAACCTACAATGCAGGAAAAAAATTTTAGCAGCAGTACCTCAGACAAAGGACTACTATATAGAATATACAAAGTACTCAAAAAAAATCAGATCCCCGGAATTTAAAGACCCAAATCTAAATTGGGCATCTGAAATGAACAAACATTTCTTAGACAAAGAAGTAAAAGCAGCAAATAAACATATGAAAAAATGTTCAACATCACTGGTCATTCAAGAGATGGAGATGAAAACAATACTGAGATTCCACCTCACTCCAGAAAGAATGGCTGCTATCAAGAAATCAACCAACAACAAATGTTGGTGGGGTTGTGGGAAGAAAGGAACCCTTCTATATTGTTGGTTGGGGGTGCAGACTGGTGCAACCACCATGGAAATAAGTGTGGAGATACCTCAAAGAACTAGGACTAGAGGTCCCATTTGACCCAGCTATTCCCCTCCTGGGTATCTTCCCCAAAGAATTAAAAGAATCATACCACAGTGATATATGTCCACCCATGTTTATAGCGGCATAGTTTGTAATACCAAAAGCTTGGAAACAGCCCAAGTGCCCATCAACTGGAAACTGGATAAAGATGTGGGTTTTTTATAAAATGGAGTACTACTCAGCCATAAATAATGAGAAACTAGAGACATTTATAGCTAAATGGATGCACACTGAGGCGATACTCTTAGGTGAAATAAATAGGACACACGTGTAAATGCCAAATAGCTTCTCTGGTGTGAGAAACTGAAAGTGTAAATAATGATTAAAATGAATAATTGATAATTTGACATAGGAAGAAAAGGTCCAAAGGGGTAGGGGAAGTGGAAGGGGTAAGAGAAAGGAAAGAAGGGAAAGGAAAAATTATGAGAAAAGGAAAAAATGGAAACAAAGTCTTTGTAAATAGGGAAGGATGGAGGGGTTAAAGGGAGGACAGGAAATGGGGAAAAAATAAGAACCAAAATATATCATGTAGAGGTACAAGTACCCAATGATAAATGTAAATGTATCGTATACCTAAATGTACCAATGAAAGAATCTAAGAAAAAAAAAATACCACTAAATTAAAAATGCACATAATACCCTAATTAACCTACCATACAACACAGCTCAGCCTTGTCTACCTTAAACTTGCTCAATACAATTACCTACCATTGGGCAAAGTCACCCAAGATAAAGACTATTTTATGAGGAAGTACTGGATACCTCCTGTGCACACACAGATGGGTATTTTGTAGACAGGATGGAATGTGAAAAGTAAACACAGTATCTCTGGGAACACAGCACACTAGAGCTTCCCTTGTTTTATTTCTCTCATGATCACTCTACAGCTCATTTGGATGCTCAGCACACAAGAGATTCCTGAGCTGCTGAACATCACTAGCTCTTAAAAAGATGCAAATTCAAAGTAGTTTCTACTGAACACAGGTAGCTTTTTTACCATCCTGAGGTTAAACATTAAAAATCAAACTATCTTCAGTAGAAACTGTCTGTTTATGGCAAGTTAAAAATATAAAGCCACTATTGAGACCAAAAAAAAAAATCTTTGATTAGATTATAAAGAGGATTCCATTTCAGGGAAAGGACAGTCAGTATCAGAGGGTGAACGAACAGGTCAGATTTTAAGCTTTGGGGTGATAATCATATAACATAAAAAGAACATATATACTGGAGTAGAAATGAACTTATGGAGATCAATTCCAAGGGGTTTCACATAGTTACAAAAGGCACTCTGTGTGAGATTTCAGGCCAAGGCTGTAGCTCAAGTGGCAGAACACTTGCCTAGCATACACAAGGCCCTGGGTTTGAGCCCTAGCACAGTAAAACAGAAGAAAAACAAGATAAAGATATCTACGATCAGCAGATCCTTTAAAAAAGAGGCACTGATGCCAGGTCACCTAAAGCTGAGATGCTTATGCTGACTCACAGTCACAGGAGGAAAGTGGTTTCCCAAAGACTCACTTTCCACCACAGGAAAATCTATCCCAAGCTATTTTTCAATATGTGCATTCTTGAAGAGCTACAATTCAACAGAAAAATTGTAAGAGGAATGATAGCCATAAAAGAGACCCAAGTTACTCATTTAAGAAAATGACTAAATAAGGAAATAAATAGTATAATAAAAATATTTGCAATTCACTAAGTGCTTTAAACGTTTAATTAAAAAAAGTTTCTTTTAACAGCTACTGGTAGCAGTAGCAGTGCTGTGAAGTCCAAGATAGCCAGGATTAGATCCATACTTTGCCACTTAACCAGCTGTTTGATATCAATTAATGTTCCTCATTACAGCCTCTGATACTGCCTCTGCAAAACAGGGGAAAAGCAATTTCTGTATTTTCTATTATACTTTTACTAAACATGTGTAAGATGTAATCCAGCCAGGCATGGTGGTGCACACCTGGTATTTGAAACACTCTGGGAAGCTAAGACAGGAGGATCACAAGTTTGATTCTCATTTGGGGAATTTAGTGAGACCCTGTCTCAAAATTAAAAAATGGAAAAATGGCTGGGATTGTAACTCAGTGCAAAGTCTCACAAGGAAAAGGCAGGAAAGAGTTATGGGGGTTAATAGGGGAGGGGGAAAACAAGGACCAAAGGAGTTGGAAGGAGGAGGAGGGGAAGAAAAGAGATACTCATTAACTGCTGTGGGAATTTTGTGTTAGGGTCTATTTTCCCTAATTGTCTTATGCCACTGAAATACAACCTCTGAGATTAATGAAGATATTTCACTTTACATATTGAATTACTACTATGAATTACTCATTATCCTGGAACCCTGAATACTTTCATTTCTTAATAGTGATAGCCATGATGAATAAAGACAGCATTTACACAGCTTTAAAAATTAGGTTAAACCTGTGAGGAATTTAACTAGTTTGAAAACCATGTTAATTGCTGGCTAACAACTGACTCCTACAGAACAGTGAGGCTTCGTTCCTGACCCCTCCCAACATCTAAAGTGCAATCACATACTGCTTTTTTTTGGTTGCTCAAATGAAAAGTCTCATTTTCTACTCTAGCATAATTATTTCTGAAGTGATCATATCATAAGCCTTTCAATTAGTCTAATTTTTACTCCATTTGTTGTTTCTGTTAACAGTTTCATTGTATTTTTCATCCATTTTGAAAAGTTTTAAATATGATGGCATTAAAGACAAACCCAAGAAGGAAGGAAATTAACTAAGTTGCTTATGCCCTATCTTTTTTTTTTTGGTACCGGGGATCATCGAACTCGGGCCTTTGCACTTTCGAGGCAGGCACCGGAACCACTGAGCTAAGTCCCCAGCCACTTATGCCCTATCTTATTTAATCTTCAAAAAATCCTGTGACAAAATTAAAGCAACCTCTCCAAGGTCACATGGCTAATCAATGCTAAAGCCAGGATCTGAATAAAGGCAATCCTGACTCTAGATAGTACACATGATTTTTAGCTTTAAAAAAAAAAAAACTGGAGCTGGGAGTACAACTCAGTGGTAGAGCTCATGCTTATCATGTGGGAGGCCCTGGGCTCAATCCCCAGCACCTCCTTCCAAAAAAGTGCGTTTTCTAGTCATAAAAATTATGCTTATTCATTGCCCAAACTGTGGAAAACACAGAAAAATACAAATAAAATCAGAACTATCTGAACTCCTCCCTTCTATATATAACTATGTCTTTTATCTTAGTGAATATTTTTCTTTACATAGTGGAACCTTAAGTTTCAGGGCTTTTTTTGGTTTCTTTTGTTTTTTTCTTTTGTTTCTACAATACTGGGGATTGAACCCAGGGCTGCACACATGCTAGGCAAGCACTCTACCAATGAGCTACATCCCAAGCCTTTCTGTGTATTTTATACACAGAATCCTAAAAGAAGAATCACTAGGTCAAAGATAACATTCCAAGGCTAATTTGTCATTCAGAAAAATCACACCATTTAATACACCAACAGTGTATGAATTACATTATTTTTGTCTTCTAAAGAGTTATTTATCCAAGTAACAGATGTTCAAAAGTTACACTGAATACTAAAACACAACTTCAAATTTGGCTAAGATCCAAAAAATAATTTAAATTAACAGGTTGTGGTACTAGTTAAGGGAATTCTAAAACAGAGGACGAGTAAACTGATCCTATCTTGATGAGGTACCACTAAGTAACTCCAAAGGTGACTGTGATAAGACAAGAAGTCGGCCGAGATGCTGTTCGCTGACTTATGTACAGACTCCTTTTCTTAGGAATCTCCCCTTCAGTGAAACATGACATGCTCCAGTAACCTCGGCCATGAAATACAGTTCTGTTCAATGAGTCATTCTCCACCAGCCTACATCATAAAAATCTTAGAATAGTTTACTGAGAAGTAGATGTAAAAAGCCCATGGGCAGAAAATGGTAAATTTTTTAAAATGAGCAGAATACATGAAAATGTATTCATGGAAACACAAAATTACATCAATTTGCTTAGACTCAATTATTTAAATGCTATCCACTAAACCCTTTAATATAAGCAAATCACATTTTAAAGAGAAATTTGTCTAATGATCAACACTGAAACCTAACTATATATACATATATATATTTAGTCATTAATTCATGGGTGGTACTAAGGATTGGAGCCAGGGCCTTTGCACTGAGCTACACCCCCAGCCCTCTTTAATTTTTTTTATTTGGAGACAGGGAGGGTCTTGCTAAACCACTAAATTGTCCAGTCTCAAACTTTCCCCTGCCTCAGCCCCACCACCACAGTGCTAGGATTACAGGTGTGCCACTATGCCCAGCTATAAATTAAAACCAAACTATCACCAAAGAATACTAAAGGTAAAAAAAAACATTACATTACCACAAAGGAGCCAGTATGATTATGTGCCTCAAACTTGTACTGTCACCACCACAGAAAAGGAAACAGTGTATGCTTTAGAAACAATTTAAAATTTTTATCTACAATATTCATCATCTTTTTTTTTTTTTTGGTACTGGGGATCAAACTCGGGTCCTTGCACTTGTGAGGCAGGCAGCAGAACCACTGAGCTAAATCATCCTCCCTACTTTTATCATCTTTAACATCTTTACTATCACATTAACTGATCTAGCTCCAGTTTAACAGTTTTACTCTATGGTCAAGTCTAATCTTTGGCAATGGAAGAACACAACAAACTCTATTAGGATCTAGTCCCAAAAAGCTGGCTAAGAGGCAACAACGGCCAGCTAATTACTTCCTCCTGAACTAATTAAAAGATCGTGTCTGCTAACTATACTGTTCTCAGGATAGCCCCATGCTAACACTATGTTTTCACCTAACACTTTAACTGCCAACTTCTATACTTGGCAGAGGATTCAAATTTATCAAGGATATCTGCTGAACTTGACAAAACATTGATCACCATCAGAAATTAGCTATTTTCACTCAGTACAGTGGCAAAATCTTGTAATTCTCACCTACTAGAGAGGCTGAGGCAGGAGTATCATTTGAGGGCAGGACTTCATGTGCATTATGGGTAACACAGAGATACCTTGTCTCAAAGAAAAAGAGGGGAGGAAGGAAGGAAAAGGAAAAGGAAAAAGAATTAACTGTAATAGGATTAAGTTTTGGAAAAGAGAGCAATAAAGAAGCTACTGCAATAGGAGGAAAGAAAATACCAGAACTAGAATAGAAGGAGTGTTGATGGAAAGCAGCAAACAAATTTGACAGAGGTCTGCAAGGTGTAAAAGTAGAACTACACAATAAAATAGGCCCCAGTGTGTTTGCGGAAAGGGATCGGCAAATAAAGATACACTCCTTCTTCCACTTTTCACTTCTTCTCTTTGGTTTTAGTTTTTGTATTTGCAATGCTGAGGCTGAACCAAGAGCCTTGCAAACTCTAGGCAAGCACTCTACCACTGAGCTACACCCAGCTCCCTCTTGCATTGCTTCTTAAAGAGGGACTTAGTGTGGCACCGTGCCTGCCTCGTAAGCGCAAGGTCCTGAGTTCGATCCCCAGTACCAAAAAAAGAGGGACTTAGTGATATTTAAGTAGACAAATCATGAGTATAAATAAAGACGTAATTTATGTTACTAAATGTGGCCATCATGTATGGATAGGTAAATGTACATATTCTCACTGTTTTTTACCTTTTTTTTTTTGGTACCAGAGATCAAACTCAGGACCTTGCACTTGCAAGGCAGGCGGCAGAACCACTGAGCTAAATCCCTGGCCCCTCACTATTTTTTAAAGCAAGCACAAAGTCCAGTAGATAGGAGACATGCCATATAAGGACCTTGTGGTGCCCATTCATTTTATATGCTTTTGTTTCCACAAGCACTCATAAACACTCATATTTTCAGAGAGAATATGATTTACAGAAAAAACGCCAAAGACCAAATTCAGCTATTAAATTATACGTTAAGGAAAAACAGTCAATAATATGTGAAAATTTTATACTAACACAGTACTAGGAATGTTACACTTAAATGAAGCAGAAAGCTTAAATCTTCATAGAGCAACTAAAAAATACAGTACTACTCCCATATCCATGGTTTTGCTTTCCATGGTTTCAGTTATTACCTACCAAGAACTATAGTCCTAAAATATTAAGTGGAAAATTCTAGAAATAAACAATTCCTAAGTTTTACAATGCACACTGCTCTGATTTGCATGATGAAATCTCATGCTGCTCCACTCCGTCCTGTCTAGGACATAAACCATCCCTAAGGCCCAATGTATCTGCTACCCATCCATTAGTCACTTAGTAGCCATCTCAGTTACTAGATCAACTGTCAGTGTCATGGTACTCCTGTTAACTAATCCTTATGTAGTATCCTTCACTACATCACAATGCCTACAGCATTCACTTCCCCCTTCATGTGAGCACAGTGACACTGTATCACCTCACATCATCACAAGGATATTCTGAGAAAAACCATATTCACAGGACTTCTATTACAGTACACTCTTATAATGGTTCTCCTTTATTATTACTTACTGTTATTAATTTCTCATGGCCTAGTTTGTAAATTAGACTTTACTGTAGGTATGTGCATAAAGGAAAAAGAGTAAATACAAGGTTGGAGACTATCCAAAGCTTGTGAGCATCCCCTGGGACTCTTGGAAGGTATCCCCTGCACACAGAGGAGGTGAGTACTATATTATTTTTAAAAAGCAAACCAAGTGCAAGATATGTTATAAACACAAGGAACCCGACTCTCATTGGAAATTTCTGGGCAGCAGGAATCATATCTATTTTGCTCACTTTTCTATTCCCAGTGCTTACATGGTATCTGAAAACTCAATATGCATTTAATAAATACCTGTTCAATACATACTGTCACTGAGATCTTTAGGCAAAAACATCTACCTGATCTGCTAACACAAAAGAACTTCTGCCCACAATATAGTTGTATAAACAGATTATGCCATGTTGTTAATCTAATTGAAATAAGTTACAATTATGTGATTTTTAACTTCAGTTTAATTCCACTAAAGTTACATTATAAATGAAATGTATATTTGTTATTCATAATTAAAATAAGTGTGATTAGTGGTTCATATGCCTAACTCACTTTCAGTTACAATTTCTGAAACAAGCATGAAGCCTAGCCTTATAGCTCACCACTTATTAACTGAAAGGGGAGAAAAAGCACACATGTAGCCCAAATGCAGACAAACCTCTCATAATCTGATCATTGTTTTAAAAAGTAGAATCAAACGGTTCCCCAAAGTTATTATAGTGAGCATATATTTTTTAATTTCCCAAGATTTTCTCAATTTTAAATGATGCACCATATATGATGACATGTGTCATATGGAAATTTGGAACACAGACCACTGTATCCAGAAGGCTTCCTACTTCCCTTCATGCTTCCTAGTCTCCATTCCCCAAAGAAAGCAAGTTACAAAGAGTCGGTTTTGAAAATAAACTCTTAAATGTTTTAATTTAAAACCTTATTATTTCCCCCAATTCACAATCAACATGAAATGGAAGGGAGAAGGCAGGCATGTTACTGAGAAGAAACAACTTCAGACTGACAATATCAGGTTGCTAGTAACAAAGATCAATGCCTTTAAATGTCATATAAAGATGATTCATTTCTCTTTGGACTCAGCCACTATTCCTGTTTCATATTTTTGAAGCAAACTAATTCCCAAACACTATGTCTACAGAGCTGGTCATAATGCCATACAAAACAGCTGATTACTCACAAATGAGAAAATTAAGATCAGTGCAATTAGATGCACACATTTGAACTAAATGTTTGATTACTACACACTACAGTGATTTGTGCTAAAAGTGAACCTTGACTTTAAATGTGATGTATCATCTGTACCAAGAAATTATTTTCTGTTTACTCAACAAATTTGAGACGCCACTAAAAGGTTACAGACCCCAACTGGCTTCTGTTGATGGCTAAGTAGATTAATGGCATTACATCAGTGAACTGGCTGAGGGATGTGTATGATAAAGTCAGAGGCACACAAAACAACTCCATCTAACCAGCTGACAATCCCCAAAAGGCCAAGGCCATCCTAAAGAACATCACAGATAGAGATCTTAACATCAACAGTTAACAGAAGCTGTCACAAAGCTATACTAATTAGAACCATGTGGTATTAGGAAACAGGTAGAAAAATTAAAAGAACAGAATAAAACAGAGTACAGAAATAATCTACACATATCTGGTTACGTGATTTACAACAAAGCTGACACTGCAGTGAAATGAGGAAAGGATAATCTTTCTAATAAATGGTGCTGACTTAACTAACCATCTGGGAAAAAACTATGACTCTCATCTCACATCCTACACTAAAAACAATTCCAGAAGGAATGCAGATTTAAAGACAAACAATAATGCTTTCATAGCAGACATTATGAGATCATCTTTGTGACATTAGTGTGCAAAGACTTTTAAAGTATTTAAAAAACAGTAACCATAAGGGAAATTATAATAGCTATATTAAATCTAGGCTTCAAAATTACTTAGTGATGAATAATCTAGAGAGTAGGAAAACATATTCATAATATAAACATCTGAGAAAAAATTAGTATCCAGAGCTGGAGGTGTAACTCAGTAGTAGAGTGCTTGCGTAACATGTGTGAACCCCTGAGTTCAAACCATCCCCAGCACTGAAAAATAATACAGAATAAAAGAACTCCCACTAACATTAAAAATAACCAACCACTCAATAAAAAAATGGCCAAAAGACATGAATGCTTACTTCACAAAATATACATCCACCATAACGACTAGATTAAAAACAACAGCAGCAAATACAATCCAGCAATTCCATTCCAAAATATACACCCATCAGAATGCTTACATGTTTACCAAGGATATGTGCTAGAACGTTCAATGCAATAGTATTCACGACCACCAAAAATGTGCAAACAATCAAAATGTCCACCAACGGTGGGTAAGCTTGGACATACTGCATTCATACAATGGAATGCTATAGAGCAGTAAGAGTAAATACTGCATAGTTATATATAACAATATGGGTAATTCTCACAGACTGCTGAGTAAAAGAAACCAGACACAAAAGAGTGCATTCTGTATAATTCCATGCATACAAAACACAGATACAGGCAAATATCAATCTATGTTTTAGAAGTCTAGAAACTAAAAACCCACCAAGCAACAGAGAAGCTTCCTTTGATCCTAATTAAATGCTGAGTTACACAGATGTATTCATTTTGTGAAGTCACAGAGCCACGCATGTATGATCTATACATTTTTTACTATATAGTATCACATGAGTATATTTTTTAAAAAGGAAAAATATCTTCACCGTGAACCTTAGTGTGAGGGGAGATCATGTCAGCAGCCAGGAAGTGTCCAGCCCCTGACCAATATAGATGACCCTAACTGCCTAAAAATTCCCTCCATTCACAAGGAGTTCTATAGTTTCAGTACAGGTTATGTAGCTAGATAAACCAGGGACTTGAAATGACAGAAGATGAAATGACAGTGGAAAATGCTATAGACTATTTTTGCATACTTCTTTGCATTTCTCTCTCCAGCAGTAGCCAATATCCATCCAAATGGATATCCAATTGGTCCAGTCAAGTCTAAAAGAAATAAATACAAACATCCCAAGGTCTTCAGGATTTGAGGTTAGATAAAATCCCTTGTTAAATTATCATCATAAGAATCCAAATCTCCTCAAAGTATGTCATTATGGGCATGGAAAGCATCATATCAGTTAGGGACAATGTTCAGATATATGTAAAAGGAAGTCCAAATTATGGTGGCTTCAACAATGTAAGGGTTTACTCTTTTCATGAAATACATGCTCAAAGAAAGGCATTTGCTGACATTGATCTCCAATTCAAACATGGTATACAGGGCTGGGGATGTAGCTCAGGGGTACAGTGCTTGACTAGCATGCCAGAGACACTGAATTGGACCCCTAGCACCACACACAAACACACACAAATACACACTAAGTATAAAGGCTAACATCTCTGTAAATTTCTTGGCCCTTTTCTAAAGGTCTATAGAATACTACTACAGCTAACCAAATCTAATTTTTAGGCAAAAAGAAAGACCAATGTGTAAAAAGGGCTTTCTCAAACATTTCATCCAAAACTTCTGTCCATCCCTCACTGACCAGGGACTATATACCACATGACACCCTATCTGGAAAGGAAGCTAAAAATACTGTATTTCTCCAAAAATAAGACCTAGCCATAAAATAAGCCCTACCATGATTTTTCAGAAAGCTCACAATATAAGCTCTACCGCCCAAAATAAGCCCCAATTAAGATCATTAGCTGGTGGCAACATACATTAACATATCATTATAAATAAATAATATTATTGGCATTAATACTTAAATAATAAAAGTTATAATTAAGTATTTGTAAATACCCAAGCAGGCACCTTTGGATGAGAGGTAAATGCCTATGTAAACAGATGAGCTTGAGACTTATTGCCAAATGACCAACTGAAGTACAAACACAATGCACAACTAACATGTGCACTGACAATGAACAGACGTGCTTGGGTCTAATACGAATCTTCATAATCCAATATGCCATGTTTTGTAACAACACAGTACGAGCAGGCTACAGGGACAAGAAGTGTTCATTTAAGGAGAACTCTATTGCTGGACACAAGAGACTGGGGCCAATGGAAATGGAGTTGCAAGAAATTCAGGCCAGAATTCAGTGTTCGGGGTTTGCAGAGCTGGTTCAGAAGATGACGTGCCTATATTTGAATAAATATAGATTTCTGCACATGAATAAATGTGGAGTTTTGTACATGAATAAATGAATAAATGTAGATTGTTATACATGAATAAATGTAGATTGTTGCACATGAAAAAATAAGACATCCTTTAAAAAGTGGACAATTTGTAAGTCTAATGTTTTTCTGAAATAGTAATTTAACATATTTCATATTAATTTTTATTTTGTCTTCTGGAACTGGTATTGAACACAACACCTTGTGTATGCTGGGAAAGTACTCTACCACTGCGCTACAACCTAGCTCTTGTTATATTTTTTAAGGTTATATTCAATTCATTAAACATTACTTGACAATTTAATAGCATTTTGTCAAATATACTCTCTAGTCTATACTAGTTTGCTTTCTCTCTTAACCAACTATCACATTAAAATCTAAACCAAGAAAATACATTATCACATATTTAAAACTAAAAGTGAATTAAATATGCATTGATTATTCTAAGGTGATTTTTTTTAAAATCTGTGAGCCATTTAAGGATTGTCTCCTCCACCACATAAAGACCATGTGATGCCTGCAGATCCTGGTTTTGATTTCATTCTCTTGCTGCCTTAGACTGAGTCTAAAAGGTTGCTTATTTATAGCACCATGTACCTTCTATGAGTCCCTGTGAATCCCTTTCCAGCGCCTAGCTCCCACTATTTCAACCACCTTCCCATGCTGACAAACTCTTCCCTCTACAATTACAGTACCCCCACCCCACATCTCTGCCTCCTAGGGAACTGGTCTGAGGTAACAGACTCCTGGAGACCTACGTAGACATTTAAGACAAGACAAAGAGTTTAAAGAACTTCTTCCAGTAAACTGTTAGATTTCATAGGAAGTAGCTGATAAATGAACACTCAAGACTAAACTTGCTAAATAATTTTCATATGAGTATGAAGAATAAATTTCTCCAAGTACCTAGTTAAGATTTTATGTTAAACTTTTCAAAAAATAAGTATTTTAATATGTACATCAGTACATTTTGAAAAATTATTAAAAAGTCAGTTACTTTATAACTACCACACTAATTTATCCCACCCTACCCCTTCTCACTCAGCAGGACGAAGTTGTTAATGAAGCCACAGACTTAATCCCATGACTCTGGTTAAACAACAGGATCCCACATTTCTGCAACATATCATAATCTACAAATCGAATTATGGCACGACCACTGGTCATAAAGAGGGCTACCTACACCTACTGGAAAAGTTACACATAAATTGATCACTGTAGTGATTCCCTATAATCCTAGTACTCAGATGGCTGAGACAAGAGGATAAGGAGCTCAAGATCAGCCTGGACTATACAGTGAGACCATGTCTTAAGAAAGAAGGAAGGAAAGAAAGAAGGAGAGAAAGAAAGGAGGGGGAGAAGATAAGCACAAATGCATCACTGATGAGAAAGAACAACCACTATAAACCATGTTCATTATTTAACAGTAAACAGTACATTAATTTCAAACACAAACATCTCCTTTTACTTATCATGGGTAAAACAGACAACAATATAAAGGACAGTCAGCTTTTTTCCAAAATGAAAAGAGTACTGATTCCTCAAGCTCTTTCTAAGGACAACAAATTTGAATAAGGCCTTGTATTATGGGCCGAGTTCGATCACTGACTAGTAACAAGAGAAGGTACCTAGATAGACTTCCTGCAAAAAGAGACACTGTATTTATGGTATCCTCATGTGGAGATATGTTTATTAGTTTTATTAGACATACTGGGAAAAAGACACCCCCCCAAAATTTAGAAAGAGTACTACAAATGAAAATAGTCCTACGTTTCCTACGGATTTATCATGTCACTAATTCATTTGACAAATATTTATAGGTTTCACGCTCAGAATAATGCCCAATATTTAAACAATGTAAAAGAAAGTCAAGGAATTAGTATGACCTGATATAGGACTTTCCAAGCAGAGCTGGAAAGACAGCATTTCAAAGAAATTAACAAGAACTGCAGAGGAAGGAATCACATGCATCCACCAGCCTTGTCAATGCACAAAATGGCAGTAATTAATGTTGCCATTTTTCTAAGCAGGAATAATATTTTTAATGACTGTCACTTTGGAATACGAATATTTAAATAGATTTTACTGTGCAGACACAAGGTTCTTTTGAGACCAGTAAGGCTTCTTCCAATGAAGTGTTTTGTTTTGTTTTTTCTGGAATAGGGTCATTCAACAATTCTACAGAAAACAAGGAGAAAGCATATCCCAAGTCTACTAAAGCTTTTCCCATTCTCAAACAATTCCTGTTCAGATTCACAGTCACAGAAGTTTAAAGGTCACTGGCATCTTTGTACTCAATTCCATGGTCCTTACAAACAGACTTCTGTCCCCATTCCTTCAATGAAATGGGCTGCAACAACTCTGCTGACTGAACTTCTGTATCTGAGGCCTACATGAGCATTATCAACTGAGGACCATGGCATTTCATGTACACATCAACGATAAATTATTAAATCTCTTTTGGGAAATATAACAAATTTGTTTACCAGGATATAAAGGAATGATAATCTAGTCAAACAGAATATCACTAACAGAAATGGCCTTCTGATTTCTTATCATAATTGCACTTATAATATTGTTTTAAAAGCTTTTATTGGTTTTCTCAGGATTTTTGTCATCCTTGCTCTTTCTCCATCTTAGTTAACAGCAGTGTGCCAAACACCATACCCCTCAGAAAAAATGGCCCAATCTATTTTTTTGTAAACTTTAATGATCATAATACTTTTCAAGTCCTCATACAAGTATTTTAATGTAAATCTAACAAAGCTTAAAGGTAAAAGCATTTTCTTCTAGTGAGGAGCACGTGCTAAGATGAAACCTGTGACATTATGTTAAAAAAGGTGTTAAGTCACAAAATGCGGTAATAAATATTTCATTTTTGATTTAAAATATTTCCTAAAAACTATCCAGTGACACCATCTGGTTATTGGAACATAGGAGAGAATTGGAAAGAGAAAAAAATACTTAGTTTTCATACTGGCTTTATTTATCATTTTTGTGTAACCAAAATGGGGGCCAGGCTTCTGCACGTGAAGAACAATTTGTGTAAATGGGCTGCCCCATCATTAGGTATGCCTCCTGAAAGGCCAGGAAGAAGTCTGAACAGGAGCAGAGTTTGTGAAGATCCTTAAAGTTTACAAAAAAATAGGAGATTGGGTCATTTTTTCTGATCTTAAAGGAAAGAGAAATACAGCTTAAAATAGCAAAAAGGATCACAAAGATCACACAGCAGAGGCCACAGGAATACAGAAATGTTGTTGAAAGTGGGGATGGCTTGGCAAATATGAATGCATTGGGGGTCCGTGTCTGAGTAGGGTGTGGGGTCATCTGGGAAGGAGTGTAACATGGCTGTGCCATACTCTTTCCCATAGGACCACCCTTAGAAACGTAGTCCCCTGGCATGCTCTGCAAACTTCCCCCTTGCTTTGCGATTGCTTTACATGATAAAGGTTACACGTAGTGCCATTGCTCATCCATGCCCATATTCATGCCCATTCCACTCACAGGTCCTGCAGGCCGGATCCCCATGTGTTGCAGAATGTGTTGCAGACCGTCCAACACAAAGCTTTCCATGGGCTGACCCTCTGGATTGTATGCTGCTCCTTGGCTTACTGCTCAATTGGACTGGTCAATTATGGGCTGTATAAGACTCCTCCTGGTGTTGATGAACCTTACTGTCTTACTGGAGAGATGCCTCCTGCAGACTTCCCCATCACCGGCCCCAGAAAGGCCAAACTTTTCAGCTTTGCATACTTCTCTGCAACTCTTTAGGAAATATTCTTAAGCAAATGAATGTATGAAAATTGCTTTCAAGCAGAGCAGAGTTGAAATGGCAATTTGTTCTACTCAAGTACTTTTGATTTTAAAGATCTCACTAAATCTTCCAAATATTAATGGGGCAACTTTCTTAGAGGCAACCCTAAATATATTAGAATATTTTTAATGTATAATGAAGAATTTATTTTTTATTGAGCATAACTGACAAAATCATATATTTAAGGTATAAAATATCATGTATTTTGGGGGGGGGGATTGATGCATATTATGAGAATCTTATTTATCAGGCAATTTACATGCTACCACTAATGATATACAGAAATCTCTTTTGTTGTTACAACTTGGGAAAATCTTCAAATTCTGATGATTTTAACAACTAACCTCAGAAGTTTATGGTTAACCATTATCATATTACCATATAATAAATAGAGGCAGAGTTTTATATAAACACGGAAACAATGTCTGCCCTTCACACACAAATTAAGAGAAAATGTAAAAATCTGACAAAATGTTCTGAAATAGTATTTTATTTGAAAATAAGTCAGGTATGACAGACATCTGAAACAGATTTCTCAAGTTTTAATTTTCCCCAACTTCTAAAAAAAATTTCTACTACATAATCTTTACATCATTCTCACTCTTCTATGGTTAATTCCTAACAATATAAATGGCACAGCCAAGCACAGTGGTGTACACATGTAATGTTTTCCCAAGTGAGTCAACAACAATTTATACAAATAGTGTGTGTGTGAGAGAACACACAAAAGTTAACAACAAAACAAGAAAATCTTTTCTAATATCTGTATTATATATCCTATATAGAAATACTTATTATTGTTACTAAGTTTAAAACATCACCAAGGTATACCAAATTTTTAAGCATCGTGGTAATGGTCAAAGCTTTAAAAAACTGTACATGTCATTATAAATATAGTAAACTCATGAAAGACATTCTATTAGGAAAATAAAACTATAAAAAAGATGATTTAGTTTTTGAGGATGTTACTTTAAGACTGCTAAAGCCCAAAATTACTGTCTTCTACCACAAGTTAACAAATGCTGCTGACATACTTAAGTCTCCAAAAATAAAATTCTTACCCTCACACTAGAAAAACTGATTAGGCAATGTAGGTATCTTAAAATACAAGAGCTGAACTATCCTTAAGATTAAAGGATTCAGGACATGCAGAAAAATGAAATGTCTCTGGACATGTATCCTTAAATCCTTAATAGAGGAAAGAGTGCTGAGCGAGGCTAGTTGATAGGCTGTCCACTTACCCCACATTTTGGCACTAAAGTAGTCGAGATCATTACATCTTTGACATTCAACTTCATTTTATATAGAGAAAAACAGTTCTCCATAATCACAAATTGAACCTCAAACATAGCTACACAAGCAGGTGTTTTCTACACTGACTTTCACAAAGCTTCGGGTGTACTACTGACATTTGATATGAAGGTATTTTCATGCCACTGTTTCTGTGTTTTGAGACAGGGTCTCACTGCTTAGTTCAGGCTAGCCTTGAACTCCTTAAGTAGCCCAGGCTGGCCTCAAACTCAGGCGATTCTCCTGCCTCTGACTCCTCAGTGCTGAAATTATAGGCATGCACCACCACACACAGTCCCATACATTATTAACTATTTTAAAAACCACAACAGGAACAAATTCTAAAACCATAACATGCACATTTTTACCTCACTAGAAACCACAATTACATGGACTTGCATTATGATCAACTTCCAAAACTAGGTAAACAAGAGGCCGAATATGAAAGTAAGCAGAGTATTTACTTAGCATAAGCAAGGTCCTGGGTTCAACCCTTAGTACCACATATACCCACACCCGAAGGTAAACAATGTACACTGACTTGTGAAGTGAATATATACTAACAAAATACTAGTTATTAGGAGAAACACTGAAGGTCCATCTAAGACTTCAGGGAATAGGAGGTTTTATTGCCAAAAATGTTTAAAAATCACTTAGTACACAGAGTTGATAACTTATCAGAACTAAGATATTAAGGTACTAATGTTTATCAGCCTAGGAAACAGCTGTAACACACAATCCTGAAAGTATCTTTTTATTTTACTGTATAAAATACAAATTACTTCAGAGTAATTCATTCTTTTTCATTTTTTAAGGTACTGGAGATTGAACTCAGGGTCCTCACATTGAGCTATATTACCAGCTCTCTTTTTCTTTTTCATTTGAGACAGGGTCTCACTAAGTTGGCGAGGAACTTGCAATCCTCCTGCCTCAGCATTTCAAGACTGCTAGGATTATAGCCATATGCAACCATACTCAGCCAGACTTAACTTTTTTTTTAAAGCAAAACATTCATGGTACATTTTAGATATACATAATAACATCATCATAGGAAATTTGTACCTGTACATGATATATCTTGCTTCTTCTTTCTCCCCCTCCCTTCAACCTTTCTTCCCCTCCTTACATACAAAAGCTTTTCCACGTTTTCTATTTTTTTTCTTGTCCCTTCTTTCCTTTTCCCCTCCCTTCTTTGTTCTCATTTGAATATCTTTCCATTTCCCAATGTCTATTGTACATTTTAGTCTATTTCCACTTTCAGTTTCTCACACCAGAGAAACAATATGGTATTTAAACATGTGAGTCTCATTTATTTCACTTAAGAGTACGGTCTCAAGGTCCATCCATTTAGCTCTAAATATCTTAACCTCATCCTTCTTTACGGCAGAGTAGTACTCCATTGTATTAAAGAAAAAAACGTACATCTTCTTTATCCATTTGTCAGTTGATGGGCATGTACGCTGTTTCCAAGATTTAGCTATTACAAATTGTGCCACTATAAAAATGGGTGTGCATATATCGCTGTGGTATGATGCTTTTAATTCTTTTGGGAAGATATCAAGAAGGGGAATAGCTGGGTCAAATGGGACCTCTAGTTTTAGTTCTTTGAGGAATTGCCACACTGGTTTCCACAGTGGTTGCACCAGTCTACACTCCACCAACAGTGGAGAAGGGCTCCTTTTCCCTCACAGCCCCTCAAGCATTTGTTATTGGTTGATTTCTTGATAACAGCCATTCTTTCTGGAATGAGATGGAATCTTAGTAGCACTGATAATTTTCATCTCTTGAAAGACCAGTAACGTTGAACATTTTTTCATATATTTATTTGCCATTTCTACTTCTTCATTTGAGAAGTATCTATCCACTTCAGATGTCCATTTTTGGATCAACTCTTTAAATGTGGGGGGGGGTCTTTTTTTTTTTTTAGTTCTTTATATATTCTAGATAGTAGTCCTTTGTCTGAGGAACAGCTGGCAAAAAATTTTTCCCACACTGTGGTTTGTCTCTTCACTGTTGGTTTCTTTTGCTGTGCAAAAGCTTTTTAATAAGATGAGATCCCAGTTGTTGATTTTGATTTTTTGTGATAGTTCCTGTGTGATAGGTTTTTGTTAATAAATTCTTTGCCTCCACCAATGTCTTCAAGAGCTCTACCTTTCTATCTTCCCTTACACTGTTTCTGTCTTAATATTTAGATCAATGATCCATTTTGATTTTAGTTTAGTACATGGCGAAAGATATTAATCTAAGCACACTAATATTTTAATTACATCAATGTCAATCACCTCAACTATAAAATTAATATGAGTATTCATACTATGATTTTTGAAAGAGTTGCTAAGACCATTTAGTTGGTAAAGGATAGTCTTCTACAGATGGTACTGCAAAAACTGGGTATTCACATTTTAAAAATAAAATTTGACTCTTATATGCAAAAATTAACTCAAAATTGATCAACGATCTAAACTTAAGAACTAAAACTATAAGACTCTTAGAACAAAACATAGGGGGAAAATTACATAACCCTGGACTTGGCAATGATTTCTTGGATATGATACTAAAAGTACAGGAAACAAAAGAAAAAACAGGTCTACTGTACTACATTAAAAATAAAAACATTTGTACATAAAAGGACACTATCAACAAAGTAAAAAAGCAACCCACAGAATGAGAGAAAATACTTGAAATAATTTATCTGCTATGGGATTAATACCTAGAATATGATTAAAAGACTTAAAACTCAACAACAAAAAAGAAAATTTAAAAATGGGCAAAGGACTTCCAAAGATGATATACAAATGCCAACAAATCTGGAGAGACGGGATGCTCAACACCACTGTCCTCAGGAAAATGCAAATCAAAAAAACTTGAAAATAATAACTACTGGCACAGATATGAAAAAATTGGAATTCTGGAAAAGAGTATGGCTCTCAAAAAAAAGTTTTACAAAACACAATGACCATACGATGCAGCAATTCCATGTCTGGGTATATACACAGAAGAACTGAAAACAGGAAGACAATACTTGCAAATCCATGTTCACAGCTGCACTATTCAAAATGGCCAAGAAGCAGATGTAAGCTAGTACTCACTGAAGATGAATAGACAACATGTGATATGTACATAGAAATTTTGTCAAATGCTACAACAAAGATGAAACTTGATTTGAGGACATTATGCTAAGTGAAGTAAGTCCATCCTAAAACGACAAATATTGTCAGATTCCACTTAAGTGAGGTATCTAAAGTAGTCAAAGTCATAGAAACAAAAAATAAAACAGTGGTTACTGGGGCCTGAGAGAGGGAGAAATGGAGAGTTGCTTAATGGTCATGGAGTTTTAGTTATGCAAGACAAAACAGTCCAAGATCTGTTACACAATAATGTGAATATACTTAGTATTACTAAACTGTACACCTAAAAATGGTTGACAGCAAAATTTATGTAATATATATTTTACAACAAAAAAATTATTATAATTACTTCATGAGGCATTTGTGATGATAAATCAGATGATATATGTAAGGAACATACAACAGTTCCTAGTACCCCAAGAGTAATTAAATACCAGCCAGGCATGCTGAAGCACATCTATAATCCTGGCTTTCAAGATGATGTGGCAGGAGGATCACAAGTTCAAGCTCAGCCTGCACAACTGACTCAGTGAGACCCTGTCTCAAAGTGAAAGAGGGCTGTAAATGGAGCTCAGTGTGAAGCCTCTAGATAGCAAAAAAACCAATAATAATTAAATGTTAGCAATAACAACAACTATTGGTAATAGTAATGAGAAAGACATTTCCCATTTAATAAAATCAAATCCTGAATCACAATGGTTTTTCTTTAAAAAGGTTTCTTTCTCCCCAAAATTAGAACTTAATAAGTATAGTAAGAAACAGGAAGCTTCTAATGGTTCTTGATCACTTAGAACAACACAATGAAACTTAAATTTAAGGAGATGTGTATGGTAATCTGACCCAAAGGACAAAAATCAAGCCTAACAAAGGTATTAGGAATAACTGGGAAATGGGCGACAGTGAAATTTTGCTCATGCCATGGAACTCAAAACAGGGAAAAAGAGAAAGAACTCATGTTGGAATGATGAGTAACTGTTGCTTCAAACCTGTGCTTTAAACACAAGTTCGCATAGGAGGATGTCAGTTACCAAAGCAACGCACAAAGGCCAATTTACATGCATGTTTCACAACAGCTTGTTCATATCAAAAGTTATAATAAAAAAAGCATTAAAACATAAAAGCCTCATCTTTGCCATTCAGAAAGCCTTCAGCATTTAGCCCCTTATCTCTAGAAACAACACAGAATTGAAATGTATAAATATCATGCTCTACTCTACCTGACCCCAAGTAGGGAGGGAGAGAGGTAGACAAATGAGCATGTGAATGATGGAGGAACAAGGAATTCTGAATCTCTTGTGAGTTCTAAGTTCTATCACAATTAAAAGCTAAAACAGGGTGAAGGAGACAGAAGGGGGGGGAGGGAGGGAGGGAGACACCTTGATTACTCAAAACTCTTCAATCAAGGTTTCTCAACCTTGGCACTACTGATACTTCTGAGTAGATAAGTCTTTGTTAGAGGTGCAGGGGAGGTCGTCCTGTGCAATACATTACTCTCATTTCAATACAAATCTGGAGCTGAGTGCAATGGCGCATGCCTGTAATCACAGCAATAGAGGATGCTGAAGTAGGAGGATCACAGCCTTGGCAAATCAAAGACTTAGCGAGACCCTGTCTCAAAAATAAAAAAGGGCTGGGGATGTAGCCCAGCATGAAGGCCCTGGGTTCAATTCTCAGAACTTTTTAAAAAATTAAGAACATAAATCTGGCAAACACTCTCTTCCCAGACCAAATTAAATGTTTAGGAATCACTTCACATTATTTACAAAGTAGAATTGAAGAAAACGCAGGCTCTTCAAGGTCAAACAGACTCACATTTGAACTCTGAATCAATCTACCAGTCAAGGGGTAAACCTGGGAAAGTGACCTCGCTTCTCTGAGACTCAGTTCCCTTTGATAATGAGATTACTATCAAGGCTCTTGTACAGTTCAATAGGAGGAAATTTGCAAAGATTAGTACAAAGTGGGCACTAAATAAAGAGGAAAAGGGAATCTGGGTGCTAGAACTTTATAATTATTTAATTAAATAAACATGTATTGCAGGTTTTCCTACCTTAATGTAATCTTTTATAAATGACTTCAGAAAAACCCTTCCAAACATTACTATAACGATCAAACTTAATACTAATCAAAGAAAGCTATCAAAATGGGTAACACAGAATCAAGTTTTAAGTCGCTGGGTGAATTGGTTAAATCTCCTAAGAATAATACTAGTTAGTAGGGATTAAATGTTAGGTTGAATATTTAGGCAAAAAAGTAACAATGAAAGATTACATAATGAAAGCTGAAACAGAAAATTCTTAAAAAAAAAAAAAATCTAACTGCCTACAAGCCCTAAATGAATCAGATGTGGTAAGTACCCCCCCCAAAAAAAGGTCCAAAAAACACAATTTGGGTTAGTAGAGGGAATATACCAAAATAAGAACCAGAAGAATGGAGTTCTAGTTTCAGCTGACCTACTTGTATATTGGTAGATAAGTCACTTAACCTGGATTTAGTTCCTCATTAATAAAAGGGCACAAAAACCTACTGTGACACCTCAAACACTGTAAGGTAGGCCAAATAATGTTCATTAAAAATGTTCTTAAAGCCCTGCACAGTCACCACACATCAATCTAGAGCAGAGTTTCCCAAACTTTCAGTTCATGGCACATACCAATATGAGAGTACTGGTACAGGGTAAGCAGATCGCGCTGCTGGAGCCCAGATGAGATCAGCCTAGAAGTTCCAACCACTCGGTCAAAGGACAAACAGTTAAGTATTTCTAGCCCATCTCCACTATACTCAGAGCACTGCCTGGTTAGAAATCCCTAAAATGCCAGGTTTAATTTGAGGAATTCTAAGAGGGAAGTCAGTATTCTCTCCAAAACTGACCCTGACAAACACTCAAGTCCAATTTGACTAGAATATATCAGTACTGTCCTTGACCTAAGCAACAGGGCCCTTTCTCCTGGCCTCAAGCTTCAGAGGGCCATGCACTAGCCTTCCTCTGGCCACATCCCAACCATCAGGCCAGCTACCCGCAGAGCCTAGCAGATGTGCCTGACTACAGCCTACATGCCTTCATCTTGACCAGCACCCTAGAATTTCTCACCTCTTCCCAGGGTCTGCTTAGGCCTCTTCCATGGGCTGGCTCTCCCAAGGGCACTAAACTCCAACACTATTATGTTCCCCCAGACCAAGTGTTGGTCACAGAGCTGCTGTCTGAAGGTTGTGCGGGGATGCATGGGCTGGAGTGTCCACAGCATACACAAGTAAAGTCCCAAGTACAAGGACCCTGGAGAAAAGAACTCACTCTCCCAGCCAAGGCTGGCTCTCTGCCCTTCACCGTGTTCCCAAGTGGAATTCAGAAATCCAAATTCTCTGACTTCAATCTAGGTCACTATGACGTTTTATTTGTTAAAGCAGGCAGTGAGACAATCAGTTAACCTGACATACAACTTGTAAGTTTTTAGACACACAACATATGGACTTCCATTTGTTCTCTTGCCCCAGTCCCAAAACTGTTAGGAACTGGCCTGGAAAAGGATCTATTAAAAAGCCTGTCAAGAGAGGAATAATTGAAAAAAAAAAAAAAAAAAGAGTGCACTCAGCCTAGAAAGAGAAAAGGCTGGTAAGAAGACATAGGAATCAGCCACACTTTCACATGACAGCTAAAAAGCTATCTTGTGAAAAACAAAGCAGATCTGTGTGGTGATCAAAATTCAGGGAGGTGTGTTCCAACTCAACAGAGAGTAAATTTTTTTTAACAGTAAGAACACAAAGAGTTCATCTGTCATGCGATAAATCAGACACGAAACATACAAAGAGAAGTAAGGTAGGTGATCACCTCCCAAGGGTAAGTGGAAGGAATTTGATACTGGAGAAAGGTAAAGCTACATGTTACCTATAGGCCTATACAACCGTGGCACTCAGCAGTCTTATAAAGATGCAGGTCTACATACAGAGATAAGTGGTTATGAGACACAAGCACATTAAAGTTGCACCCTGTAGTTGCTGTTCTTCCTTAAAAGGCTCCTATCAGCTTACTCTTTTTATCTGCCTCCTTATAAAAAAGTGAAGGTGAGTTCCTCCATTCTACAAAGTTACTGAATTTAAGGCTGAAAAAGCCTTGTTTCAAAGGATTTTTTGGCAACTTCCATAAAATCATACCCTCTCTACTGCTTCCAGTAGGATCTTCTGACTTGCCATTACCACTGAAAATTTTGTTCCATACCTGTGACTCAGGGATCCTTCTGTCAAGTATTTATTAAGTAGGAATGCTAGGTATACAGCATGTACCTTAACAGGCAAGCCTTTCCCCCTGAGAACTTTATAAAGGAGAGATTATAAATTAAACACATAAGTAAACAAATAATAAACTAGTATGAAAAAGACAAAATGAGATATGAAAGTAAGAAATGAGGGTTCCGTATACAGGTAATCACAAAGGCCTCTCAGAGGAGAAAGAAGGTGGCCATATACAGATGTGAAAGCACATTCTAAGCAAGCACATAACCCTAAGAAAGTATGCGTTTACCTTATTCAAGGGGGAAAAAAGAACATCATCTACTACATACCTAACAGAGTAGCCAAAATCAAGAACACAGACACCACCAAATACTGAAGAGGATGTAGAACAACAGGAACTCTCTTCTCTGCTGGTAGTAATGCAAAATGGTATGGCCACTCAGGAAGGCAGTTTGGTAGTTTCTTGCAAAACTAAACATAACTTTACCATATGGTCCAACAATTGTGCTCCTTGGTATTTGCTCAAGAGCATTGAAAACTTTATGTCCATGTAAAACCCACATGGATGTTCATAGCAGCTTTATTCTAACTGACAAAACTTGGAAGAAACCAAGGTGCCCTGCAGTAGGTGAATGTACAGATAAACTATGATTCATCCAGGAAGAAGAATATTAGTACTAAAAAAAGAAATGAGCACCAGCTGAGCATTGTGGCACACTCCTGTAATCCCAACTATCTGGGAGGCTGAAGTGAAAGATCTGAAGTTCAAGGTCAGCCTGGACAACAGAATGAGGCCTTCTCTCAACATAAAATTAAATCTCAGGGTGTAGCTTAGTGGTAAAGCACTTGCCTAGTGTGTGTGAGTCCTTGGGTTCAAACACCAATACCACCACAACCACCAAAAAAGAGTTATCAGTTATTGAGCCAAAAAAGAAAAGACATAAAAGAACCTCAATACATATTATTAAATAAAAAGGCTATATTCTCTATGATTCCAATTTATGAAATTCTAGAAAGGGCAAAGCTAGGAGACAGTAAAAAGATGTGTGGTTACCAGAATTAAGAGGGAGGGAAGAACATACAGAGCACAGAGGACTTTTTACAGCAGTGAAACTGTTCTGTGTGATGCTATAATGGTGAATACATACCATTATACATCTATCCAAAGTCACAGAACGTAAACACCAAGAATAAATCCTAAAGTAAACTATGGACTTACTAGAGACTTTAGGTGATTATGATGTAGGGCTAGAATTATAGCTCAGTGGTAGAGTGCTTACCTAGCATGTACAAGAGCCTGAGTTCAATCTCCAGCACCACCCACCCAATTCTTTAGTTAAAAAGTAAGTCTATAAAAAAAAAAAAAGGAAAGAGATTTTTGTGACTGTAGCCCTGGTGAACAAAGGATGAAGACAGAAGATAAAGCTGGAAATGAAGCCAGGAGCTGGATTGTGCACACAGACATGCTGACCCACATAATTTTTTGGTTTTGAAAGTGGTTCTGTACATTGTAGGCTGCTGAAAAGCATCCCTGGCCTCTGCCCACTGGATGCCAGTACGAACTGCTACCCCTCAACTTACCACAACCAAAAATGTCTAGACACTGCCAAAGCCCCCTGAGGACTAAACCTCCCAGCAGATAACCACTGACACAGGGCCTCCTAAATAGCCAAGATGAAGGTTTTGCTTCCATAGTAAAAGTTTAAGATTTAGTTTTAGTGATAGGTGTAGTGGAAAGCCAGTAGGCAGGAGAATGTTAAGATCTGACTCACATTTAACATTATTTTGGGTCCTGTGATGGTGAGGGTACAGTGAAGAAAAAGAGAGTAGAGGCAGAGAAGTCTGTTGGCAGTTTTCCAGAAGAGCAACCAGTATAACCTAAGTTTTTAACAGTGAAAAGAAACTGAGATGGAGTCAGGTCCAGTTTATACTCTGAAGGTAGAGCTGCCTGGACTTAACATAAGGAGAAAAAATAAACCAAAGATGACTCCAAGTGTTCTGGCTGCACATGTGGGTGAATAATGGCACTATTTGCTGAGATGGTGAAATTGGGGGTAGGAGGTATGAATAAAAGAAGAAATCACAGTCCTGCTTTGTTCATGCCACCTCTGAAGTATCTCTTAGATACCAAGGGGAGGCATGGAGTCAGGTAAGTCTAATCCTCAAAAAGAAAAATCAGAACTACCAGGCAGGACTCTAAGCCTCACCCAGGCACATTCCAAATTTGCAAGTGGGATAGGGGGCAAGTAGAGATAAAGTCACAAAAAGGATACAGAAAACAAAAATGCACAGTGAGGGGTCAAAAGTAGTATGCATGAAATGCTGGTGAGAGGTCAATATGATGTAGACTTTGAACTATTCATTTAGGCAAGATACAGGTCATTGCAGCTTTAGTGAAAGTTTCAGTAGGGCTGTCACGTAACTCAATGGAAGAAAGTTTGCCTAGCATGTGAGGCCCTGGGTTCCATCCACGACAGCACACAAAAATTTTTTTTTTTAATTTCAGTGAGTGACAGAACAAAAGCTTAAATGGATCAGGTTAAAGAGAGAATCAGTGGAGAGGAAAGAAAGCAACTGTAAACAACTCTTGAAAATCTCTGCTGCAAAAGAAATTAGGCAGTAGCTAAAGGGATCTTAAGGTGGAGAAGAGAGTGGTTTAAGATAAAATGATTCATTCATTTAAGGTATCAATAGCTCAAAATAGTTTTCTTCCTCTCTTACTTAACCATCCAGAAAAAATGAGCAGTCAGTCCAAGGTTAGCAGGTGGCTCTCTACTTCACATTATCCAAGGAATCATCTTACTCATCATCTCACTGAGATACTGCTCTCATCCACAAGGTTGAATAATATATCCCAGCACTGTGTTACCCTACATTCTTGTCTGCAAAAAGGAGGCAAGAATTGGAAGGCAATTAGCTGCCTTTCTAAGACCATGACCTAGAAATCACACATACCAGTTCTGTTCACATCCCTTGAGCCAGAATGGAGGCAAAAGGCCACACCCCATTATAAGACGTTAGGAACTGTCTCTCACTGGGCAGCCACATGTCAGATAAAGCCTAAGGGAAGCTTCAGGAAATGACATCTGGTGGACAATTAGTTATCATGCTGCCAACAGCATAAGCCATGTGTGCCTACTGAAAGAGATGATCTAATAAAGAAAGAATAATAATTCAGTAAAGAAAATAACTGAGGAATAAAAGCCTTAAAAAGTTAAGAAGAAATTTAGGGCACAGATTTACTGCCCCAAGAACAGGGTCACTTTGGTCTCTTGCCCTTTTCAGAAGCTTGGGTTTTCAGAAGAAAAGTTCCTTGTACACATTTCTAGTTTGTTTGTTCTGGGGATCAAACTCGGAACCGTGCACTTGCAAGGCAGGTGGCGACATCACTGACCTAAGTCCCCAGCCCCACATTTCTAGTTTTAAAGTATGTACCCCTTTCCTTCTGTCTGGTAAACCAAGCAGTTACACAGAATGAGTGTGAAAATCTGACCCTAATGGAACAGTTCTCACCTGGGTTGTCTACTGACAGGTTGACGGAACAGCTTCTCTGTCAGAGAATGACCAAATTTCAGAGCTACATGGAGTCTTCAAAGCTTACCTATGTTTAAAGTCACAAGGCCACAAAGCATCTTCCACAATAGTACATCCCACGTCCTCAAATTGTCAGACCATCCTTGTCTCTTTGTTTTATAATACTTTTTCCTAATACAGTTTATCTTCCATATCAAACAAATACCTCCTGAGGTAAACATCTTGTCAGTGACACCTTCTTTCATATCTATTTTCTAGTGCATCTAGCCTTGGTGCATGGTTCAAGACACAGATGTTCTCAGTGGCTACTTATGAGAGGGATTTGGGGTCTCTCAGGATTGCTGTTAAATGTGGAAGATCACTAGACATAAGACAATGATTAAGTCCTGTCAGGTTCTCCTTCGGTAAGTTGACAGGAACTGGCTAAGTGCAAGTTCCAGGCTTTACAAAGGGAGAAAGGCCAGGAGTGGTGGCACATCCCTGTAATCCCAGTGCCTCAGCAGGCTGAGACAAGAGGCTCCCAAATTCAAGCCTAGACTGCGTAACTTAGCAAGACTCCATATTAAAAAAAATTTTTTTAAATCAGAGAATCACAGAATTTTGAAGCAAGGGTACTGGGGGTGTAGCTCAGTGGTAAAGCATTTGCCTAGCATGTTCAATGCCCTGGATTCTACTCTCAGCATCAAAAAAAAAAAAAAAGAATTTTGGAGCCAAGAAGGGACCTCAGAGACCTCCTGACTCCTCGTTTTATATGTGAGGGAAACGAGTTCCAGAGAGAATAACTTGTCCAAAGTCACAGACTGTTTACAGCAGAGCCAAGACAAATACCCAGGTCTTCTAGCTCCAGGTTCAATACTCCATTTCCTGTCAAAAATTACTTTGCTTTTTTATTTGTATTTAATATTCTGGGTAATTACTGCACTTCACATGTTTTCAAACCACTGAAAATGCTACTCATCTTAAAAGTCCTTTGACCACACAGCTTTCCAATGAAAGGAAGAACAAAAATTACTGTTTCCTTCCTACACACAAGGGAATAAAAACAGTACAGTCAAATGCCTTGCCCAAGATTACAAGGCTGAACTCCAGATGACACAGATTTTAGTTTCAGGTTGGGTGCAATGCCTACTTTAGAATTCTCTCCCAGAGTATGGTGCCTGCAGCAACAACTTGAACACATCATAATATTTCCAAAATAGGTGGGTCCCATATGCATTTCCTCTCAAAATTTTCCATCCCTATGTCCTCCAACATTAATGGATATGACGATCTATTGTACTATAAAATACAGTAGTAAGTAAATAGCTATAAGGCAAGTAATTCAATATCACTGAAAATTCTAGTTCATGTCTTTCTCATGAGAAATTAAATCAATACCCATTTCTTACTTCCTTTTACCTGTCCTAAAAACAATCTCCTATAAATATCAGGGAAGGCTTCTTTGTGCAAGTATGCTGGGAAATTGTAATTACTTTACCAAATCCTACATTTTTACATTGGGAAATATCCTTATTCAACCTTCAGCTGTCCAGACAGAAAATCTATCAATGAATATTATATTCATTATTTTCTTAAATCTTGAGATAAATTAACATCCATCTTGAAGTGGTTGTCCTCTCCGCCTCTCCCTTTGCAAGTGCAACAAGTAGAGGTCTGCAGTCTTCCAGGGGGCAGGGCTTTCTGGCTGTAGGAAGGGCCCTCTGCCTCCACCACTCTACCAAGGACAGCATGGGAACTCATCAGCCTTCCTTGGGTCATATAATCGCCTGTAAGCTTCATTCAGGCCATGAAACTGCCCAGCTGGTAGGACTGCGAGAGACATAATCACTCCAATTCTATTTTGTTTAACTCAGAACAATGGCCTTTTTTATTTGCTCATTCTTCCCTTGGGATTAATGTTAAATAAACCAGCATTTGAAGTTGAGAAACACAACAAATTTCTCAACTGAAAGATAGTTTAAACCAAGTACTTTAAAAAGCAACTTAATATCAAAGTCTCTAGATAGCAAACTACATTTTCCTATGGTAAGGAAAAAAATAACTTTTATTATTTCAGCCCTAAAGAGGATGTTACAAAGATGTTAATGCAAATCGTAAGGAAGACTTGGGCTATAATATACACACAGGAAGTTATCTAACCTTGGCCTAATTAAGACAGGTTTTCTCACACATCTTTCTCCCAAAAAAAGCCAGTACCAAAATAGAAATGGTATTTAAATTCACCCTGCAAGCATAATATTACAATTATCCAGAACTAGAATCTATAAAAAGTAGAAATATTGTCTCTTTACCCATCTTCTTAATTATCTGAAATATACACATAGGGAATTTCTCAAATTGTCCCAATTACTAGCTGTTAACTAAACTGATGGTTTCAGTAAAGGACAAAATTCCTTAACCAGTAGCATGTCACTCAGGAGAAAAAAATCTGTAACCTGAGGGCAAAGGTAGTACACAATATTCTAGACATACAGTTTTAGACTAGATTGATCACCATCATCATGTGTCATTTACTGAGTGCTTGACATGTATCATCTTCTTCAATCCTCACCACTACGTTCTAAGTCAGCTTCTACTGATATTACCTAAGGGAGAGACTTGAGTCACCAAGATATTACCTATGCAGGATGAAAGTTTATAAATAACACAGCTGGCATTTGAATCTAAGCCTATCTAGCTCCAAAGTTAAAATGAGTACCTTCCCATAGGTCTTAACTTTTATAATGGTATGACAGGAAACACGACACTTGTGTTAATTACAGCAAAAAAAATATGAAGTCTGAAATCTAGAATTGACAAACGTTTTCTATCAAGGGCCAAATAAGAAATACTGTAGGCTTTGCAGGCCATAATGTCTCTGTCAAAAGTGCTCAACTCTGTTGTATGCCAAAGAAGCCACAGATGACACATAAAAAATGAGTGTGACTCTTGTCTAAATAAAACTTTAAGGTCACTGACAATGGAATTTCACATAATTTGCACATGTCATGAAATATTACTGTCCTTTTGAAATTCTTCAACTACTTAATATTTTAAGTCATTCTTCCCTCATGGGCCATGCTGGCCGGCAGTCTGTATTTTGCCAAGCCAGCTCTAAATAATGTAAACAAATACAAAATATTTTTTATCACTTACAAATTCTAACTTGTATTTGGGTATTTTGAACTGATACTTTACAGAACTTCAGCCTCAATAAACTTGACCTGCTCTAGAATAACTAAAAATTCCAAAGAGACTATGCAGGAATTTCCCTAAGAATGAGACAGAATCACAAAATTTTGCAAATGGAAGAAATATAACACATTCTTGTTTCTCATCTATATACAGTATTCATTTAAATTGCTGCTAAAACACTTCAAACAGTTTGCCAAGGGCTAGGGATGCAGTTCAGCAATAGACTTCCCTACCATACATGAGCCCATGGATTCCATACCCAGTGCTGCAATTAATGAATCAAGCAACTTACCAAGCCTATTTGCCACATGAAATAGATCTGTACTTAATACTAAGTTAATCCATAATAACAATAATATCTAACACACCTGAAAGCTGTTTTACAAAATACTTCTACATCCTTTGTATGACCTGATTCTTCATAATTCTACTAGGAAGACAATACAAGAATTCTCATCCCCATTTTGTAGATATGGAAAACAGCTCAGAAATGTCAATAACATGCCAAAAAAGGTGAAATGCCACTCTTATTAAGTGACAGAACCACAACCACAGACAAGCTTCAAGTCTTGGCTGCCTCCTGAAAAATTCCATGGACATCAGATTACACATTCACAGGTTAGATCCTAAAAGTTTGTAGTCTTACCCTTTAAAAATACAACTATTTCATTTCATTTTTCTTTTGCCATCACCCTCTTATGAAGAAAACAGCTGCTAGTCTCTGAAATTTATGAAATGCACCTATAGGCAGCAATGAATCTACATATGCTCTGAAATAATACACCCAGGTCAGCTTGGGAAGGGAAAACACTGTTGAGTAAGTCCTCCGAAAGACAGAACAAACAACAACAAAAACATCTCTGATGAGGCACCAAAAAAGAAAGAAAAGAAGTGGAGATCATTGTCATTAAAGTCTCCGCCTAACTGCAGAAAAGCTTCTAGTGACCTGAAAATGATGCAGGGTTGGAAAAAGGAAATAAAAGAAACATAACTACTACCGGAATTCAAAGCAACATCAAAGGCTCTAATGACAGCTGAGCCTGCCTCGCTGGTTCTTGGTCTCTCCCTCCAAATCAAAATAGTTATATAACTGAAGGTTCCTCAACTGCCACTTCCTTTGTCCCACTTACATCTTCTCTCTCCAACTACTTCACCTTGTCCCCCCACCCCCACGCAAAAGATCCTAAGTAAACTGGGCTGCCCTGCTGCCCTAGCTGGACAAGTCTCTGTCCAAAGTGCTGCTTTATTCCGGGGGCTGCTACAGGGACAGTGGTAAAAAGACAAGTGGCTGAAGTAGAGTTCCAACCTCACACCATTACAGACACTCATTCTATAAAGCTCCACCACATACCCAATCTTAGGAATGAATCAGACTCTAGACATTCCAGAAAACACAATTCACAGCATCATAATACCTCATTTTTACAAACAACCCAATGAAAAAGAATGCACACCAAAGAGTAGCTGAGGTTGTGTTTCAGCAGCAATTATTCCTTTATTTCCTTCACACTCAAGTCCAAAGAATAAACGTTGACTGAGTTAAACTGCAATTCACCCAAAAAAGGAGAAATACGTACATTAATGAAACCACAACCATCACTACTCAGAAATATTACAACAAATCCAACTGCTGAATCAAACTAGCACATTTGGTGGACTGTAAGAGCCATTGTACTACAGCACCATTTGCTTTTCCTTTTCCAATAGAAATACAATGTTTATAAAAGCAACCAATGTATCAGAAAAATCATTCCCATTCAGACTCACTTAAAAGGTCTAAATCTGTGCCAAATAAAACTCTGAAAGAATGGAAAATAAAAGAGATGCTGACAACAATGCTTCGGTGCAGCTGCCAAGTACCCACGTAGCATCATGCAGTGACCCAAGCCTTTTAAAAGCTGATGGTAAACCCGCATGCGAAACAAAATTATAATTATCCAAATTCTATTTCTGAAAAGATAACTAATAAACTGCGTCCCAAGCATCCTGCTGTAGGCTGCCTCCTCTTTTCCACCTTCTGAGAGCTTCACCCCGATAAGGTGAAGTTATTAAGGGTCCAAAGGCAGACCAAAGTCAGGTCTTTCTCTCCCTACCGCGTCTTGTGTGCTGTGCTTGGAAATATTTAACATAAATATTTAGTCAACATAATGCCAAAAGCACAGCGGCTAGGGAAATCACGGCGGGGGGCCACTAAGTCACCACTGTCCTCCAACCTGTAGCAGCAACTTCAGCCCATTGGTAAGATACAGGGAGAAACTCCACGGGAGTTCCAGGCTGCAAGGCATCTTGCTCAGTGGCCCACGCTCGGAGACCCGGCCTGCGCTGACTCCCGTGGGCAGCAGCCGAGTCCCTGGGTCCCCACTCGGCCGTGCCCGGGGAGTCACAGCTGCAGGCTGACTTCAGGCTGGGGCGGGAAACGCTGCAGCAGGCCGGGAATCCTCGCCGCGGAGGCCGTGGGGAAGCGGGGGACGCCGGCGCGGGAAGCCTGCCCGCACGCAGCACTGTCCTCCCCCTGGGAACCGGGGCGATGAGTCCCCGGGACGGGGCGGGGGAAACCCGAGCTAGTCCTCAGAGTACATTCGATCCGGAGCCCTTACTCGGAAGAGAATTCCTTCTGAAACAGAAAGCCAGGCCCCCGCGCCTTGCCCGCG